>CM059441.1:29107360-29515466 GCA_030390025.1 Squalus acanthias
GGTGTGTATGTGTGAGTGTGAGTGTGAGTGTGTGTGAGTGTGAGTGTGAGTGTGTGAGTGTGTGTGGGTGTGTATGTGTGAGTGTGAGTGTGTGTGAGTGTGTGTGAGTGTATGTGAGTGTATGTGAGTGTGAGAGTGTGTGTGAGTTTGTGTGGGTGTGTATGTGTGAGTATGTGTGAGTGAGTGTGTGAGTGTGTGTGAGTGTGTGAGTGTGTGTGAGTTTGTGAGTGTGTGTGTGAGTGTTTGAGTGTGTTTGAGTGTGAGTGCGTGAGTGTGTGTGTGGGTGTGTATGTGTGAGTGTGTGAGTGTATGTGTGAGTGTGTGTGAGTGAGTGTGTTTGTGAGTGTGTGTGAGTGCTGAGTGTGAGTAAGTGTGAGTAAGTGTGTGAGAGTGTGTGTGTGTGAATGTGAGTGTGTGTGAGTGTGTGTGAGTGTGAGTAAGTGTGAGTAAGTGTGTGAGTGTGTGTGTGTGAATGTGAGTGTGAGTGTGTGTGAGTGTGTGTGTGTGTATGAGTGTGAGTGCGTGAGTGTGTGTGAGTGTGAGTGCGTGAGTGTGTGTGGGTGTGAGTGTGAGAGTGTGAGTGTGTGTGTGTGGGTGTGTGTGGTGTGAGTGTGTGTGAGTGTGTGAGTGTGAGAGTGTGAGTGTGAGAGTGTGAGTGTGAGAGTGTGAGTGTGAGAGTGTGTGTGGGTGTGTAACTGTGAGTGTGAGTGTGTGTGAGTGTGTGAGTGAGAGTGAGAGTGAGAGTGTGAGTGTGTGTGAGTGTGAGTGTGAGTGTGAGTGTGTGTGGGTGTGTATCTGTGAGTGTGAGTGTGTGTGAGTGTGTGAGTGTGAGAGTGTGAGTGTGAGTGTGAGAGTGTGTGTGTGAGTGTGAGTGAGTGTGTGTGAGTGTGTGTGTGAGAGTGTGTGTGTGAGATTGTGTGTGTGTGAATGTGAGTGTGTGAGTGTGTGAGTGTGTGTGAGTGTGAGTGTGTGAGTGTGTGTGGGTGTGTATGTGTGAGTGTGAGTGTGAGTGTGAGTGTGTGTGAGTATGAGTGTGAGTGTTTGTGGGTGTGTATGTGTGAGTGTGAGTGTGTGTGAGTGTGTGTGAGTGTGAGAGTGTGTGTGAGTTTGTGTGGGTGTGTATGTGTGAGTATGTGTGAGTGAGTGTGTGAGTGTGTGTGAGTGTGTGAGTGTGTGTGAGTTTGTGAGTGTGAGTGTGTGAGTGTTTGAGTGTGTGTGAGTGTGTGAGTGTGTGAGTGTGTGAGAGCGTGAGAGCGTGAGTGCGTGTGACTGTGTGAGCGTGAGTGTGTGTGTGAGTGTGTGTGAGTGTGAGTGTGTGTGTGTGAGTGTGTGTGTGTGTGAGTGTGAGTGTGTGAGTGTGTGTGGGTGTGTATGTGTGAGTGTGTGAGTGTATGTGTGAGTGTGTGTGGGTGTGTATGTGTGAGTGTGTGAGTGTATGTGTGAGTGTGTGTGGGTGTGTATGTGTGAGTATGTGTGAGTGAGTGTGTGAGTGTGTGTGAGTGTGTGAGTGTGTGAGTTTGTGAGTGTGAGTGTGTTTGAGTGTGAGTGCGTGAGTGTGTGTGTGTGTGTGGGTGTGTATGTGTGAGTGTGTGAGTGTATGTGTGAGTGTGTGTGAGTGAGTGTGTTTGTGAGTGTGTGTGAGTGTGTGAGTGTGAGTAAGTGTGAGTAAGTGTGTGAGAGTGTGTGTGTGTGAATGTGAGTGTGTGTGAGTGTGAGTAAGTGTGAGTAAGTGTGTGAGTGTGTGTGTGTGAATGTGAGTGTGAGTGTGTGTGAGTGTGTGTGTGTGTATGAGTGTGAGTGTTTGAGTGTGTGTGAGTGTGAGTGCGTGAGTGTGTGTGAGTGTGAGTGCGTGAGTGTGTGTGAGTGTGAGTGCGTGAGTGTGTGTGGGTGTGAGTGTGAGAGTGTGAGTGTGAGAGTGTGTGTGGGTGTGTATCTGTGAGTGTGAGTGTGTGTGTGTGGGTGTGTGTGGTGTGAGTGTGTGTGAGTGTGTGAGTGTGAGAGTGTGAGTGTGAGTGTGAGAGTGTGAGTGTGAGAGTGTGTGTGGGTGTGTAACTGTGAGTGTGAGTGTGTGTGAGTGTGTGAGTGAGAGTGAGAGTGAGAGTGAGAGTGTGAGTGTGTGTGAGTGTGAGTGTGAGTGTGAGTGTGAGTGTGAGTGTGTGAGTGTGTGTGGGTGTGTATCTGTGAGTGTGAGTGTGTGTGAGTGTGTGAGTGTGAGAGTGTGAGTGTGAGTGTGAGAGTGTGTATGTGAGTGTGAGTGAGTGTGTGTGAGTGTGTGTGTGAGAGTGTGTGTGTGAGAGTGTGTGTGTGTGTGAATGTGAGTGTGAGTGTGTGTGAGTGAGTGTGAGTGTTTGAGTGTGTGTGAGTGTGTGAGTGTGTGTGAGTGTGAGTGTGTGAGTGTGTGTGGGTGTGTATGTGTGAGTGTGAGTGTGAGTGTGAGTGAGTGTGAGTATGAGTGTGAGTGTTTGAGTGTTTGTGGGTGTGTATGTGTGAGTGTGAGTGTGTGTGAGTGTGTGTGAGTGTGAGAGTGTGTGTGAGTTTGTGTGGGTGTGTATGTGTGAGTATGTGTGAGTGAGTGTGTGAGTGTGTGTGAGTGTGTGAGTGTGTGTGAGTTTGTGAGTGTGAGTGTGTGAGTGTTTGAGTGTGTGTGAGTGTGTGAGTGTGTGAGAGCGTGAGAGCGTGAGAGCGTGAGTGCGTGTGAGTGTGTGAGCGTGAGTGTGTGTGTGAGTGTGTGTGAGTGTGAGTGTGTGTGTGTGAGTGTGTGTGTGTGTGTGAGTGTGAGTGTGTGAGTGTGAGTGTGAGTGTGTGTGGGTGTGTATGTGTGAGTGTGTGAGTGTATGTGTGAGTGTGTGTGGGTGTGTATGTGTGAGTGTGTGAGTGTATGTGTGAGTGTGTGTGAGTGAGTGTGTTTGTGAGTGTGTGAGTGTGAGTGTGTGTGAGTGTGAGTGTGTGTGAGTGTGAGTGTGAGTGTGTGTGAGTGTGAGTGTGAGTGTGTGTGAGTGTGAGTGTGTGAGTGTGTGTGGGTGTGTATGTGTGAGTGTGTGAGTGTGTGAATGTGTGAGTGTATGTGTGAGTGTGTGTGAGTGTGTGTGAGTGGGAGTGTGTGTGAGTGGGTGTGTTTGAGTGTGTGTGAGTGTGTGAGTGTGTGAGAGCGTGAGAGTGTGAGTGTGTGAGTGTGTGAGTGTGTATGTGAGTGTGTGTGAGTGTGTGTGAGCGTGTGTGAGTGTGAGTGTGAGTGTGTGAGTGTGTGTGAGTGTGTGTGGGTGTGTATGTGTGAGTGTGAGTGAGTGTGAGTGAGTGTGTGAGTGTGTGTCAGTGTGTGTGAGTGTGAGAGTGTGTGAGTGTGAGTGTGAGTGTGAGTGTGTGAGAGTGTGAGAGTGTGAGTGTGTGAGTGTGTGTGGGTGTGTATGTGTGAGTGTGTGTGTGAGTGTGTGTGAGCGTGTGTGAGTGTGAGTGTGAGTGTGTGAGTGTGTTTGAGTGTGTGTGAGTGTGAGTGTTTGAGTGTGTGTGAGTGTGAGTGCGTGAGTGTGAGTGAGTGTGAGAGTGAGTGTGTGTTTGTGTGTTTGTGTGTGTGTGAGTGTGTGAGTGTGTGAATGTGTGAATGTGTGAATGTGTGCGTGTGTGTGAGTGTGAGTGTGAGTGTGTGAGTGTGAGTGTGTGAATGTGTGTCTGTGTGCGTGTGTGAGTGTGAGTGTGAGTGTGTGTGTCTGTGTGCGAGTGCGAGTGTGAGTGTGTGTGTGAGAGTGTGAGTGTGTGTGTCTGTGTGCGAGTGTGTGTGAGAGTGTGAGTGTGTGTGTCTGTGTGCGAGTGTGAGTGTGAGTGTATGTGTCTGTGTGCGAGTGTGAGTGTGAGTGTGTGAGTGTGAGTGTGAGTGTGTGCTGCGTTGTGTGAACCTGGAAAAGCAGCTGAACAGTAGAGCCTCACTGAGCGAGTGTAAGTAAAATGCCGTCTTGATGTATATTGTGAAGTTAACACAGCCGGGATGATCGTGGACTGTGTTTAACAATTTATCTCTTCACATTCTCCGATCACAGATGTTCCTTTGACATGTGAATTGTGCTGAAAGTCCTCAGGCTGGATTTTAATGCACATGGTAGCATTAATTAGTCTATTAGCTATTTTTACTCTCCTGGCTTCCAGGGGCCCTCACACAGCCCCTCCCAGGCCTCCCTGGCTTGTCACTGCTGCACTGCAATTTAATTTCATCTTAGTCAGGTAAATACTTGAGTTACCTCATGAGCGAATCATTTTCACTGTGCTCAGTGCCGCAGTGGCTCTGTGCTCTTCACAACCCTCGCACTTTGCTTATCACCAGGTTCGCTTTGAAAAGCTTGCCGTACATGTCAATGTGTTAAAAGCGAGGACAGGGGTTGAAAACCATTCGTTAAATCACCTCCTGTCTTTCACTGACCCGGTGATAGTCCAGGACTCTATCAGGGTTCTCACGACCTCTTCACAACTAAGTTTGGACTGAAGGATCTTGTTATGATTCAGTGCGTCACCCCAAAATCTAACATCTTTGTTTTTGAGAAGACTTTTGAGGGAAGTCCTTGGGGTAGAAATTAGGTCGCGCCCCATTTGGGGCGCAAATATCGTCTGGACGCAAATATTAGCGCCTGGCGCTAATTATCGGCACTGACTGGAAACTTCACTTTTACCGCCCCGGGAGGTGAGTGGAGCGCTAAAGCAGGCGCTGCACATCTGTCTTAAGGCGCAAAGGCCAAGGAGTGAGGCGCTAACTCAGAGCGCTGGCGAAGCTCATGTAATGTCAGTCAGCAATGGAACACACACACAATGGAACGGGCCAGTTCTTAAAGGGGATGGTTAATCTTGCTTTCCATCCACATCCTGTTCATTGCAGCCTTGAATCTCGGCCTGGAGAGACTTGCACATCAAATGTGCTGGAAAGAACAATGGAGAGTACCAGGCAAAGAGCTCAGAGTGCAGCTCCCACAGTCTCTGCTAAATCGATACAAGGAATGGCAAATCAAAATGAACCTGCAAAGTGCTGCTCAGTACCCAAAACTCCTTCACACAACGTTGAATCTCTCCAGAAGTCTCTCCCTCTCTCTCTCAGAATGCGTAGTTCAAAAATGCCACCAACAATAAAAGACAGGAAGAGGCCCCCTTTAAATAGCGCCCCCCCCAGCCCCACAGCGATTGATAGCGTTCCAGTCTTCTGGTCGTTGGAAGCGCCAGGCGGTAAGGCAGGGGGCGCCACTCAATTTCCACTCCGGGGCACCACAAGGGCGTTGCACCATGGAATGACGTCACAATCTGCGCGCGCAGGTGGTCGCAGCAGTAAGTTTTAGCGCCGCCGCACAATGTCAAGTTAAGTTCCCGAGCGGCGCAAACATCGCTGCGCCCGGGCGTTAGCGGCTTTGCGCCCCATTAGCGCCCTCTTAAGGCGCTAACGGGAGGCGCAACCAACTGAATTTTTACCCCCTTGTATATTGCACAAGCAACAACAACATCAATTTTCATTTATCTAGCGCCTTTAACGTTGTAAAACGTCCCACGATGCTTCACAGGAGGGTAGGGCATCCCATCCAGCTGGACGGCGGACAAGGAGGGATAGTCTACCTTTGTCACAGTCAGAATTAGAGGAGCGCAGAGATCTGGGGGGCTTGTGGGGCTGAATAGGAGGGGACCAAGGATAGATCTTTGGGGGACACCAGAGGTAACGATGCAGGAGTGGGAAGAGAAGCTGTTGCAGGTGATTCTCTGGCTATGATTAGATAAATAAAAATGGAACCAGGCGAGTGCAGTCCCACCCAGCTGGACGATGGTGGAGAGGCGTTGGAGAAGGATGGAATGGTCAACCATGTCAAAGGCTGCAGACAAGTCAAGAAGGACGAGGAGGGATAGTTTACCTTCGTCACAGTCACAAAGAATGTCATTTGTGACTTTGATGAGAGCCGTTTTGGTACAGTGGCAAGGGCGGAAACCTGATTGGACGGATTCAAACGTGGAGTTCTGGGAAAGATGGGCACGGATTTGGGAGGCGACAACACGTTCAAGGACTTGAGAGGAAAGGGAGGTTGGAGATGGGGCGGTAGTTCGCAAGGACGGAGGGGTCAAGGGTGGGTCAAGGGTTGGTTTTTTTTGAGGAAAGGGGTGATGATGACAGATTTGAAGGAGAGGGCGACAGTATATAAGGAGATATTAGGACAGGTGACCAAAAGCTTGGTCAAAGAGGCAGGTTTTAAGGAGCATCTTAAAGGAGGAGAGGCGGAGAGGTTCAGGGAGGGAATTCCTGAGCTTGATTCGTGTAAATAGGGTTTCCACCGCGCCTCCGGTGAAGCGAAAGCAGCTCCGAGGAAACTCAGGCCTCGTCTCATCCAAACGACCACGAACAATGCCAAGGGAGGTATAATGGGGCAGATGTTCAACTTCCCCCCCACCCCTGGTGGGCCAGATTGGACGTCCGTGGTAGAAGCCGCCATCCATTTCCATCGATCTCAACGGTGAATCAAAAGCAGCGCCTTCTAAACGGGCGGCCGATTCACGAGGCTGGTGTCGCGGCCAGGCAGTAAGGTGAAAATCTACCTCAATAGGGTTTATTAAAATGGAAAATGGTGTCAGAGAAAATTTCCTCTCTGCATTATTTGCAAAAAAAAGCGCAGCCTTGCAATAATTTTATAAGGTTTGGTAAATGTAGTCATTTCTCAACAGAACATAAACTTGTCATTACTGTTGAGTGGGTTCTGGTGTCCTCTTTCTCTACATCAATATTGGAGAACTATTATTGTCTGATTCATGCTCAGAATTACAGCTACATTATGGAATTATTAGCCATAGCATGAATACACTGAATGTCCTTGTACTGTTTACTCCGTGCTGTAACAAACACACAGAGGCTCAACTCTGCTCCCGGCTTAAACTCATCCAAATGGCAAGGATCCTCAGAGGGTCGAGAATATATTCTCGTGGGAAAGGAAGAAAGAAGGAAAGAAGGAAAGAAAGAAGGAAAGGAAGAAAGAAGGAAAGAAAGAAGGAAAGAAAGAAGGAAAGAAAGAAGGAAAGAAGGAAAGAAAGAAGGAAAGAAGGAAAGAAAGAAGGAAAGAAAGAAAGAAGGAAAGAAAGAAAGAAGGAAAGAAGGAAAGAAAGAAGGAAAGAAGGAAAGAAAGAAGGAAAGAAGGAAAGAAAGAAGGAAAGAAAGGAAGAAAGAAGGAAAGGAAGAAAGAAGGAAAGAAGGAAAGAAGGAAAGAAAGAAGGAAAGAAAGGAAGAAAGAAGGAAAGGAAGAAAGAAGGAAAGAAAGAAGGAAAGAAGGAAAGGAAGGAAAGAAAGAAGGAAAGAAGGAAAGAAGGAAAGAAAGAAGGAAAGAAAGGAAGAAAGAAGGAAAGGAAGAAAGAAGGAAAGAAGGAAAGGAAGAAAGAAGGAAAGAAAGAAAGAAAGAAGGAAAGAAGGAAAGAAGGAAAGAAAGAAGGAAAGAAAGGAAGAAAGAAGGAAAGGAAGAAAGAAGGAAAGAAGGAAAGAAGGAAAGAAAGAAGGAAAGAAAGGAAGAAAGAAGGAAAGGAAGAAAGAAGGAAAGAAAGAAGGAAAGAAGGAAAGAAAGAAAGAAAGAAGGAAAGAAGGAAAGAAGGAAAGAAAGAAGGAAAGAAAGGAAGAAAGAAGGAAAGGAAGAAAGAAGGAAAGAAAGAAGGAAAGAAGGAAAGAAGGAAAGAAAGAAGGAAAGAAGGAAAGAAGGAAAGAAAGAAGGAAAGAAGGAAAGAAGGAAAGAAAGAAGGAAAGAAGGAAAGAAGGGAAGAAAGAAGGAAAGAAAGGAAGAAAGAAGGAAAGGAAGAAAGAAGGAAAGAAAGAAGGAAAGAAGGAAAGAAGGAAAGAAAGAAAGAAGGAAAGAAAGAAAGAAAGAAGGAAAGAAGGAAAGAAAGAAGGAAAGAAAGAAGGAAAGAAGGAAAGAAAGAAGGAAAGAAGGAAAGGAAGAAAGAAGGAAAGAAAGAAAGAAGGAAGGAAAGAAGGAAAGAAGGAAAGAAAGAAAGAAGGAAAGAAAGAAAGAAAGAAGGAAAGGAAGAAAGAAAGAAAGAAAGAAAGAAGGAAAGAAGGAAAGAAGGAAGGAAAGAAAGAAGGAAAGGAAGAAAGAAAGAAGGAAAGGAAGAAAGAAGGAAAGAAAGAAAGAAAGAAGGAAAGGAAGAAAGAAAGAAAGAAAGAAAGAAGGAAAGAAGGAAAGAAGGAAGGAAAGAAAGAAGGAAAGGAAGAAAGAAAGAAGGAAAGGAAGAAAGAAGGAAAGAAAGAAGGAAAGAAGGAAAGAAGGAAAGAAAGAAAGAAGGAAAGAAAGAAAGAAAGAAGGAAAGAAGGAAAGAAAGAAGGAAAGAAAGAAGGAAAGAAGGAAAGAAAGAAGGAAAGAAGGAAAGAAGGAAAGAAAGAAAGAAAGAAGGAAAGAAAGAAGGAAAGAAAGAAGGAAAGAAGGAAAGAAAGAAGGAAAGAAGGAAAGAAAGAAGGAAAGAAGGAAAGAAAGAAGGAAAGAAAGAAGGAAAGAAGGAAAGAAAGAAGGAAAGAAGGAAAGAAGGAAAGAAAGAAAGAAGGAAAGAAGGAAAGAAAGAAAGAAGGAAAGAAGGAAAGAAAGAAAGAAGGAAAGAAGGAAAGAAAGAAGGAAAGAAAGAAGGAAAGAAGGAAAGAAAGAAGGAAAGAAGGAAAGAAGGAAAGAAAGAAAGAAGGAAAGAAGGAAAGAAAGAAAGAAGGAAAGAAGGAAAGAAAGAAAGAAGGAAAGAAAGAAAGAAAGAAGGAAAGGAAGAAAGAAAGAAAGAAAGAAAGAAGGAAAGAAGGAAAGAAGGAAGGAAAGAAAGAAGGAAAGGAAGAAAGAAAGAAGGAAAGAAAGAAAGAAGGAAAGGAAGAAAGAAGGAAAGAAGGAAAGAAGGAAAGAAGGAAGGAAAGAAAGAAGGAAAGGAAGAAAGAAAGAAAGAAAGAAAGAAAGAAAGAAAGAAAGAAAGAAAGAAAGAAGGAAAGGAAGAAAGAAAGAAAGAAAGAAAGAAGGAAAGAAGGAAGGAAAGAAAGAAGGAAAGGAAGAAAGAAAGAAGGAAAGAAAGAAAGAAGGAAAGGAAGAAAGAAGGAAAGAAGGAAAGAAGGAAAGAAGGAAGGAAAGAAAGAAGGAAAGGAAGAAAGAAAGAAAGAAAGAAAGAAAGAAAGAAAGAAGGAAAGAAGGAAAGAAGGTAAGAAAGAAAGAAGGAAAGAAAGAAAGAAAGAAGGAAAGAAGGAAAGAAGGAAAGAAGGAAAGAAAGAAAAGGAAAGAAAGAAAGAAAGAAGGAAAGGAAGAAAGAAAGAAAGAAAGAAAGAAGGAAAGAAGGAAAGAAGGAAGGAAAGAAAGAAGGAAAGGAAGAAAGAAAGAAGGAAAGAAAGAAAGAAGGAAAGGAAGAAAGAAGGAAAGAAGGAAAGAAGGAAAGAAGGAAAGAAGGAAGGAAAGAAAGAAGGAAAGGAAGAAAGAAAGAAAGAAAGAAAGAAAGAAAGAAGGAAAGAAGGAAGGAAGGAAAGAAGGAAAGAAGGAAGGAAAGAAAGAAGGAAAGGAAGAAAGAAAGAAAGAAAGAAAGAAAGAAGGAAAGAAGGAAAGGAAGAAAGAAGGAAGGAAAGAAAGAAGGAAAGGAAGAAAGAAAGAAAGAAAGAAAGAAGGAAAGAAGGAAAGAAGGAAGGAAAGAAAGAAGGAAAGGAAGAAAGAAAGAAAGAAAGAAAGAAAGAAGGAAAGAAGGAAAGAAGGAAGGAAGAAAGAAGGAAGGAAAGAAAGAAGGAAAGGAAGAAAGAAAGAAAGAAAGAAAGAAGGAAAGAAGGAAGAAAGAAAGAAGGAAAGGAAGAAAGAAAGAAAGAAAGAAAGAAAGAAGGAAAGAAGGAAAGAAGGAAAGGAAGAAAGAAGGAAGGAAAGAAAGAAGGAAAGGAAGAAAGAAAGAAAGAAAGAAAGAAGGAAAGAAGGAAAGAAGGAAGGAAAGAAAGAAGGAAAGGAAGAAAGAAAGAAAGAAAGAAAGAAAGAAAGAAAGAAAGAAAGAAAGAAAGAAAGAAAGAAGGAAAGAAGGAAAGAAGGAAGGAAAGAAAGAAAGAAAGAAAGAAAGAAAGAAAGAAAGAAGGAAAGAAGGAAAGAAGGAAAGAAGGAAAGGAAGAAAGAAGGAAGGAAAGAAAGAAGGAAAGGAAGGAAGAAAGAAAGAAAGAAAGAAAGAAAGAAGGAAAGAAGGAAAGAAGGAAAGGAGAGAAAGGAAGAAGGAAAGAAAGAAAGAAGGAAAGGAAGAAAGGAAGAAAGGAAGAAAGAAGGAAAGAAAGAAAGGAAGAAAGGAAGAAAGAAGGAAAGAAAGAAAGAAGGAAAGAAAGAAAGGAGGAAAGAAAGAAAGAAGAAAGAAAGAAAGAAAGAAAGAAAGAAAGGAAGGAAAGAAGGAAAGAAAGAAGGAAAGAAAGAAGGAAAGAAGGAAAGAAGGAAAGAAAGAAAGAAAGAAAGAAAGGAAGAAAGAAAGGAAGGATTTGCATTTCTCGGCACCTTTCACGACATCCCAAAGTGCTTTACAACCAATTAAGTATTTTTGAAGTGTAGTCACTGCTGTAATAGGGAGGTGTAAGGCCACAAAGGGATTTAAAAACAAGGAAATTGAGGCGTTGCCGGACCGGGAGCCAGTGTAGGTCAGCGAGCACAGGGGGTGATGGGTGAACAGGACTTGGTGCGAGTTAGGACACGGGCAGCCGAGTTTTGGATGAGCTGAAGTTTGCGGAGGGTGGAAGGTGGGAGGCCGGCCAGGAGTGCGTTGGAATAGTCGAGTCTAGAGGTAACAAAGGCACAGATGAGGGTTTCAGCAGCGGATGAGCTGAGGCAGGGACGGAGCTCATGTGTGGGAATGCCCAGAGTGTAATAAACAACTAAAGACATTGATGGGCATGCGCAAGAAACGATAGCAGCTAATGCTACCACTAAAGTGAACTTAGTTATCAACAGCATACACACAGAACGTAATGACATATTGTACCCACATTTGTCCTACGTAATTAACCCGATAAAAGATACGACACACTGGAGCTCCTTCGGGGACAGCGACCTAGTCTTTGCTGTGGCAAACGTGAGCAGTTTGGATGACAAGCTTGCGGTTTTCCTCAGGAGTTCTATGCGCGTGAGTTACGATCGGTACCAGTTTCATGGGCACTGCATGTAAGGGGTTGTGTTTTGTTATATCATTGATTTGATAAATAAAGTGTATTCTCCAGACATAAGAAATAGGAGCAGGAGTAGGCCATACAGCCCCTCGAGCCTACTCTGCCATTCAATAAGGTCATGGCTGATCTTCTACCTCAACTCTACCTTCCCGCACTAGCCCCTTATTCCTTGGTTGCCTTAGTATCCTAAAATCTATCAATCTCTGTCTTGAATATACTCAAAGACTGAGCACACACAGCCCTCTGGGGTAGAGAATTCCAAAGATTCACAACCCTCTGAGTGAAGAAATTCCTCCTCATCTCAGTCCTACATGGCCGACCCCTTATCCTGAGACTATGCCCCCTAGTTCTAAACTCTCCAGCCAGGGGAAATAGCCTCTCACACATCTAAGAACATAAGAACATAAGAATTAGGAGCAGGAGTCGGCCATTCGGCCCCTCGAGCCTGCTCCGCCATTCAATTAAGATCATGGCTGATCATTGACCTCAACTCTACTTTCCCGCCTGATCTCCATATCCCTTGATTTCCTAGAGTCGAAAAATCTATCGATCTCAGCCTTGAATATACTCAACGACTCAGCATCCACAGTCCTCTGAGGCAGAGAATTCCAAAGATTCACAAACCTCTGAGTGAAGAAATTCCTCCTTATCTCGGTCTTAAATGGCCAACCCCTTATCCTGAGACTATGCCCCCTAGTTCTAGGCACTCCAGCCAGGGGGGAAACAACCTCTCAGCATCTACCCTGTCAATCCCCTTCAGAATCTTGTATGTTTCAATAAGATCACCTCTCATTCTTCTAAACTCCAGAGAGTATAGGCCCATTCTACTCAATCTCTCATCATAGGACAGCCCTCTCATCCCAGGAATCAATCTAGTGAACCTTCGTTGCACCAACTCCAAGGCAAGTACATCCTTCCTTAGATAAGGAGACTAAAACTGCGCACAGTACTCCAGGTATGGCCTCACCAAGGCCCTGTACAATTGTATCAAGACTCCCTTACTCTTATACTCCAACCCCTTGCAATAAAGGCCAACATGCCATTTGCCTTCCTTATTGCTTGCTGTACCTGCATGCTAGCTTTCTGTGTTTGTTGCACAAGGACACCCAAATCTCTCTGAGCACCAACATTTAAAAGTTTCTCACCATTTAAAAAGTATTCTGTTTTTCTATTCTTCCTACCAAAGTGAATAACCTCACATTTCCCTACATTATACTCCATCTGCCACTTTACTGCCCACTCACTTAGTCTATCTATATCCCTTTGCAGACTCTTTGGGCTGGATTTTACCAGCCCTGAGGAGGCGGGTTTGGAGGCAGGACTGCTGGGAAAGTCAAAAAGAATGGGAGCGGGTCCCGAACGGCGGGAAGAGGATTATAGACACTTAACTGCCTGGGTAAGTGAGGCGTGCTGTAGGTCTGTTGTTATGTTGGTGTTTGGATGACAGCTGCAGAAGTGATGTGAAGGATGCAAAGTGACAATGGTTAGTATCAGAGGTAAGGAAATGTTATGAAAGTAATTTTTATTGTGATTAGATGTTTCTGCAGGTGACAAGCTGTGAAGTGTTTGTGTAGGCTCATCTCATCGGGAGAAGTGACAGATGGCTTCTGCAATCTCAGCTGCAGCTGCCATCTGTTTTATCCTAAGGAGAGAGTAATTGGAGAGCCTGGGTACAAGGGCTCACCTTTGGACAGTGATTGTCAGTATTTGACAGCACCTCAATGCTGTCAAACACTGTCAAATCATCTGTCAAACAAGTGTGGTGCATATGCCTTTAAGAAAACCAGCAGATGAAGTGTCATCAACTGACGTCATCTGACACCGGCTTTCCCTTAATTGGCTGGCAAGCCCGCAGGACAGGCTTAACAAGGCCAATCAGGGCAAAATAGCGTCTGTTCGTCAGACATCGCTGGGGGCGGGACTAGAACCCAGAAGGCAGCAGTCCCGCCCCCAACTCGTCTCGGTAAGTAAAATCCAGCCCTTTGTGTTCTCCTCACAGCTTACTGTCCCACCTAGCTTTGTATCATCAACAAACTTGGATACATTACACTCGGTCCCTTTATCTAATTCATTAATATAGATTGCAAATAGCTGAGGCCCCAGCACTGATCCTTGCGGCACCCCACTAGTTACAGCCTGCCAACCTGAAAAAGATCCATTTATCCCTACTCTCTGTTTTCTGCCCGTTAACCAATCCTCTATCCATGCTATTATATTACCCCCAACCCCATGAGCCCTCATCTTGTGTAATAACCTTTAAATTGGCACCTTATTGAATGCCTTTTGGAAATCCAAATATACTACATCCACTGGTTCCCCTTTATCTACCCTGTTACATCCTCAAAAAACTAATAAATTTGTCAAACACGATTTCCCTTTCATAAAACCATGTTGACTCTGCCTAATCATCTCGCTGTTTCTTCGTCCTCAAACTTGCATTAGAGGTAAAGGATATATGGCAATATCCTATATAAATCCAACAAGAAAGACCAACTGTTCTGTTCTCAAAGAGCTATTTCCAATTCTATTTATGCTTCTACAGATAAATTCAGGGAGTCTATGCTACCAGTGCTCAGGTTCACTCAACGGGAGTGCAGAATCAGCCCTTAGTCTTAAGTGACAAGTGACCCACGCAAGGCACTGTTAGGAGCTCAGCATCACGGAATTTAATATCTACCATCTTGGTGGATGTGGCTTTTCCGCCAAGTGTTCCCATTGTTATCAAAGCTCGGGATGAGTATTGTCCTGAGTTAGTTGATCCGCAGGCTAAGGAGAGGGGGAATCAGTCAGGGTTCTTGCTCCTAATCCAATTGCTTCTACTGGAAAAACACACACACACACGTAGAACACACGTTGGGTAAGAGAGTTGTAGAATAAATGGCCGGCGGAGGCCTTTGAAACAGACAGTATAAACGAGTTAAAAGTACAATTAGATGCTTCCTGGAGATAGAAGGGATTGAGGGCTAGGATCAGCTGGGGCTATGCGGCTTTGATCTCTGAACATAGGTCAGCCTTGTTGGCCCCAGTGACCTTTTCCTCCTCCTAAGACTTCTTATGTTCCACAGATGTTGCGGAACAAACCAACACAAGCGTCCACCAACACCCTCAGGAAGAACAATTCCCATTTTGTACTCATGCCAACTTTGGGTTTAAATCAAACCACTTCACAGCATGGTCACCACATTACAGGAAAGATGTGATTGCACTAGAGAGGGTACAGAGGAGAATTACGAGGATGTTGCCAGGACTGGAGAATTTTAGCTATGAAGAAAGATTGGATCGGCTGGGGTTGTTTTCTTTGGAACAGAGGAGGCGGAGGGGAGATTTAATTGAGGTGTATAAAATTATGAGGGGCCTCGATAGAGTGGATAGGAAGGACCTATTGCCCTTATCGGAGAGGCCAATAACCAGGGTTAGATTTAAAGTAATTGGTAGAAGGATTAGAGGGGAGTTAAGGAGAACTTTTTTCACCCAGAGGGTGGTGGGGGTCTGGAACTCACTGCCTGAAAGGGTGGTAGAGGCAGAAACCCTCATCGCATTTAAAAAGTACTTGGAGATGCACTTGAACTGCTGTAACCTACAGGACTATGGACCAAGAGCTGGAAAGTGGGATTAGGCTGGATAGATCTTTTTTGGCCAGCGTGGACACGATGGGCCGAATGGACTCCTCCTGTGCCGTAAATTTCTATGATTCTATGATTTTGTACATGGGAAGGTTAACGATTGCCTCAAAATAAAGGATGGGCCGATTTAATCCTCCCTTAGCAGTCCAATTATCAACAGGAAGACTTTTGCCCTATTTATTCCAGCCTCTGAGGGCTGTCTCTTCCCCAGATCCAATACCCTAAAGGAAGGAGTTGTTCTCCTTAGAGCAGAGAAGGTTGAGAGGAGATTTGATAGAGGTGTTCAAACTCACGAGGGATCTGGACAGAGTAGATAGAGAGAAACTGTCCCCATTGGCAGAACGTTGCCAAGAACCAGAGGACACAGGTTTAAGGTGATTGGCAGAAGAACCAAAGGCGACATGAGGAAAATCTTTTTTACTCAACGAGTGGTTAGGATCTGGAATGCGCTGCCTGAGAGGGTGCTGGAGGCAGACTCAATCGTGGCTTTCAAAAGGGATTCGGTTAAGTATCTGAAGGAAAAATATTTACAGGGCTATGGGGAAAGGGCGGGGGAGTGGGACTAGCTGAAGTGCTCTTGCAGAGAGCCGGCACGGGCTCAATGGCCCCCTTCTGTGCTGTAACCATTCTATGATTCTATGATTCTCTAAAGAAGCTTTCTCTTGTTGCTCAGCAAACACCATAAAAAAGTCAGCCACAAATTGCTGAATTTCATGTACAGAATTATTAGGCCAATATATTTTTGGTAAGTATTTTCAGCAGCAAGCTTTCGATAACAGCAACACCATCAATGGACTGAAGAAGAAGAGCATTTTCATTAAAGTCATCAATTTCCCTTTTAATTATATAATCAAACGAGGAGCAAGAGTTGTATAAACATCTGGAGATAGTATAATGTGAAAAGATCAGGCTCTCGCGCTCGATGGTGAAGTAAGATATCACAAATAACGTGACACTGAGTTCAATAAAGAATAAAAATGCGCAAAATAATTGATGAATCTTATAAATTCTCCTTGCATTTCCCCCAGATGGTTTCTCCAATCTGTTTCTGTGGCTGGTTTCCTATCTGTTCTGCTGCACACACTCTTGCAAAAACCCATGTCTCTGGTTCGTTACAAATAAAACACTGGGGGTGAAATCGCTCTTTGGTGATAGCATGTAGCGGGCGGTAACGAATCAACAACCCGTTTGACTTCGATGGATAGGAAAACCGGGCGGGGTGTAAAATGGGCGTCCAATTTGCCATTGCTCGTTTTGTGCTACTGCCCAAGATCAATTTCACCCCTACTCTACCTCACTTCCCCAGTCAATTTCCAAGCTTTCCTTACTTTCCTGTAAACATAAGAAACATATAAGAACTTAAGAAATAGGAGCAGAAATAGGCCACTTGGCCCCTCGAGCCTGCTCTGCCATTCAATAAGATCATGGCTGATCTTGGGCTCAAAGCCACTTCCCAGCCCGCTCCCCATAACCCTTCACTCCCTTATCTTGTAAAAATCTGTCTATCTCCACTTTAAATGTATTTAATGATCCAGCCTCCACAGCTCTCTGGGGCAGAGAATTCCACAGATTTACGACCCTCTGAGAGAAGAAATTCCTCTTCATCTCAGTTCTAAAAGGGCGGCCCTTTATTCTAAAACTATGCCCCCGAGTTCTAGATTCCCCCACGAGGGGAAACATCCTCTCTGCATCTACCTTGTCAAGCCCCCTCAGTATCTTATATGTTTTGATAAGATCACTTCTCATTCTTCTAAATTCCAATGAGTATAGGCCCAGCCTGCTCAACCTTTCCTCATAAGTCAAACCCCTCATCTCTGGAATTAACCTAGTGAATCGTCTCTGAACTGCCTCCAATGCAAGTATATCCTTCCTTATATAAGGAGACCAAAACTGTATGCAGTACTCAAGGTGTGGTCTCACCAATACCCTGTACAGTTGTAGCAGGACTTCCCTGCTTTTATACTCCAACCCCCTTGAAATAAAGGCAAACATTCCATTTGCCTTTTTGATTACTTGCTGTACCTACATGCTAACTTTTTGTGTTTCATGCACAAGGACCCCCAGGTCCCTCTGAACTGTAGCATTTTGTAATCTCTCTCCATTTAAATAATAGTTTGCTTTTTTATTTTTCCTGCCAAAGTGAATAGCCTCGCACTTTCCCACATTATACTCCATCTGCCAAATGTTTGCCCACTCACCTAGCCTGTCTATATCCCTTTGCAGATTCTTTGAGTCCTCTGCACAACTTGCTTTCCCACCCATCTTTGTATCATCTGCAAACTTGGCTACATTACACTCAGTCCCTTCATCCAAGTCATTAATGTAGATTGTAAATAGTTGGGGCCCCAGCACCGATCCTTGTGGCACCCCACTAGTTACCGTTTGCCAACCAGAAAATGACCCATTTATCCCGACTCTCTGCTTTCTGTTAGTTAGCCAATTCTCTATCCATGCTAATATATTACCCCCAACTCCGTGAGCTCTTATCTTATGCAGTAAACTTTTATGTGGCACCTTATCGAATGCCTTCTGGAACTCCAAATATACCACATCTATTGGCTCACCCTTGTCCACCCTGCTTGTTACATCTTCAAAGAACTCCAGCAAATTTGTTAAACATGGTTTCCCTTTCCTAAAACCATGCTGACTCTGTTTGACTGCAGTATGTTTTTCTAAATGCCCTGCTACTGCTTCCTTAATGAAGGACTCCAGTATTTTCCCAACGACAGATGTTAGGCTAACTGGTCTATAGTTTCCTGCTTTCTGTCTCCCTCCTTTCTTAAATAGGGGTGTTACATTAACGGTTTTCCAATCCGCTGGGACCTCTCCAGAGTCCAGGGAATTTTGGTATATTGCAACCAATGCATCCACTATCTCTGCAGCCCTTCTTTTAAGTCCTTGGGATGCAGGCCATCTGGTCCAGGGGACTTGTCGTCTTTTAGTCCCATTATTTTACCGAGTACTATTTCCTTAGTGATAGCGATTGTCTTTAGTTCCCCCCTCCCTGTGGCCCCTTGATTATCCATTATTGGGATGTTGTTAGTGTCTTCTACAGTGAAGACAGATGCAAAATATTTGTTCAGAGTCTCTGCCATTTCCCTGTTCCCCATTATTAATTCCCCAGTCTCATCCTCATAAAATTCCCATTGACCAGGAATATCGTAGGTGCCTCTCCCCATCTCCTGAAGGTGTGTCCCAAAAATTTTGTTAAAGGTGTGCAGGCTAACATGACTTCCAGTTCCCAAATCTGTCTGTACGACATTATTAAATTAATAAAAGAAAGACTTGTATTTATACAGCTTCTTTAACAACCTCAGGACATCCCAAAGTGCTTCACAGCGACTTTCGGAGTGCAGTCACTGTTGTAATGTAGGAAACGCGGCAGCCAATTAGCGGACAGCAAGCTCCCACAAACAGCAATGTGACAATGACCAGGTAACATGGGATTTTTTACATGTTGGTTGAGGGATAAATATTGGGAAGGTCACCAGGGAGAATCCCCAGCTCTTCTTCAGGGGTGGGATCTTTTACACCCACCTGACAGGGTCTTGGTTTAACGTCTCATCCGAAAGACGGCACCTCCGACAGTGCAGCGCTCCCTCAGTACTGCCCCTCCGACAGTGCAGCGCTCCCTCAGTACTGCCCCTCCGACAGTGCAGCGCTCCCTCAGTACTGCACCTCCGACAGTGCAGCACTCCCTCAGTACTGCCCCTCCGACAGTGCAGCACTCCCTCAGTACTGCCCCTCCGACAGTGCAGCACTCCCTCAGTACTGCCCCTCCGACAGTGCAGCACTCCCTCAGTACTGCACCTCCGACAGTGCAGTGCTCCCTCAGTACTGCCCCTCCGACAGTGCAGCACTCCCTCAGTACTGCCCCTCCGACAGTGCGGCGCTCCCTCAGTACTGCCCCTCCGACAGTGCGGCGCTCCCTCAGTACTGCCCCTCCGACAGTGCAGCTCTCCCTCAGTACTGCCCCTCTGACAGTGCAGCGCTCCCTCAGTACTGCACTGGGAGTGTCAGCCTAGATTATGTGCTCAAGTCTCTGGAGTGGGACTAAGAACACAGAACCTTCTGGCTTGGAGGCGAGGGCTCTACCCACTGAGCCACAGCTGACACTTTGTCAGTTAACACAGGCCCCATAGCTAACGGGAGCTGATGCAGGCAACCGGTGCCCTAACCTCTGTTGGTAAAGTGCAGACTCTTATTTTAGAGAGCATTTCTTTTTAGCATTCACACATCTTTCAAGGAGAGAACTCTCATTTCCGTACAACAGCTCCAAAGGCTTCTGCCCCCTTCTGTAAAGAATTTCATTATAATCCAATTTCAGTATGTTTTAAATGGAAAATAGATTGGTGCTAATTGGTGTAATTTGATTACGAATCTAAGTACATTTACTGAAATGACAATCTATAAGGGTTAATTGAGGGCTCGCAGTGTCCATGCCATAATTAAGTATTTCACAATATTCTGCGCTTATTAAGGAAATGAAATCTCCACAGAGGAAGGTGTGAAGGAAGAGTTAGTAAAAAGGCGCCGGAAAAGAAAATTGCTTAAGAGAATTATCTGCTTCAGTTCTTTAACAAATAAACGGAATGTCTCCTGTGGGCTGTGAAATCTGTCTTTTAAATTAGATATTTCTGTGATGATGGACAAGCAAAGTGGAGACAATCCAATCAATGTCACTGGCTTCGAATGAATGACTGATACTGACCACTGTGGTTGTGCTGTGCTGTTTATTGCAATCATTTGCCCAGTGCATCTCCGTCAGTTACTGCTGGCTAATTTTCACATAGGATTACATAGGCACAGAAACAGGTCATTCGGCCCAACCAGTCCATGCCGGCGTTTAATACTCCACTCGAGCCTCCTCCCGTCTTTCCTCATCTAAATCTATCAGCATAACCCTCTATTCCCTTCTCCCTCATATGCTTGTCCAGCCTCCCCTTAAATGCATCTACACTATTTGCCTCAACCACTCCCTGTGGTAGTGAGTTCCACATTCTCACCACTCTCTGGGTAAAGAAGTTTCTCCTGAATTCCCTATTGGATTTCTTGGTGACTATCTTATATTGATGGCCTCTAGTTTTGCTCTTCCCCACAAGTGGAAACATTCTCTCTGAATCCACTCTGTCAAAACCTTTCATAATTTTAAAGACCTTTATTAGGTCACCCCTCAGCCTTCTTTTTTCAAGAGACAAGAGACCCAGCCTGTTCATCCGTTGAGCCTGCAACAACAACAACTTGCATTTATACAGCACCTTAAACGTAGTAAGACATCCCAAGGCGCTTCACAGGAGCGTTACAAGACAAAATTTGACCCCGAGTCACATAAGGAGATATTAGGACAGAGGTAAGTTTTAAGGAGCGTCTTAAAGGAGGAGAGAGAGGCGGAGAGGTTTAGGGAGGGAGTTCCAGAGCTTGGGGCCATGGTGGAGCAATGAAAATCGGGGATGCGCAAGAGGCCAGATTTGGAGGAACGCAGAGATCTCGGAGGGGTGTAAGCAAAGTTTCCTCTTTTTATGGGGGGTGCACGGCCCCTTTAAGCGACCGTGCAGCTTAAAGGGAACATTGGTCGTGGGGCTAGAGGAGGTTACAGAGCTTGGGAGGGGCGAGGCCATGGGAGGATTTGGAAAGAAGGATGACATTTTTAAATCGAGGCGTTGCCGGACCGGGAGGACACACTCTTGTCAACTAACCCTCCTCTATTGAGCACAAAAAGGCCGATAGTGAATCGTCAGTCCGTTTTACACCCAGCCCCATTTTATTTTTCCATTAAATGGAAAAGGCGCTATCACCAATAACTGATTTCATCCCAATCTGTTTTGGTGATGTTGGTTGAGATATAAATGTTGGTCAGGACACCGGGACAACTCCGCTGCTCTTGTACGAACCGTGCCGCGGGACCTTTTACGCCCGCCCACAGCCGTCTGACTCGGAGGCAAGAGTGCTACCAACTGAGCCAAACTGGCACCATTATTGAAATGCTAAGATCCCAAAATGTCATGGCCCACTGAAAGCTTGGAGCTCATCCTCGACCTTGCAAAGTTGAGTACCGAGGTAAGGGGACCTCAGTACTGCACTGGAGTGTCAGCCTGGATTAAGTGCTCCAGTGATGTTACACAGGGGTGGAGGCACTTTTCAATTTAGATTCACGTTTTTGTTTTGATATCCTGATAGTCCTTTTTGTTTCATTTGGCGCGTTAGATTAGGATGGGGTCGACCACATTCTAGACTTGTAAGTCGTGGAGCTTGATCACAAACAACAATTTGTTACGAGCCGTAGCAGGAGATATGGGAAACCTTCGCTTTACCCCATTGCCCTGGAGCCGAAGACTTTAAAAGATGCATATTGAAAAATTTCTAGCGAATTAATTATTTAGCTGCAGCTCAGGCTACACAGAAATACCAATACAGCAAATAAATACGCCAGCAGGTTACTGATTCCAGTTTATTTAAATGAAACCAGCATGTGGCAGGGAACCGATAAAACAAGTGAGAAAAACAAAAATGATAAACAGGCCCATTCGCCAAATAACTGGGACCAGCAGAGATGGATGTGATCTCAGTAAGCTCAACAAACATCTCAGGTCTCCCTCTTGGCTGCAAATTTTTGCAAATATTTTTTGTCGCATTTCATTGAGGTGAGGGATGCGCACACTGGGGAACGGAGCACTTTGAGACTCAAGTATCCAGCGTCCGCATCTGGAACTTTCACTTTCACCCGCTACACTGTTCCATGATTCCTGGGATGAGAGAGTTGTCCTATGAGGAGAGATTGAGTAGATTGGGCCGACACTCTCTGGACTTTAGAAGAATGAGAGGAGACCTCATTGAAACATATAAGATTCTGAGGGGGATTGACAAGGTAGATGCTGAGAGGTTGTTTACCCCTGGCTGGGGAGTCTAGAACTAGGGGGCATAGTCCCACGATAATGGGTCGACCATTTAAGACCGAGATGAGGAGGAATTTCTTCACTCAGAGAGTTGTGAATCTTTGGAATTCTCTACCCCAAAGGGCTGCGGATGCTGAATCGTTGAGTATATTCAAGGCTGAGATCGATAGATTTCTGGACTCTAGGGGAATCAAGGGATCTGGGGATCGGATGGGAAAGTGGAGTTGATGTTGATGATCAGCCATGATCTTATTGAATGACAGAGCAGGCTCGAGGGGCCTACTCCTGCTCCTAATTCTTATGTTCTTATGCTCTTAAACACTCCCGGGCCAGGTAGAGCATGGGTTAGATACAGAGTAAAGCTCCCTCTACACTGTCCCATCAAACACTCCCAGGGCAGGTACAGCATGGGTTAGATACAGAGTAAAGCTCCCTCTACACTGTCCCATCAAACACTCCCAGGGCAGGTACAGCACGGGTTAGATACAGAGTAAAGTTCACTGTGCACTAACAATCTGCCTCAGCTCCTGAAGAGCATTTCCTCCACCAGCTACCCTGTGATCTTGTTGAGTACGATCGCCAATTTAGTGAGATTGAGAACCAACTTGATGCTGAAGGCCATGAACTGACGGAGACGGTGCAAACGTACTTCAAGAATGTTCCTTACAGTCAGTATTTATGGGAGACTTAAACCCTATCAGTCTGGGCTGGAGTGGTAGCTGGTCTCAGAGGTAGAAGAACAATGCACCAACCAGTGTCCAACAACTCCACATTAGGAGACTCTGCTGACTCTCTTAATCTAACGGGTAGGAACATAGGTACAGGAGGAAGTCATTCATCCCTTCGAGGCTGTTCTGCCATTCAATGAGATCATGGCTAATATTTACCTCAACTCCATTAACCCAGTTTAGCTCCATATCCCTTACCCAACAAAAATCTATGGATTTCAGTCTTGAAAGCTCCAAGTGACCCCCAGCATCTATTTTGGGCGAGAGAGTTCCAGATTCCTACTACCCTTTGTGTCAGCCAGTGGCTCAGTGGGTAGCGCACCCGCCTCTGAGTCAGAAGGCTGTGGGTTTTAGTCCCACTCCAGGGACTTGAGCACAGAAAGCTAGGCTGACACTCCAGTGCAATACTGAGGGAGTGCTGCACTGTCGGAGGTGCCGTCTTTTGGATGAGACGTTACACCGAGGCCCTGTCTGCCCTCTCGGGTGGATGTAAAAGATACCATGGTGCTATTCAAAGAAGAGCAGGGGAGTTATCCCCGGTGTCCTGGGGCCAATATTTATCCCTCAATCATCATCACTAAAACAGATTATCTGGTCATTATCACGTTGCTGTTTGTGCGATCTTGCTGTGCGTAAATTGACTGCCGCGTTTCCTACATTACAACAGTGACTACACTTCATTGGCTGTTAAGTGTTTTGGGACATCCGGTGGTCGTGAAAGGCGCTATAGAAATGCAAGTCTTTCATTCCTGATTTCCCTCCTGAATGACCTAGCTCTAATTTTAAGATTATGCCGCCCTTGTTCTTGATTCCTCCACCAGAGGAAATAATTTGCATCTACCCCTATCGACTCCTTTGAAAGTTTTAAACACCTCGATCAGATCACCCCTCAATCTTCTGTACTCAGGTAAAGCCAAGGCGAGCTTATACAAACCGTCAGCAAGAACGGCCAATAAACAGTTACCAGAAAGTTCTGATGAAACTCTCCTGCCCTTGGACAACTTTAACGCGCACAGTCTCACTCTTGCCAGTTCTATCAATCCATGACCGTGGTGGTAATAAGGAGACTGTTTAGCACATAATTAGACTCGAGTTGTTGTCAGGCTGTTACCGGCATCGCTCGCGCAGAATGTCATTGTAATTGGAGCCACCTTTTGAAGTCACCTTCTGTCTGAGTAATTACTCCAACCCATTTTACACAATATTTTAGAAATTCAGGCTAGAAGAGGAACTCTAATTATCGAAATTCATTACAACGCTGGACAGGTGGCATGTTCTTTTCCTGCCGGTACATTATTCACGTTCTTTATCTCCAACTCCAACTAGTTGAGGTCAGATTAGGTAGAATTAATCAACCAAGTCAAAGAGTTTAGGGATTGATTGCTGGAGGATTATTAAGACATATATAAAGAGATCTCACTTGTATAATCATGTTAGTCGTTGGTCAGAGCTTCATGTGGCAATTTGTGCATTCGCTCGCTCGCTCTCTCTACGAACGCCTTTATTAACGGATCCCCCAGTTAAGGCAAATAATACCGGAAAAATACGGCAATCCTTTCATGGTTCTCTGCCATTTGTAAATTGCAACAAGCGAGGGGGGCCAATCACACAAGGCCGTGGCCCAGCTTTTAGAAGACAGGAAGAGGAGGAGGCCACTCAGCCCTTCGAGCCTGTTCCGCCATTCAATTAGACCATGGCTGATCTGTATCTTAACTCAACTCACCTTGGTTCCATGACCCTTAATACCCTTACCGAACTAAAATCTATCTATCCCAGTTTTGAAATTTTTAATTGACCCCCAGCCTCAATAGCTTTTTGGGGCAGAGAGTTCCAGATTTCCACCACCCTTTGTGTGAAGAAGTGCTTCCTGACATCACCCCTGAACGGCCTGGCTCTAATTTTAAGGTTCTGCCCCCTTGTTCTGGACTCCCCCCACCAGAGGAAATAGTTTCTCTCTATCTACCCTATCAACTCCTTTAATCATCTTAAACATCTCGATTAGATCACCCCTAAATCTTCTGTACTCCAGGGAATACAAGCCTAGTCTATGCAACCTGGCCTCGTAATTTAACCCTCTAAGTCCCGGTATCATTCTGGTGAATCTGCACTGCTCCCCCTCCAAGGGCAATATATCCTTCCTGAGGTGCGGTGCCCAGAACTGAACGCAGTGTCCAGATGGGTTCTGACCAGAGCTTTATATAACAACAACAACAATTTGTATTTATATAGCGCTTTTAACGTCGTAAAACATCCCAAGGCGCTTCACAGGAGTGTTATAAGACACAAAATGGACACCGAGCCACATAAGAAATTAGGGCAGGTGAAAGAGGTAGGTTTTAAGGAGCATCTGAAAGGAGGAAAGAGAGTTCGCGAGGCGGAAAGGTTTAGGCAGGGAATTCCAGAGCTTAGGGCCTAGACAACAGAAGGCACAGCCACCAATGGTTGAGCGGTTATAATCAGGGATGCTCAAGAGGGCAGAATTAGAGGAGTGCAGATATCTTGGCGAGGGGGGGGCGGGGGTTGTGGGGCTGAAGGAGATTACAGAGATAGGGAGGGGCGAGGCCATGGAGGGATTTGAAAACAAGGATGAGAATTTTGAAATTGAGGCGTTGCTTAACCGGGAGCCAATGTAGGTCAGCGAGCACAGGGGTGATGGGTGAATGGGACTTGGTGCGAGTTAGGACACGGGCAGCAGAGATTTGGATCACCTCAAGTTTACAGAGGGTGGAATGTGGGAGGCCAGCCAGGAGTGTGTTGGAATAGTCAAGTCTAGAGGTAACAAAGGCATGGATGAGGGTTTCATCAGCAGATGAGCTGAGGCAGGGGGCGGAGTCGGTCGATGTTACGGAGATGGAAATAGGCGGTCTTAGTTATGCTGCGGATATGTGATCGGAAGCTCATAACTGTAACACAACTTCCACCCCTTTGTATTCCAGCCCCCTCGTGATAAAGGCCAACAATCCATTAGCCTTTTAAAATATTTTTGTACCTAATCAGGAGTGCTGAGAAAATCCTCTCACAGTATCCCTATGTTTACAAAGGGGGAAAGGATGGAGAGCAGCTGAGAGAACGCTGAAATAGTTGAGTCTGGAGGTGGCAAAGGGCATTTGTTGTGGGTTTCAGCAGCAGATGAGCTGAGGCAGGGGCAGGGGCAGGTGATGTTACAGAGGTGGAAGTAGGCGGTCTTTGTGATGGAGGCAATGTGAGATGTGGCAGAGAGCTGGGTGTCTTCACGGTTCATGTGGAAGTTGAGCCCGTGTCTGTGAATGATATCGCCGAGGGGCAGCATATAGATGAGGGAGAAGAGGGGGCAAAGAATGGAGGACAAGGAGGAATAATGTACCTGGTTACAGAGATAGGAACATTCACAATCACAGAGCATGTCGTTTGTGACTTTAATCATGGCCACTTCAGTGCTGTGGCAGGGGTGGAGACCTTATCGGAGAGATTCAAGCATAGACCTGTGGGAAAGATGGGCATGTATTTGGGAGGCGACATCATGATCAAGAACCTTGGAGAGAAAAGGAAGGTTGGAGATGGGGCGATAGTTTGTTCTTGAGATCAGGGTTCTCATCCAGTGCAATCCAGTGGGATTCACGACCTTTCTTGAATGACTATATGAGACCAAAGTGAAATGGTTTTTTTTGTGCGTATCTGTGTTTCCATTGGAGAAATAAAATCAGGGACAGTTTGAAGCAACTGCAGTGAAGGGGTGTTGAACGTACAGGAAGAGCTGGACATGTCCCGGCAAAGTTGCGGCAAGCTCTAGTCAACATTCCAACAGCCCGTCTTCAGTTCATTCTGTAGCCGGAGAGAGCCCCACCTAATGACAATGTCGGGAAGAGGGATCCACGGGCAGTGCAAGCGGAGCAGGAATCTTTCCCGCTGGGATTCTGCATGAAATTTTCGTCTTGACGCTCAATGTTGAGGCATCGCCTCAGCTGACTTTTGAATTTGCCAGCACAGAAGGAGGATATTGCGCCCGTGTCAATTCAATACATTTTGTTCCCTTTTAGATAACTGGTGTAGCTCAGAACCAAAAAAGACTGGATGAAATGCTGCCTCGGCAGGACGGCCCTCTGATGTCTATAGGCTCATTCAAATGAAGCAAATTTGGAATGAGCCAGCTCGCCGGGAGCCAGGAGACCACCAGCCATGCCACTAATTGCCTGAGGCTGAGTTGAGTTCGCAGTCTCTTTAATGAGGAGAGCTAGACCCTCACCAACTTGGGCTGATAACGAGACGGGCAGGGTCAAAAGGAGCTCTTTTGGTTTTCGTGGTCACTGTGTTGAGAGTAAATGCCCATTAGAGGAGAACACATCAGTTCTGCATCAATCTGAATCAATTCCCTCCACCTGGTGATTAGAGAGACTCACAACTGGGTGTTGGGGCAGCGTGGTATTAGCGTTTAAACACTATGCCCACTCGCGTGAAAGTCCTTTGTCTACTATGTTAAGGGTAGTGTTAATCTACATAAGAACATAAGAACTAGGAGCAGGAGTCGGCCATTCGGCCCCTCGAGCCTGCTCCGCCATTCAATAAGGTCATGGCTGATCTTTGACCTCAACTCCATTTTCCCGCCTGATCCCCATATCCCTTGATTCCCCATGAGTCCAAAAATCTATCGATCTCAGAAATTCTATCTATCACAGATAGACAGATTTTCAATCTATTCTCAGTCCATTTTAAATGTGTTATTGCACCTTTTAAAATAGGGGAATTTCAGACGAGCGCGTTTATCGTACACAATATCGCACGTCGCCATTTAAAGGCTGTGCAAATCTCACACCAAAAGATACATTTCTTTTTCAGTAAAAGGCAGGAAGGCTGCATCCTGTGAGAAAACTGCATTACATCAGCATCTAATTGATGGTGTTGAAGTAGAACTAATTGTTTAAGTCATTAAAATATCTGCATGGTTGGACAAATAGACAGCTAGGTGTCAGCCGTGGCTCTCTGGTAGCAAGTTTGCCTTTGAGTCAGAAGGTTGTGAGTTCAAGTTCCCACTCCAAGAGACTTCAGCACATAACAGTAGGCTGGCACTGAGGGAGTGCTGCACTGTATTTCGGATGAGATGTTAAACTGAGAATTCATCTATCCTCTCAAATGAATATAAAGATCCCATGGCACTATTCAAAATAAGAGCTGGGGAGTTCTCCCTGGTGTCCTGGCTAAAGTTTATCCCTTCAACCAACATTACTAAAAAGACAGATTATCTGGTCATGTATCTCATTGCTGTTTGTGGGACCTTGCTGTGTGAAAATTGACTGCTGCTTAATAGAAAGACTGAGACTTTGGAATCACAAGAAACTAAAACATTGCAGTGGATAAAAACATCTATATCTCCAGTTAATCAAACACGTGAACAATCAGATCAAGTGTCCCAACCTTCTTTCTAATCACTAACATGGCACTACTCAAACCAATTACAATCATAGAAAGAGCTCTCCAATTAGCCCCACTCTCCCGCTCTTTCCCCATAGCCCTGCAAATTTTTCCTTCAAGTATTTATCCAATTCCCTTTTGAAAGTTACTATTGAATCTGCTTCCACCGCCCTTTCAGGCAGTGCATTCCAGATCACAACAACTCGCAGTGTAAACAAATTTCTCCTCATCTCCCCTCTGGTTCTTTTGCCAATCACCTTAAATCTGTGTCCTCTGGTCACCGACCCTCCTGCCAGTGGAAACAGTTTCTCCTTATTTACTCCATCAAAACCCCTCACAATTTTGAACACCTCTATTAAATCTCCCCTTAGCCTTTTTTGCTCTAAGGAGAATAACCCCAGCTTCTCCAGTCTCTCCTGTAACTGAAGTCCCTCATCCCTGGCACCATTCTAGTCAATCTCCACTGTACGCTCTCCAAGGCCGTGACATCCTTCCAAAAGTGCGGTGCCCAGAATTGGATACAATTCTCCAGCTGAGGCTTAACCAGTGATTTCTAAAGATTTAGCATAACTTCCTTGTTTTTGTACCATTTAGTTTATATTGCCTCTCCTTATTCTTCGTCTGTCAGCTGTGGCTCAGTGGGTAGCACTCTCGCCTCTGAGTGGGATCAAGTCCCACTCCAGGGACTTGAGCACAAAAATCCAGGCTGGCACTCCAGTGCAGTTCTGAGGGAGCGTTGCACTGTCGGAGGGGCAATACTGAGGGAGCGCTGCACTATCGGAGTGGCAGTACTGAGGGAGAGCTGCACTATCGGAGTGGCAGTACTGAGGGAGCGCTGCACTGTCGGAGGGTCAATACTGAGGGAGCGCTGCACTGTCAGAGGGGCAGTACTGAGGGAGCGCTGCACTGTCGGAGTGGCAGTACTGAGGGAATGCTGCACTGTCGGAGGGGCAGTACTGAGGGAGCGCTGCACTGTCGGAGGGTCAATACTGAGGGAATGCTGCACTGTCGGAGGGGCAGTACTGAGGGAGTGCTGCACTGTCGGAGGGGCAGTACTGAGTGAGCGCTGCACTGTCGGAGGGTCAATATTGAGGGAGCGCTGCACTGTCGGAGGGGCAGTACTGAGGGAGCGCTGCACTGTCGGAGGCGCCGTCTTTCGGATGAGACATTAAACCGAGGTCCCGTCTGCTCTCTCAAGTGGACGTAAAAGATCCCGTGGCACTATTCCGAAGAAGAGCAGGGGAGTTATCCCTGGTGTCCTGGCCAATATTTATCCCTCAATCAACATAACAAAAATGGCAGATGATCCGGTCATTATCACATTGCTGTTTGTGGGAGCTTGCTGTGCACAAATTGGCTGCTGCGTTTCCTACATTACAACAGTGACTATGTTCCAAAAAGTACTTCATTGGCTGTAAAGCTCTTTGAGATGTGAAAGGCGCTGTAGAAATGCAAATCTTTATTCTTTCTTTCTCAAAATGTATTACTTCACACTTCTCTGTATTAAATTTGATCTGCCATGTATCTGTCTGTCCTCCTGAAGTCTGTTACTATCCTCCTCACTGTTTACTACATTTCCGAGTTTCATATCATCTTCAAACTTTGAAGTTATGTTGTGTATACCCAAGACCAGGTCATTAATATATATCAAAAAGAGCAGTGGTCCTAATACCGACCCCTGGGGAACACCACTCTATACTTCCCTCCAGTCTGAAAAACAAGCGTTCACCACTACTCTCTGCCTTCCGTCTCTTAGCCCTCCTCCGGTTGAGTACCCTAATGTTGCTTTTTCCTTGACTCTTTCTATAACTATTCTCTGCCTCTCCGCCTCTCTCTCCTCCTTTAAGACGCTCCTTAAAACCTACCTCTGTGACCAAGCTTTTGGTCACCTGTCCTAATATCTCCTGATGTGGTTCGGTGTCAAATTTTGTTTGATAATCGCTCCTGTGAAGCACCTTGGGACGGTTTACTACGTTAAAGGCGCTGTTTAAATGCAAGTTGTTGTGTTGTTCTGGAAATGGGATGGCCAGAACGTAATGAGTGAGAGGTGCATGTGTTTCATCCACAGATTCCCAGCCCCAGATTCCTGAAAGGTTAAAATCAGCTGAAGTGCTATCATTAGAGGGTGGATTAATCCCAATGCTATTTATTTCCAATGGGTTTATTAAAGCGTTGACAGTGAGAGTCAGGAACTGACGATTTGTCGTCTCTGGGAAGGGGGGAGAAAAACATAAAGGAATTTTTTTTAAACGGGTTGTGTGATTGGTTGGAGGTCTCGCCCCATTCCTGCACTGTTTTCAGTGAAGTGATAGGCTGAGTTACTTCTGGTTTGGCAGCCGGTGACTGATTGTCTCCATTAATCACTGCGTGTTAGTGTGAAGGCGGGAGGTGAGGGGCTTACCAAAGGCCCACTTGCTGACTGCTGCACCAACTCTTCTCCTGATTCACGACCAGCCCCCAGTCTCAAGCTCTTGCAGGGTCTGTCGGCAGGGCTGGAGCTTATTGCTGTTTATTCCCAGCGACTGGGATCAGCGTTTCTCCGCCAGTTCAGCAGAGGGAAGAGACGTTCCTGTTGGGGTCCCAGGTGAAGGGGAATGGATGGCAGACAGGCGCGGCCTGTAACCCCAGAATGTTTGGCTTGGAGCCCAATCGTACAAATGGTCATTTTATTTCGACTTTGTTACTTGATTTTCTTTTCTGTTCATCAAAGTGTGGGATGTTCATTTTGTGAAATTGAACACTTATCATTTAAGACACCCCAGGAGAGGATTCCCTATTGTGTTACCGCCCATTTTGGGGCAGACTTGGGGTACAATAGGTGCTTTAAGGCTCCTGCTTCAAATCCACCCCCAAAAGAATACCGCCCCTGCATTCTCCACCCCCCCAAAAAAACACCAGTCCCCTTTGAGACCCAACAGCAGTGTGAACTGCTCCATGTAAATGGGGTTAAAAGGGTGCGACACTCAAAAGTGCCATGTGATTTTTACGTCCACCTGAGAGGGCAGACAAGGCCTCGGTGTAACGTCTCATCCGAAAGACGCCCTCTCTCTTCCCTCACCAATCCCACCCTCCCTCTTCCTGCTCCGATCCCCCCTCCCTCTACCCTCGCCAATCCCACCTTCACTCTTCCCTCACCAATCGCACCCTCCATCTTCCTGCTCCGATCCTCCCCCCCCCGCTTCACACTCCGATCCCGCACTCCCTCTTCCCGCTCCGATCCCGCGTGCCGCCCCCATTGCTTCACTCCCTCTTTCTCTATTTTTTCAGTGTAAACACCCAAAATACAATAACCCGTCTCCCCAGCATTTTCTGTGCCCTTTATGCCAATACAGCATGCCTGGCCCAAACTGTGTTAATGAAACAATGGGAGTTCTTTCACCTTGTGTGAAAAGCCTCCTTCCTGCCAGGAATTACATAGAATTTACAGCGAACAGGCCATTTGGCCCAACTGGTCCGTGCCGGTGTTTATGCTCCACACGAGCCTCCTCCCACCCTCTTCATCTCACCCTATCAACATATCCTTCTATTCCTTTCTCCCTCATGTGTTTATCCAGCTTCCCCTTAAATGCATCTGCGCTATTCGCCTCAACCACTCCCTGTGGTAGCGAGTTCCACATTCTCACCACTCTCTGGGTAAAGAAGTTTCTCCTGAATTCCCTATTGGATTTATCAGTGACGATCTTATATTGATGACCCCTAGTTTTGGACTCCCCCACAAGTGGAAACATCTTCTCTACCTCTACCTCTTTCCTTTGTTGATGCACAACAGCAGCATTCACTGAGAAAGGAATTATAATTAGTTTAATTGGACAAAGGGAGCATCTCCTATTCCGTAAAAACAGGAGTAGCAAGATTAGTTACAAAAATCTCGGAGCCTCCCGTCGGATGCTGATTGGAACGATCGGTCAGCTTATCCACACGACATTCCAATCTGGCTGATTAGTCTGAGAGCTTTTTGTGTGTTTTAATAAAATGCTTATTAAGAACTGGAGTTCTGTCTACAAAAGGCTCTCTTCATCAAAACTGCTCGCTACATTAAACAGATCTAATTAGAGCGAGCTGCTTCTCGCAGTAAAACTCCGAGTTGTTACCTGTAATGTGAATAATAACCGGCGATGAATAGATGGATTTTAATTAGTGAAATTCTCCACCGCCCACATCAGTAGCTCCTGCAGCTGTTTATAATGTTCCAGCACAGTCTCTGTGCTCAGCTCTGACCCCACAGAACCAACAGCTTCAAACAGAACAAAGCGTTTCAGTGATGATTACAGAATTAACCCCCTTTGAATTTCAATAGCAGGCATTGGCCCAGTGGGTAGCCCTCTCGCCTCAGAGTCAGAAGGTCGTGGGTTCAATCCCTGCTCCAGAGGCTTGAGCACATAATCTAGGCTGACTGCTCCCAATGCAGTACTGAGGGACCAGTTCACTGTCGAACGCAGCTGTTACACTCCGGCCCTGTCTGCTCTCTCAGGTAAAAGATCCCACAGCACTATTTCTAAGAAGAGCAGGGGAGTTCTCCCTGGTGTCCTGGCCAATATTTATCCCTCAACCAACATCACTCGAAACAGATTATCTGGTCATTATCACATTGCTGTTTGTGGGAGCTTGCTGTGCACAAATCTGCCACGTTTCGTACATTACAACAGTGACTACACTTCAAAAAGTACTTCATTGGCTGTAAAGCGCTTTGGGACGTCCGGTGGTCGTGAAAGGCGCTACAGAAATGCAAGTTCTTTCTTTATATCAAAATCCTGGCTACAAGAGCAGGTCAGAGGCTAGGTATTCTGCGACGAGTGTCTCACCTCCTGACCCCCCTAAAGCCTCTCCGCTATCTACAAGGCTGAAGTCAGGAGTGTGATGGAATACTCTCCACTCGTCTGGATCAGTGCAGCCCCAACAACATTAAGAAGCTCAACATCATTTAGGACAAAGCGGTTCCCTTGATTTATGGACTGCCCCTGGACTCAATATTCACTCCCTCCACCACCAGCGCACCAAGGCTGCAGTATGAATAAGATGCACTGCACCAACTCACCAAGGTTACTCCAGCAAAGTCGTGGGAACACCATCTCCTCCAAGTTCCTCTCCAAGTCACACACCGTCCCAACCAACATGGACATCTCTCGCTCTTACTTCTCTGGAGTTAGGGGAGCAATTCAGCTCCTCAGAAATGGTTTTAAAAAAAGATTTCACTACTAGATTTTGGATACTTGCCCCGCTCATCGCTGACTAATTTCTGGATGGGATCCTTCAACAGGCGTCAGGCCCCTAATCTACATATTTAGGGAGCCTCATGCCTGCAGGCGCCTAAAAACTGGGGATCACAATTTTGGCAGTGAGACCAATACCTGTGCAGATTGGTAGGTTTATGCAAGTTTTACACCCGGAAAACGAACGCAACCCGTACTAATTTCTACCCCAATAGCGCCCCAAATTAATAACCCTTAAAAATTAATACCCCAAAGCAATGTTCTCTCTCATTTTTAATGGGCTGCGCGGCCCAGTCAAGTTTCAGCGCATGCGCGGTTTATTCCATTTAAAAGCCGGCGAGCGGCCTGCGCGGGACCTCCAGACCGCGGCCGCACGGCTTAATGGGAACGTTGCCCCAAAGTTAATATCCTAAAAATGAATAGCCCTCAAAAGTAATAGCCCTTAAAATTAATATGCTCAACATTAATAGCCGCCAAACTGAATACTCCCCAAAATTACCAGCCACAAAATGATTTAATCCTTGGAATGAATAGGCTGTAAATTATTAACTCTTGAAATTAATAGACCCCCCCCCCCACCCCCCACTAAAATTAAAACTGCCCATAATTAATTGGTCTCTATTAACAGCTCCCGAAAGTTGCCAATGAATTCCAGTAATCCTTGGTATTCAATTCAATTTCTGGGGAGGAGTGAGTCAGCCATGAAGTGATTAGGAAATAATCCCTAACCCTTATCAATTCATTCCCTGTGAAATGCCACTTTCGGGCTAAATTTACAAGAGTGTTATTTGCAAACGGCCTCGGGCAGAGCCGGTAGATGGGGTGAAAGTGCAGCTTATATATAGTCATTCGCCAATCGGTACGCCCGGCGAGAAATCCGTAAACGGGACCTGCTACAAGGGCAGTTTGATTAATTGCAACGAAGCTGGTTGTTCATGGAGGGGTATTGCACGGAGCGCACAGAGGGAATCTTCCCCTGTGACTCAGCCCTTGGCTCGGTATCGAGACGCAGGCAAGCAGGAAATACAGAGCAACAAGTGATGGTGAGCATCGGGCAGGAACTCCGTTTAGGCTGTGATCGGAGAACAGCCAACGGTGTTGGCACAATAGCTCACGTCAGCCCAAGTACAACTCCACAAAGCCTGGCACACAGCTACTCAATAACAACATGAGCAATGGGTCGCATTACTAAGGAGGTGTTATGACATAAAACCTTTGGAAGCTATAGTTACCGATTCAGCCCGTCAAGTCTGTGCCAGTATTTTTGTACACGTGAGCTACCAGGCCTAATCCTACTGTCACAGATCTGCACTGGGTATTCCCTTGGGATCAGAATCCCGCAAGAGAACCTCGTATACATATATTGTGGATTTAATACTTTGTGAGCTATTAACCTAGTCTCCTGCTCACTCCCCATTCCCTTTAATATTCCTCCTTTTCAAGTAACTATCTAATTCCCTTTTAACAGAATCAATGCTTTAACAAGAGAGGGAGAGGAGGAGAATTTTTTTTACAGCGAGTTGTTACGATCTGGAATGCACTGCCTGAAAGGGCGGTGGAAGCAGATTCAATAGTAACTTTCAAAAGAGAATTGGGTAAATACTTGAAGGGGGAAAATTTTGCAGGGCTATGGGGAAAGAGCAGGGGGGAGTGGGACTGATTGGAGAGCTCTTTCAAAGAGCCGGCACAGGCACGATGGGCCAAATGGCCCTTCTGTGCTGTGTGATTCTATGAATGGTTTGTGGCAGAAAAATCTATCTCTAACCTCCGTCTGTGTACATTTTTTCCAACCTCCCTTTTGACTCTGTGACTAACTTAAATTTGTCTCTTTTCATTGTTGTCTCACTGACCAACGCGGAGATGCCGGTGTTGGACTGGGGTGGACAAAAATGAGAAGTCGCACATAAAACTGTTGGACTATAACCTGGTGTTGTGCGACTTCTCATCACTGACCAACAACAACTTGTATTTATATAGCGCCTTTAACATAGTAAAATGTTCCAAGGCGCTTCACAGGAGCGATTATCAAACAAAATTTGACACCGAGCCACATCAGGAGAAATTAGGTCAGGTGACCAAAAGCTTGGTCAAAGAGGGAGGTTTTAAGGAGCGTCTTAAAGGAGGAAAGAGAGGTAGCGAGGTAGAGAGGTTTAGGGAGGGAATTCCAGAGCTTAGGGCCCAGGCAACAGAAGGCACGGCCACCAATGGTGGAGCGATTATAATAGGGAGTGCTCAAGAGGCCAGAATTGGAGGAGGGTTGTAAGACTGGAGGAGGTTACAGAGATAGGGAGGGGCGAGGCCATGGAGGGATTTGAAAACTAGGATGAGAATTTTAAAATTGAGGTGTTGCTGGACCAGTGGGAACAATCTCTCTACTTGCCTTATCATCACTTTTCAAGGTCTTGAAGGGCTCAATCTAGTCACCCCTTAACCTTCTCAGCTCCAGTGAAAAAAACCTTCATACGTGTAACTCCTCATTGCTGATGGCACCTCAGTGAATCTACACCAAAACATAACAAAATAGTACACCCACATAAAGAATGAGTTTTATTTCCATATATCAAGACACTAATCACCAAATATTAAAAAAACAACTGACGTTATAGCTTTCTCAGTGTGTATCTCACTCTCTTCATTCCACAGAGAAACATGTCTGTGTGTGAGATGTGTCTCTAGGTTTCTCCCTTTTCTTTTGTGTGTGTCTCTCTCTCAATCTCTCAATCTCTCTCAATTCACTCTCATTCTCTCTCTCTCAATCTCTCTCTCAATCTCTCCCAATTCACTCTCAATCTCTCTCTCTCAATCTTTCTCAGTCTCTCTTAATTCACTCAATCTCTCTCCCTCTCAATCTTTCAATTTCTCTCTCAATCGCTCTCAATCTCTCTCTCAATTCACTCTCAATCTCTCTCTCACAATCTTTCTCAGTCTTTCTTAATTAATTCAATCTCTCTCCCTCTCAATCTCTCAATCTCTCTCTCAATCTTTCTTTTTCAATCTATCTCTTTCTCTCTCATTATTGTCTGTCTCTCTGGCGCCCTCTGTCGCTCTCTCTCTTATCTTTCTGTCTCATCGGTCAATGCATGTTACTGGTTCTTATGTCCGTACCTCGCTGTCTCTTTTTCCAGAGTCAAACCATAGTGATGCATGTCTCAGGATCTCTTGTCATCTCTCTCTGCTCCTCTCGCTTCCTATCCTTCTCCCATGTTTTAAAGATGCAGTGGCCTCCTCTCAGTTTCAATCATGCCCCTTTACCACTGTTCAATTAGCTTTCCGTGGTAGAATCAATCTACATATCAGGGCGCGATCCCTTTATTAATATTACAATAAGCTTTAGCATTTGGCCAGCATAGGAGCTGTTTACAGCTTCAGGAACTATTAGCCTTGGCCAGACCCCATCTGGAGCGCTGTGTTCAGTTTTGGTCACCGAACCCCAGGGAGGATATATTGGGCCGGAATTTGCGGTGGGTAATGGCGGCGAACTACCAGCGCTCGCTGTTACTATCCCTCGGAAACTGACCACAGCTTCAGGATCTAGCGCCGGCGCATCTAAATGTGGAAATCCTGAAGTTGCGGTCAGTCATTCACTGCTCCGACACTGGCTGCACTGTGGCCCGCCCCCTCATAGCTGGCAGTCAATGTAATCAGTGAAACTGACAAACGTGGGCTTTTCTGCGATAATATCGCCTGGACCTGATGGCTTACATCCTAGAGTCTTGAAGGAAGTGGCGGTAGGGATTGTAGATGCATTGGTAATAATTTTTCAAAACTCCCTGGATTCCGCTAAGGTCCCGGCAGACTGGAAAACTGCTAATGTAACACCCTTATTTAAAAAGGGCAGTAGACAGAAGGCTGGTAACTATAGACCGGTTAGCCTAACATCTGTGGTAGGTAAAATTTTGGAGTCCATTATTAAGGAAACAGTAACAGGACATTTGGATAATCATAATTTAATAGGACAAAGTCAGCATGGTTTTACGAAGGGGAAGTCATGTTTGACAAATTTGCTGGAGTTCTTTGAGGAAGTAACATATAGAGTGGATAAAGGGGAACCAGTGGACATAGTGTATTTAGACTTCCAAAAGGCATTTGACAAGGTGCCACACAAAAGATTATTGCTTAAGGTAAAAAATCACGGGATTGGGGGTAATATTCTGGCATGGATAGAGGATTGGCTATCTAACAGAAAGCAAAGAGTTGGGATAAATGGTTCATTCTCAGACTGGCAATCAGTAACTAGTGGTGTTCCACAGGGGTCAGTGCTGGGTCCCCAACTCTTTACAATCTATATTAACGATTTGGAGGAAGGGACCAAGTGTAACATATCAAAATTTGCAGATGATACAAAGATGGGAGGGAAAGTAGTGAGTGAGGAGGACATAAAAAACCTGCAAGGGGACATAGACAGGCTAAGTAAGTGGGCAGAGATTTGGCAGATGGAATACAACACTGGAAAGTGTGAGGTGATGCACTTTGGCAGGAAAAATCCTAGAGCAATTTATTATCTTAATGGCAAGAAACTGGAGAGTACTGAAGTGCAAAGGGATCTGGGGGTCCTGGTGCACGAAACTCAAAAGGTTAGTATGCAGGTGCAGCAAGTGATTAAGAAGGCAAATGGAATGTTGGCTTTCATTGCTAGGGGGATAGAATATAAAAATAGGGAGGTATTGCTTCAGTTGTACAAGGTATTGGTGAGACCGCACCTGGAATACTGCATACAGTTTTGGTGTCCTTACTTAAGGAAAGACATCCTTGCTCTCGAGGCAGTGCAAAAAAGGTTCACTCGGTTAATCCCGGGGATGAGGGGGTGGTCATATGAGGAGAGGTTGGGTAGATTGGGACTCTACTCATTGGAGTTCAGAAGAATGAGAGGCGATCTTATTGAAACATATAAGATTGTGAAGGGGTTGGATCGGGTGGATGCGGGGAGGATGTTCCCGATGACGGGTGAGACTAGAACTAGGGGACATAGTCTTAGAATAAGGGGCTGCTCTTTCAAAACTGAGATGAGGAGGAACTACTTCACTCAGAGAGTGGTAGGTCCATGGAATATGCTGCCTCAAAAAGCTGTAGAAGCTACATCATTAAATAAATTTAAAACAGAAATAGACAGTTTCCTAGAAGTAAAGGGCATTAAGGGTTACGGGGAGCGGGCAGGAATTTGGACATGAGTCTAGGTTCGGATCGGTCATGGCCCTGTGGGTAGTGGAGCGGGCCCAGGGACCATGTAGCCTGATTCTGCTCCTATTTCGTGTGTGCAATTCTGTTAGATGCAGGAGATGGTTCTGTGATAGATAGTAGATTGGCGGTTAGGATCAGATCAGCCATGATCTTATTGAATGGCGGAGCAGGCTCGAGGGGCCGATTGGCCTACTCCTGCTCCTATTTCTTATGTTCTTATGTTCTTATGTTAAATACCCCATTAAAAGTTGAGCCTTGTTGGATTAGGTGTAACTGGGATTTTTAACAGCGTATTGACTGCTAAACAGACGTTCTGGCCCTGAGAAACTAATTTTTATATTTGTGGAGTGTCAAATTTCTCCATTATGATAAAAATTACAATTTTTAAGAAACTTTAAAAGAAAATGGGGGGAAAATTGAGTCGCGTCCCCTTTGGGGCGCTAACTTTGCTTTTAGCACCCCGAAAAAATTAGCGCCCCCATGGCCGAAATTGATCTGTAGCGCCCAAGAGGGAAGCGGGGTGCTACTGGAAGTGCCCTGCCTCCCTCTTGGGGCGCTACCGATGAATATCGCGGCGCTATGTGCCACCGTACGGCAGGCCTTCCTCCCCTTATTAAAGGGGAGGGGCCTAGCGCAGCGCGACCCAGGGCCCAGCTGGGCCACCGGGGATCGGGAGTGCCGGCAAAAGAGCCCGGCACGCAAGAGGAGTGTCGGGCTCTTGGAGCGCAGCCGGCACTCCGCGGGGGAGCTGAAGAGGAGGCCAGGGACGGCAACGGGGGCAGGTGCTGGCAGGCAGCCAGCAACAAAAATGGCCGCCCAGCGCCTCGCCTTTCATTACCGCCGCCCCAGCCGCAGGTAGTCCCCCCTGACCCCGTCAGAAATAGCGTCCGGCAGTAAGTCAGGGGGCGCTACCCAAGATCGCGGCCGGGGCGCGAGCGGGGCGCTGCGCACGGCGATGATGTCATCACCGGCGGCGCTAACGATTACCGCCGCCACTAACCTCCCACTGAATTTCACGGGAGGCGTTGGCAGCGCTGCGCCCAGGCACTAGTTGCTTTGCGCCCCGGCACAAAGCAACCACATTTTTAGGCCAATGTTTATATTTTTTAAAGTTTGTTGATATTTATTTCAGGTTCTACCTTTTCCCCATGCGAGAGCCCCAATCTTTGTTTCGCTCTCTCTAACATTTTTTAAAAATCAGGATAAAAGCAGCTTCTCATTTCCTGCTTCCCTGTCTGCGAGAATTCTGCATTGTGATTGGCCAGCTTAGACAGCCTGTTGACGTCACAGTAGATCGCGCTCGGGGATTCCCCCACTACACGACACTGAAATCACTTGCGCGTCGCAAAAGGCAAACTTCTTGCTACAGAGATCGAGATCGAGATCGAGATCTCTGGGCAGCTTTCTTCGGGGCCAGCGGCGAACTCCTTTGTTTCACCGCTGACCGCAAATTCCGGGCCATTGGCTTTGGAAGGGGTGCAGCGCAGATTCACCAGAATGATACCGGGGCTTAGAGGGTGACGTTATGAAAGATTGCATAAACTTCTTTTGTGTTCCCTTGAGTTTAGAAGGTTGAGGGGTGATCTGATCGAGGTGTTTAAAATGTTAAAGGCATTCGATAGGGTGGATAGAGAGAAACTATTTCCTCTGGTTGGGGGGAAGCCAGAACGAGGGGGCACAACCTTAAAAATTAGAGCCAGGACATTCAGAGAGAAATCAGGAGGCATTGTTTCACACAAAGGCTGGTGGAAATCTGGAACTCTCTCCCCCAAAAGGCTGTGGATGCTGGGGGTCAATTGGAGCTTTCAAGACTGAGATCGATAGACTTTTGTTATGTAAGGGTATCAAGGGATATGGAGCAAAGGCAAGTGTTTGGAATTGAGATACAGATCAGCCATGATCTAACAGAATGGCAGAACAGGTTCGAGGGGCTGAATGACCTATTTCTGTTCCAATGTTCCAGTTGGAGGTCATTGGTATGCACAATGGAACTGACCTGCCAGTGAGTCTTTAATGATTTGATTCCTGCAAGGCGAAATCTTCACAGGTCAGGCAGCATCTTTGCAAAGAGAAACCGAGTTAATATTTCAAGAAAGACTCGCATTTCTACAGCGCCTTTCACGACCTCAGGATGTCCCAAAGCGCTTTACAGCCAATGAAGGACTTTTTTGAAGTGTAATCACTGTTGTAATGTAGGAAACACGGCAGCCAGTTTGTGCACAGCAAGCTCCCACAAACAGCAATGTGATAATGTCCATGAAATCTGTTTTAGTGATGTTGATTGAGGGATAAATATTGGCCCCAGGACACCGGGGATAACTTCTCTGCTTTTCATTGAAATAGTGGCCACGGGATCTTTTAAATCCACCTGAGAGAGCAGACGGGGCCTCGGGATTAACGTCTCATCTGAAAGACGGCACCTCCGACAGTGCAGCACTCCCTCAGCAGACAAGAGTGTCAGGCTAGATTTTTGTGTTCGATTCTCTGGAGTGGGACTTGAACCCATGACCCTCTGACTCAGGGGCGAGAGAGAGAGTGCTGCCCACTGAGCCACGGCTGACTCTTCAGGTCAATGACCTATTATCCGAACTGGAAGAAGTTAGAGATTTAATCTCAGTGACCATAAACCCTCGTAATAAGGCTTCAGTTTTGATCTCCAATGATCAATATGGCGTTGGTGCCCAACTGCCCAGTGAGAATCAGACTCAAACTTCGGGTAAACCAAATAGCTCACAGCTGGCTTGAAATTGAAGGTGACTGGGCCTTGCAGCCAATGGTACATCATTGAAATAAAAGCCAAAAATGCTGGAAGCACTCAGCAGGTCAGGCAGCATCTGTGGAGAGAGAAACCGAGTTAACGGCCTAGAAATTGGTTTGCCCCCGAAAACGGGCGCAGGGATCGCGCCGCGCGATCAACCCGTGCCCATTCGGAGGAATGCAGGCAGTACGCCAACTTGGTGCTGCCTGCTCATTTCCACGATTGTGGCATTCAGCCCAGCGCTGCACGCGCTGCTGAGTGGCCGAACGCTCAGCAGGGGGCCCAAGTTCGTGCGAGGCTAGCACCATTTAAAGCTAGCCTGCACTACTTAAAGGCAGTCTGCACCTCTTAAAGGGGAGGGGCATTCTGCCTGCAGCAGCTCATTGAACTGGCTGGGGAGGACAGTGAAGAACAATTAATGGTGGCACAACAGGGGAGAGAGCGCGCACCAAGGTTCTCGGATGCAGCACTGGAGGCCTTGGTGCAGGAGGTGGATAGGAGAGAGGTCCTCTTTCCACAGGGGGCCAGGAAGCCCTCCAGACAACAGAGCTAAGTGCAGTGGGAGCAGATAGCTACTGTGGTGAATGCCAGCGGTGTAGCCCCGAGGACGTGGACGCAGTGCAGGAAGAAGTTTAATGACCTCACACGAGTGGTCAAGGTCAGTGAATTCATCTTCAAATGCCATATCCCACCATCTGCACCACTAGCCTCACACACTGCTCAATGCACCACACCCCCATCACTCACCTACCAGTGTACTGGTGAACCGAATAATTAGGGCAGTAAACTAATGAAGGGGTGGTGGGGGTTGGGAGGATTCAGGAAAGAGTACATTTAAAAGCAGCGAGAGAAATATCAAGGCTCTAGAGCAGAGTAGAGTTTTGGGTAAAAATAAGCAGAGTGGGTCAGGAAGGGACAGAGAGAGAGTAAGAAAGGTAATAAGGCATCAGTGACTAAGGTGACATCAGGGAAAAATAGAAATAAGTCAAAGCTAAAGGCACTATATCTGAATGCGTGAAGCATTCGCAACAAAATAGATGAATTAATAGCGCAGATAGAAATTAATAGGTTTGATCTAATAGCCATTACGGAGACGTGGTTGCAATGTGGCCAAGGTTGGGAACTAAATATTCCAGGATACTTAAGTTTTAGAAGAGATAGGCAAAATGGAAAAGGAGGAGGGATAGCCCTGATAATAAAGGATGGGCTAAAGACAGTAGAGAGAAAGGATCTTAGCTCCCAAAATCAAGAAGTAGAATCAGTTTGGGTGGAGCTAAGAAACAGCAAGGGGCAGAAAACATTGGTGGGAGTTGTTTATAGACCCCCAAACAGTAGTTGTAATGTAGGGCAGAGTATAAATCAGGAAATTAGAGTCGCATGTAACAAGGGTAATACAGTAATCATGGGGGACTTTAATCTACATATAGACTGGGCAAACCAAATTTGCAGTAATAGTGTGGAGGACGAATTCATGGAATGTATGCAAGATAGTTTTCTAGATTAGTATGTTGAGGAACCAACTAGGAAATAGGTTATTTTAGATCTAGTATTGCGCAACGAGAAAGGGTTAATTAATAACCTTGTAGTAAAGGGGCCTTTAGGGAATAGTGACCATAATATGATAGAATTTTATATTGAGTTTGAAAGTGATTTAGTTAAATTCGAAACTAGGGTCTTAAATCTAAACAAAGCAAACTACGTAGGTATGAGGGGCGAGTTGGCTACGGTAGATTGGGAAACTACATTAAATGGTATGACGGTAGACAAGCAATGGCTAGCATTTAAAGAATTAATACATAATTTACAACAAATATACGTTCCTTTAAGGCACAAAAAAACTCACAGGAAAAGTGGTAACAAGAGAAGTTAAAGATAGTATTAGATCAAAGGAAGAGGCTTATAATGCTGCCAAAAAGAGTAGTAAGCCTTAGGATTGGGAGGATTTTAAAATTCAGCAAAGGAGGGCCAAGAAATTGATTAAAGAAAGGGAAAATAGAATATGAGAGTAAACTAACGAGAGACATAAAAACAGCTGTAAAAGCTTCTATAGGTATGTAAAAGGAAAAGATTATCGAAAGTAAATGTGGGTCCCTTACAGGCTGAGACAGGAGACATTATAATGGGGAATAAGGAAATGGCTGAGAAATTAAAGCAATACTTTGTGTCTGTCTTCATGAAAGAAGACACAAAAAACTTTCCAGAAATAGTGGAGAACCAAGGGTCTAGCGAGAATGAGGAACTGAAAGAAATTAGTATTTGTAAAAAAAATAGTACTGGAGAAATTAATGGGACTGAAAGTCGATAAATCCCCTGGACCTGATGGTCTACATCCTAGGGTTTTGAAAGAGGTGGCTATAGAGATAGTAGATGCATTAGGTGTCATTTTCCAGAATTCCATAGATTCTAGAACGGTTCCCGTGGATTGGAGTATGCAAATGTAACCCCACTATTTAAGAAAGGAGGGAGAGAGAAAACGAAGAACTATAGACCAGTTAGCCTGACATCAGTAGTAGGGAAAATGCTAGAATCTATTATTCAGGACGTGGAAACGGGGCACTTAGAAAATAATAATAGGATTGGGCAGAGTCAACACGGATTTATGAAAGGGAAATCGTGTTTGATGAATCTGTTAGAGTTTTTTGAGGGTGTAACTAGCAGAATAGATAAGGGGGAACCAGTGGATGTGGTGCATTTGGATTTTCAGAAGGCATTCGATAAAGTGCCACACGAGAATACAAGGTGCCGGCATCCTCATGCAATGGGCTGGATTTTCCAATCAGATGCTTCCTGCGGGCGGATGCTTCAGATCGGAAAAAATCTACGCACTTACCTGCTGGCTCCGTAGATCCCGAGACTTCCGCTCCTGGGTCTCTCCTGGTGCGCACACGCAGAGGCTCAGGTATCCCAGGGGCGGCGTAGGCGGTTCGCAAGCGTCCCTGGGATCACGTGGGCCATGGGGAAGCAATCAAAGAAGGGAATCCTCCTTCACACTTTTGACAGGTCTCTCCGCACGATCTGTCAAAAGTATGAATTGGGATCACTGAAAAAACACAGCTAAACATTAAATACATTTTTTTTTAAATCACGTATTTAAAATGAGTTAAAATTACATTAAATTAAATATTTTAAACAAAATTTTAATTTTTTGAAAAAAGTAATTTAAGTTTTTTACAGGGCTAAAAATAAACTTACCTTTTTTAAAAGTATATTTAAATTATAGATGAGTGAAAAAAAATTATTTTGAATTTTTTTAAACTCTTATGCTGGTAAAAGCAGGCCTTACGTGTGCTTTTACCAGGCGTAAGATTTTTAAAGGTTTTCAGCGGGCGGAGGTTCTGCAGAAAGCGGAACTCTCCGCCCGCGGAGGTCCATCTCCCGGGCAGGCGGAGGATCTGTCAAGAGGACTCTTGACCGATCGCAAGTGCCGGGTTTCAGCGCATGCGCTTCACATGCCTAAACCCGGAACTTGCGAGGCCCCTACAGGTGCGTACACACCTCGTTCGCACCCGTAGAGGGGTCGGATAATCCAGCCCATTATCCTCCTTCTCACATCTCACTTCCCCCTCATCCCACAATCTATTTTTGATTTACAAGCTGCACATGGTGTAAGCAGGCACTTCTTAAGTTCCCCCGCCTCCTGTGGCCGCCCCCCACTCCCCTCGGGTGTTACGGAGCCGAATTTTTTGCCCAACATTTCAGGTTGATGACCTTTCATCAGAACTGGAAGATGTTCGAGATTCAATCGTTTTTAAGCAAAAAGGGTCAGGGAGGAAAGAACAAAAGGGAAGGTCTGTGATAGGGTGGAAGGTAGGAGAGATTAAATGACAAAAGGGATGATGGTGCGAGGCAAAAGGAGACGGTAATGGGACAAGTTAAGAAACAAAAGATGGGTCCAGAGGAGGAGTAAACGGCAACAGCAGAATCATTACCAACCCCTGCTGGCCGAAAAAATGGGAGCAGTGGTTATGATCTGAAATTGTTGAACTCGATGTTGAGACCGGAAGGCTGTAAAGCGTCTCATCGAAAGAGGAGATGCTGTTCCTCGAGCTTGCATTGAGCTTCATTGGAACAGTGTCGGAGGCCCAGGGTCACGCTTGCAGACGAATGGATGTGCATTAATGAGCTGAATTGTGGGTCATGTGGCGATGCCAATCTTCACCCATGTGGTGGGTTTGGGACATCGGAGAGAGGTGTTGACTTTGCCTGCTCTTTCAAACTGGTGGCTGATCACAGATTGGAGAATTACATCGAATTTACAGCACAGAAGCAGGCCATTCGGCCCAACTGGTCTGTGCCGGTGTTTATGCTCCACACGAACCCCCTCCCACCCCTCTTCATCTCGCCCTATCAGCATATCCTTCTATTCCTTTCTCCATCATGTGCTTATCTAGCTTCCCCTTAAATGTATCTCTGCTAATCGCCTCAACCACTCCCTGTGGTAGCGAGTTCCACATTCTCACCACTCTCTGGGTAAACAGGTCAGGGATCAGTAGTTCTGGGTCAGGGATGGGTGGGTGTCATAAAAGAGTGGAGAACAAATAACCAAACGTTTTTTGTGTGTGCGCCTGTGCGTGTGTGATTCAGAGATTGCGGGCGTGTGCGTGTGTGATTCAGAGATTGCGGGCGTCGCCGTGTGTGATTCAGAGATTGCGGGCGTGTGCGTGTGTGATTCAGAGATTGAGGGCATGTGCGTGTGTGATTCAGAGATTGCGGGCGTGTGCGTGTGTGATTCAGAGATTGCGGGCATGTGCGTGTGTGATTCAGAGATTGTGGGCATGTGCGTGTGTGATTCAGAGATTGCGGGCATGTGCATGTGTGATTCAGAGATTGTGGGCATGTGCGTGTGTGATTCAGAGATTGCGGGCGTGTGCGTGTGTGATTCAGACATTGCGGGCGTGTGCGTGTGTGATTCAGAGATTGCGTGAGCGTGCATGTGTGATCGCGAGCAGAGGGCGGGTATTTGGATTGGCTGCAGTTTAGCAACTTAAGGTCACCGAGCTTTGAACTGATTCTAACCAATGAGCTTTCTTGTCATTAGCTATGGAAGTGACACGCTTTAAAATTCCTGCTGCTGAGTGGCACGTTGCCACGGTAGCCCCTTTCGACCTACTCCAGTCGCGACCGATTGGCAGAATGATATACGCTGTTAATTACAACACTGAAATATTCTCAAAACGGTCCTTGGAATGTTCCTATAAAGTAACGTGCCTGGTATTTGGAAGGTTGGCCAAATCTCTGGGACGTTGGAGCAGCAGAATTCCCAATCCAAGGACAATAATCCCGATCCAGGGCCACGTTGCGAAGCAGGTATTTTCTGGAGCTGTCTCCGAGTCAGGTTCTTATTGCAGACGGAGCAACGCTACTGTTATTGGCAATCAGTAGGATTGAAGGTAACTGCAGCCAAGTATATCCTGTCAGGATAACAATGTACTCAATCATTCTCTTCCAATACTTGTCAACTTGTGCTGTTCTGAAGAATCCCATAAAGGATTCCCTGTGTGATTGAGCCTGGGCTTGAGCAGGACTTACATCTCCCATGGACAACTGGCTTGAGGTGTCCTCCAGCTCCCAGCTCTAGCCGGAGTCTCACGGGTTCTCGTTGTATTGGGGCAGCCCGGTCTGGAAATTCTCAGATGTGGGAAACATTTTTTATTGACATACAGGCACCAGAAATAGCGTGTCGATAAAAACAGAAATCAGATGACCGCATGGACCCTTAGGCCTAAAATTCGATTGCTTTGTGCCTCCCGTTAGCGTCCCAAGAGGGCGCTCACAGGGCGCAAAGCAACTAGCGCCCGGGCGCAGTGCCGCTAATGCCTCCTGCGAAATTCAGTGGGAGGTTAGCGGTGCCGGTAACCGTTAGCGCCCCGTGGCGCTGCGCCGCCGGCGATGATGTCAGCGCCGTGCACAGCGCCCCGCTCGCGCCCCAGCCGCGATCTTCGGTAGCACCCCCTGACTTACCGCCGGACACTATGTCCAACAGGTTTCAAGGGGGCCTACCTGCGGCCGGGGCAGCGCAAATTAAAGGGGAGGTGCCGGGCGGCCATTTTTGTTGCTGGCCACCTACCAGCACCTGCCCCCTCTGCCGTCCCCGGCCTCCTGAGCAGCCGGCTGGCCCCCGGGTCGCGCTGCGCTAGGCCCCTCCCCTTTAATAAGGGGAGGAAGACCTGCAGTACTGCGGCACGACCTGTGGCAGAGCGTGGCGCTGCTGCACGTAGCGCCGTGATATTCACTCGCAGCGCCCCAAGAGGGAGGCGAGGCGCGTCCAGTAGCACCCCACTTCCCTCTTGGGGCGCTACCGGTGAATATCGACCGTGGGGATGCTAATGTTTGTGGGACCTTGCTGTGCACAAATTGGCTGCTAACATTGCAAGAGTGACTGCACTTCATTGGCTGTAAAGCGCTTTGGGACGTCCTGAGGTCGTGAAAGGCGCTGTAGAAATGCAAGTCTTTCATTTCTTTCATGCGACTACCAGGATGACAGAAGGCGAACTAGATGGACGTTGATCATTTTTCACCCAGCAATCCCAATGTTCCCGAGTGTGGATTATAGTGAGACAGTCAATGGGAGAATTACGGTGAGTTAGCAGCTAGGTGCCAGGCAAGCAGAAGGAGTCGGTGGTGTATGGAAGGTGCGGACTTGGTGGATTAACTGGCGATTCCCCATTTCTAAGTGGCGTGCATGAGCCAATGCTGCCAACTCCAGGATGTGCAGTGTGAACATCAGCTTGATTCAGCTGGTTCCACTCTCGCCTGCGGGTCAGTAGGTGGTGGGTTCCAAACCTCATCCAGACTTGAACATGTTGTGTGGGCCGACACTCCAGGGGGCTCCAGTGTTGTTAAAGCTGATGTCGTTTGGAAGCACTGTTGAACCAAGGACCCGTCTGTCTGCTCAGGTGGATGTTAAAAGATCCGGTGGCACTATTGGAAGAGCAAGTTAGTTTTCCCAGCACTAGGGGTATCATTTATCCCTCAACCAGCACCACCAAAACAGATTGGCTGGCCGTTCATCTCCTCTGCTGTTTGCGGGATCTTGCTGTGTGAAAATGGGCTGTCGTATTCGCTTGCATAGCAACAGTCAGTGGACTTCAAAGCGTGTGAAGCACATGGAATGTTTGAGAGAGCTATGATGAGGGGCTGTGTAACTATGTCTTTCTTTATAAAAATGACCAAGTGCTGTTTATGAAGCAGGAGGGTAGACATTGGTCCTCATCGTGCGCATTTTCCAGACAGAAAGTGGGAGGTCGGGGGGAAAATGACCAATTTGGCATTGGAATGCCCTGCGCCCCAAGGATGCCTGAAAAAGGCCCTGTGCCCACATTGACCTCGGACAATTTTTAGGCCTCGGGGGTGGGGGGGGGTTGTAAGGCTGTCAGTGGTTCTCATGAGAATTGTCCTGTAAAGTTCATCATTAATTACATGATAAAATGTAATATAGTGAGGATGACCGAACCCTTAATGCATGGACTCAATCCTCAACTGCTCAGCAGTTACTGAATCAGCCGAGGAAATGATTACATTATTGGTTGAATTATGAAAAAACCCTTCAGACCTTGAGTGGGGTGTGTCTCCTCCAGCACGCTCGGTACTGATGTCAATGGGTGCGCTTGGCCTCTCAAATGATTTGATATTGATTCCTACTCAGCTTAAAACCTTTTTTCTTGTATAAATTAGTTGGTTTATTGATGTAGATGTAACTTCATCTTGGCATTGAACTCATTATTTCCTGCTGTGAGTTTCAATCCGTTGGGAGCCAGTTTAACACTGGACAGTCTCACACACGGGAAATTGGATCCTTTCCTTCAGAAACCGACCGTTTATGCACTCCAGACTTTCTGCAGTTTAATAATTCCTTTACTAAAGTTCCCTTTTATCATTTTTTCTCGCAGCCTTCATTAAGCATGTGTGCGTGTGCGTGTGAGTGTATAGAGTCATAGGGCTGGATTTTCATTGACCCGTGGAGGCGTGTGGGGGGTTAAAATTGCGAAAACTGGCGGGCGGGCACAAGTCCGCCTCCATCCCGCCTCCACGCAATTTTGATTAAATCGTGTCTGCTGGTCCCGACTCCGTCCTGCCGGTAAGAGATGGGATAGGCTGTTAAGGCCGTTAACAAGCACTAAATTGGCTCTATAATGCCATTTTGAAAGGCCTTTGTGATTTTAACCCTTGATCTACGTGAAGCACGCCTGTTCTGAACCACGATTGTGAAACCTGGCGGGAGCACATTTGGATAGCTGACTATCAGCTACAGGTCCACTATTACAACAGAGATGTGATGAAGGTAGTAGTAGTAATGGCCCAAAAATTCGGCCGAGAACGGGTGAGTACTCAGTGCGTACTCACCCGTATTCGTTCCCGAAGTGCCGGTTTCCTGCATGCACTGCGCATGCGCGGGAAACCGGCACTTCCAGTATGGCGAAGGGGGCGGTTCCTAGGTGAACCGCGTGCGCACTAGAGGCTGCGCGCACGAAGCACACTTAGGTTTTTTTTCAGGTTTCAACGCGAGGGTAAGTATGGAAGATTCTACACAAGTAAAAAGGAGGCGTAAGACCCCTTTTGAACAAGGTTAGTTAATTAAGTATAATTTTTAATTTTTTTCAACAGGTTTATCTTTTTTAGAGACTTTAAAGAAAGATAAGTTTATTTTTATAACTTTTAAAAAAAAAAAATGTTCAAAAATTAAAATTTTTGTTTAAAGTGGTTAATTTACTTAACTATAGTTATTTTATTAATGTGATGGGGTTTTTTTTTTAAATTTATTTGAGGTTTAGCTGTTCTTTTGGGGCCTCTTTCAATTCACAGATTTGACAGGTCTCCTGTCAAATCTATGAATGAAAGATGGTCTGACTGCCATTGGCTCTCCATAGCCCACGTGATCCCAGGAGTCGCATCGCACTAACTGCGCCCCTGGGACACGCACACACTGCGCGCCGGCACTAGGGAGAGGCCCAGGACCCGAAGTTCCTGCAGGGGCAAACAAGGATGGCAGACGCTGTAGGTGATATCGCGCGCGATCCTTACCCCCGCAGCAAGCCTCCGAGTCAAATTTCTGGGCCATTAGGTCTGAAAGTCGCCTCTGATGCTGCTGCATTGAAGGTCTTCAGAGACTGCCTGGCCTTTGCTGTGAGAGGACCTGGATTCAAATCTCTCTCTCTCTCTCTCTCTCTTTCTCTCCTTAGAGCTGCTGCTCATTTTGCATCCAGGTCCTCTCACAGCAAAGGCCAGGCAGTCTCTGACCTGCAATGCAGCAGCAATGATGACATCATCAGAGGCGACTTTCAGACTGAAACCACTAATTGGTTCATGGGTTCCCACATGCTGGAACTCAATTGCCGAATTAAGTGAAAATTGCATCAATCTCCCACATCCAATTGCAGTCGAGTGGATAACACGAAATGCGGATGACACAACCCCAACCCGCCCCAGTATCAAAATCCAGCCCATAGAGTTAAAACAGCACAGAAAGAGGCCCTTCGGCCCATCGTGTCCGCGCCAGCCATCAAGCCCTGTCTATTCTAATCCCATTTTCCAGCACTTGGTCCGTAGTCTTGTATGCTATGGTGTTTCAAGTGCTCATCTAAATGCTTCTTGAATGTTGTGAGGGTTCCTGCCTCTACCACCCTTTCAGGCAGCGAGTTCCAGATTCCAACCACCCTCTGGGTGAAAAAGTTTTTCCTCAAATCCCCTCTAAACCTCCTGCCCTATACCTTGAAACTATGCCCCCTGGTTATTGACCCCTCTACTAAGGGGAAAAGTTCCTTTCTATCTACCCTATCTATGCCCCTCATAATTTTGCACACCTCAATCAGGTCCCCCCTCAGCCTTCTCTGCTCTAAGGAAAACAACCCCAGCCTGTCCAGTTTCTCTTCATAGCTGAAGCGCTACAGCCCAGGTAACATCCTGGTGAATCTCCTCTGCACCCTCTCCAATGCAATCACATCCTTCCTATAGTGTGGCGACCAGAACTGGACACAGTATTCCAGCTGTGGCCTAACCAACGTTTTGTACAGCTCCATCATAACCTCCCTGCTCTTATATTCTATGCCTCGGCTAATGAAGGCAAGTATCCCATATGCCTTTTTAACCACCTTATCTACCTGTCCTGCTGCCTTCAGTATATGTATATTATGTATATGCACGCCAAGGTCCCTCTGATCCTCTGTCCTTCCGAGGGTCCTACCATTCATTGTGTATTCCCTTGCCTTGTTAGTCCTCCCAAAATGCATCACCTCACACTTTTCAGGGTTAAATTCCATTTGCCACTGTTCTGCCCATCTGACCAACCTGTCCATATCGTCCTGTAGCCTGAGGCTTCCCTCCTCGCTCTTTACCACTCCACCAATTTTTGTGTCATCTGCAAACTTACTGATCGTGCCTCCTACATTCGTATCTAAATCATTAATGTACACTACAAACAGCAAAGGACCCAGCACCGATCCCTGCGGTACACCACTGGACACAGGCACGGATGAGGGTTTCAGGAGCGGATGAGCCGAGGTAGGGGCGGAGACGGGCGATGTTATGGAGGTGGAGGTAGACGGTCTTGTAACTTTTATTGTGCTCCTTGCATGGAAAGACACGGACTGTTCCCAGTCTTCACCCTGCCTTTGGGAAGCTTTGCACCACTGAAGTCCAAAAATTAAAAAAACCGGAATGACACAGATTGGAGCAGACAGTCGGGTATTTGAATGAGTTGTCCTGGAATGACGAGAATACAAGACCCACCGACAGGTTGTAATGATTAATGAAGTCCATCTTTCTTTGAACAGATTCTATTTTCCCCTGAAATAAAAACAGAAAATGCTGGAAATACTCAGCAGGTCAGGCAGCATCTGTGGAGAGAGAAACAGAGTTAACGTTTCAGGTCGGCGACCCTTCGTCAGAACTGGAAAAAGTTGGAGATGGAACAGGTTTTTAAACAGGTGTAGGGGCAGGGAAAGGGGGGAGGGGGGAGGAAAGAACAAAAGGGAAGGTCTGTGATAGGATGGAAGGCAGGAGAGATTAAGAGACAAAAGGGATGATGGTGCAAGGAGATGGTAATGGGACAAGTTAAGAAACAAAAGATGGCTCTAGATAAAGTGTAAATGGCACTGGCAGAATGATCGACAGCTGCCATGTGGGAGAGAGAAATTTTTTTTAAAAAAGGATACAAGAAAAAGGGGCCGAGGTTATGGTCTGAAATTGTTGAACTCAATGTTGAGTCCAGAAGGCTGTAAAGTGCCTAATGAAAGATGAGGTGCTGTTCCCCGAGCTTACGTTGAGCTTCATTGGGACCGTGTAAGAGGCCGAGGACGGTGAGGTCAGAGTGGGAGTGGAGCGGAGAATTAAAGTGAGAGGCGACCGGAAGCTCGGGGTCACGCTTACGGACTGAACGGAGGTGTTCCGCAAAGCGGTCACCCAATCTGCGTTTGGTCTCCCCAGTGTAGAGGAGACCGCATCGTGAGCGGCGAATGCAGTATACTAGATTGCAAGAAGTACAAGTAAATCGCTGTTTCACCTGGAAGGAATGTTTGGGGCTCTGGACAGTGGGAAGGGAGGAGGTAAAAGGGCAGATGTTGCATCTATTTTCCCCTGTTTCTCTTGACAGGGAAATTTTGAGACTTTCTGTGAAGGCTCATCATTGGACAGTTAGGGTGGGACAGTGCAGTGGTTATGGTACTGGAGCAGGAACCCAAATGTTGAATTGAGTTCAATAAATTTGCGGGTTTGTGGGCTGGCTCATGAAAAAAATGATCATGGAAAAATGTCGGATTGTCGGGAAAACCCAACTGGTTCACTAATGTCCTTCAGGGAAGGGTCCCAGCCCAAGCCTATATGTGACTCCAGTCCTACACAATGTTGATGACTCTAAAAGCCATTTGAAGTGGCCTATCGGACCAGTCAGTTGTAAATGCAATTGCTAATGGTACTAATGGCCCACCACTGCCTTCTTAAGGCAACTAGGGAGGGGCAATAAATGCCGGCCTTGCCAATGTCACACCAAAAAGAACATCACAATCTCAAACATGGTCTCCATTTTACAAAAAGGATGTAGAGGCACTGGAGAAGGTGCAAAAAAGATTTACAAGGATGATACCAGAACTGAGAGGTTAAAACTATCAGGAAAGACTGAACAGGCTGGGGCACTTTAACCTAGAAAAGAGAAGGCTGAGGGGCTATGAAGGGGTTCTGGAATTACCTCCCTAAACCTCTTTGCCTCTCTGGCATTCTCTCCTCCTTTAAGACGCTCCTTTAAACCTACCTTTTGCTTGTGGGTTCAAGTCCCCACTCCAGAGACTTGAGCACAACAATCTAGGCTGACACTCCCAGTGAAGTGCTGAGGGAGGTGCCGTCTTTCGGATGAGACGTTAAGCCTGCCCTCTCAGGTGGACGTAAAAGATCCCACGGCCACTATTTCGAAGAAGAGCAGGGGAGTTCTCCCCAGTGTCCTGGACAATATTTATCCCTCAATCAACATCACTAAAAACAGATGATCTGGTCATTATCACATTGCTGTTTGTGGGAGCTTGCTGTGCGCAAATTGGCTGCCGCGTTTCCTACATTACAACAGTGACTCCACTTCAAAAGTCCTTCATTGGCTGTAAAGCGCTTTGGGACGTCCTGAGGTGGTGAAATACGCTGGAGAAATGCAAGTCTTTCTTTTCGTTTTCTTTTTTCAGAAGAAACTTCTTTACCCAGAGAGTGGTGAGAATGTGGAACTCGCTACCACAGGGAGTGGTTGAGGTGAATAGTATAGATGCATTTAAGGGGAAGCTGGATAAACACATGAGGGAGAAAGGAATAGAAGGATATGCTGATGGGGTGAGATGAAGAGGGGTGGGAGGAGGCTCGTGTGGAGCAGAAACACCGGCACGGACCAGTCGGGCCGAATGGCCTGTTTCCCTGCTGTAGACACGATGTAAAGGCCGATTGCTCCATGTTTTCAGTGGAGACGACCCAGATGTTTTGGGCATATATCACACAGATTTACTGCCTGATACAGAAGAGCCTCCAAGATGTTTTATTTCAGCAGTGGAATTGCTGCCTCCGTTTCCTGGGTGTGGAGCCGTTTCTCACTGTCAGATGTTGCTCTGACGCTGACAGACACGTGCCCTGTGCCCACATGAAACGGCAGAAAGTGGCTAGCGTGTAGGAACCCATTAGCGGACAAGCAGTGATGGACTGCTGATCCCGCCGAGAGGGCTGAATCCTGCTCCCCTTCACCAGCACTGGGACCGTTAATGTACTTACAGCAGCACTTTTCTGTCACATTAGAAGGAAATGGACTGTAACTGAATCTGACAGATCACCAGGGAGGCTAGCGAGTTGCTATTCGATATGAAAAGGTGTGCTTGAACAATATTGTTATGTTAATAAAAAATGAAAGGGACAGTCACGGGTCAATGTTTGGCTTGTACAGGACAAGACAGTTACATGGCTAATGGGAACCGGCTTGTATTCCAGTCCTGAGAGTTCGCTGTGAATACCTTGAGAGCTCATTCTCTCCAGCTCTGGTTTACCAGGTCAATAATTTATTTTATTCAAGTTAAAGTTGCAGGGGAATTAACTCATTTCGTGCAGAGGTCTCTGCTGGAAGCCAGGTTATTATTCTAGCCCTGGAATAACGAAACATTCCTGGAATCGAGTGGGATCAGCAGCAGTCAATTGGACAATGTGAAGACCGAGCTGGGGGGGCGGGGGGGGGCATGGGGGGAGGGTGGCGGTTGGTGCTTTACCCAGATCCGAAACCGGGACAGGGAACAGGACGGGTTTAGGGTAACGGCGGTGGGTAGGATAGAGGGTAAGACAGGGGTGGGGTGAGATAGGGACAGGATAGCGGGAGCAGGCAAAAAAAAGCAATCAGTAGGACGGGGTAGAGTAGAAACAGAACAAGGGGCAAGATAATGGCAGGGCAAGGAGCAGAATAGGCGCTCAAGAGAGTACAAGATAGGAGAGGTGAGCGAGTAGGATTGGAGTTCAGCAGATGAATTGGGCACGGCTGATGCAGAGAACATGGGGGCCAGGGCGGGCAGCATTATGGTGCATGGCATGATACCACAGGGCAAAGGGTAGGATGGGGTGGGACCAGGGAGTAGGACAACACAGGATAGAGAGCACGATAGGGACAGGGAAGGTAGGTAGGTTGACCCAGGGCATCAACGATGGATAGCGGCAGGGAAAGACAACATGGGGACAGGGCGGGACAGGGCGGGACAAGGTGGGATAGGGCGGGACAGGGCGGGACAAGGCAGGACAGGGCGGGACAAGGTGGGACAGGGCGGGACAGGGCGGGACAAGGCAGGACAGGGCGGGTAGAATAGGTGTTAATATCATCTTGGAAATCCCAGCTCAGACCTATGTCCCCGCTCAACCTGTGCATTCAGAATACACTTGCTAATGACTGGCATTGATAAAGCAAATATATAATTTTAGTTTGGTGGGACAGTGGAGAGGGAGCTTTACTCTGTATCTAACCCGTGCTGTACCTGCCCTGGGAGTGTTTGATGGACAGTGTAGAGGGAGCTTTACTCTGTATCTAACCCGTGCTGTACCTGCCCTGGGAGTGTTTGATGGGACAGTGTAGAGGGAGCTTTACTCTGTATCTAACCCGTGCTGTACCTGACCTGGGAGTGTTTGATGGGACAGTGTGGAGGGAGCTTTACTCTGTATCTAACCCTTGCTGTACTGCCCTGGGAGTGTTTGATGGGACAGTGTAGAGGGAGCTTTACTCTGTATCTAACCCGTGCTGTACCTGACCCGGGAGTGATTGATGGGACAGTGTAGAGGGAGCTTTACTCTGTATCTAACCCGTGCTGTACCTGCCCTGGGAGTGTTTGATGGGGCAGTGTAGAGGGAGCTTTACTCTGTATCTAACCCGTGCTGTACCTGCCCTGGGAGTGTTTGATGGGACAGTGTAGAGGGAGCTTTACTCTGTATCTAACCCGTGCTGTACCTGCCCTGGGAGTGTTTGATGGGACAGTGTAGAGGGAGCTTTACTCTGTATCTAACCCGTGCTGTACCTGCCCTGGGAGTGTTTGATGTTGACGCCGGGTGCTTTTAATGGGAAGTGTTCCATTCTGCAGCAGGAACATCCTTCACCTTAGTGAGCGGAAAACTGAGAAGCAAAAAAAAAGTAAGTTTTGAATATTTGCACAGGGACAGCAATCGTCTTGTTTGATGTTGGTGTGTTCGCAATCAGCGCCTGCTGCCAGTGCAATCCAGGATCTGTACCTCCCGCATCTGCTGCTTCAAATGTCCGTTGTTAATGTGCAGCCTCTCCGTGTGCAGTTCAAGGCTCTGGCACCGTGGCTCTGCCCATTCACCAAACCGTGCTGACTCTCCCACAGCTGCTAAACCTTATGCTCTGCTCCAGCTATCACTTCTCGCAATCTGCTGCCAAGGTGCTGATGGTTGGAGGCAATTATCATTAACTAAACGCTCCCTCTGCACGCTGGGCATCCTTCTCTCCGTTGACCTTTGCCCACTTTTTCCTTACCCCAATCTAGAGATAAAAGGTTGCCCTCGCTCTGTCATTGCCCCTGCTGCACCCAGACCACTGACTGTTTCTCCTCACTAAAATAGAACACCGATAATGAATTAGTTAACTCTTACACAAGGTTCAAAAAGCTAGGGTTTAACTATTTAATTACAGTTATTATATGAATGCTTAACACACTTGTCATCAATTCCTTGGCCCTGATTTTATTAGAGACATTAAACTATTCAATGTGTTAACTTTCACCTTAAAATACCAGACAGAGGAAGCGGGTACAATAGTATTGAGCTTTCGAACGATAATTACACCCAACGTAATTTCCAGGCCAGAATGGGAGATTTCAGACTACACAAGTGTTCCTCTTGTTCAGTGAGTTTAAATAATGAACCTCGACAACAACAACAACTTGGGTCACAGTCTCAGAATAAGGGGTCGGCCATTTAGGACTGAGATGAGGAGAAATTTCTTCACTCAGAGGGTGGTGAATCTTTGGAATTCTCTACCACAGAAGGCTATGGATGCTCAGTCGTTGAGTATATTCAAGACAGAGATCGATAGGTTTTTGAATATTAAGGGAATCATGGGATATGGGGATAGTGCAGGAAAGTGGAGATGAGGTAGAAGTCAGAGGCTAGGTATTCTGCGGCGAGTGTCTCACTTCCTGACTCCCCAAAGCCTTTCCACCATCTACAAGGCACAAGTAAGGAGTGTGATGGAATACTCTCCACTTGCCTGGATGAGTGCAGCTCCAACAACACTCAAGAAGCTCGACACCATCCAGGACAAAGCAGCCCGCTTGATTGGCACCCCATCTACCACCTTAAACATTCACTCCCTCCACCACCGGCGTACCGTGGCTGCAGTGTGTACCATCTACAAAATGCACTGCAGCAACTCGCCAAGGCTTCTTCGGCAGCACCTCCCAAACCAGCGACCTCTTCCACCTAGAAGGACAAGGGCAGCAGGCGCATGGGAACACCACCACCTCCAAGTTCCCCTCCAAGTCACACACCATCCTGACTTAGAATTATATCGCCGATCCTTCATCATCGCTGGGTCAAAATCCTGGAACTCCCTCCCTAACAGCACTGTGGGAGCACCTTCACCACACGGACTGCAGCGGTTCAAGAAGGCGGCTCACCACCACCTTCTCGAGGGCAATAAATGCCGGCCTTGCCAGCGACGCCCACATCCCATAAGCGAATTAAAAAAAATCAGCTATGATCTTATTGAATGGCAGAGCAGGCTCGAGGGGCCAAATGGCCGACTCCTGCTCCTATTTCTTATGTTCTTATGTTCTTACATTAATATCGCAGCCTTAACGTAGTAAAACGTCCCAAGGCGCTTCACAGGAGCGATTATCAAACAAAATTTGACACCGAGCCACATAAGGAGATATTAGGACAGGTGACCAAAAGCTTGGTCAAAGAGGTAGGTTTTAAGGAGCGTCTTAACGGAGCAGAGAGAGGTGGAGAGGTTTCTGGAGGGAATTCCAGAGCTTAGGGTCTCAACAGCTGAAGGCACGGCCGCCAATGGTGATGGAAATCGGGGATGCACAAGAGGCCAGAATCGGGGGAGCGCAGAGATCTCGAGGGTCATAGGGCTGGAGGAGATTACAGAGATAGGAAGGGGGGCAAGTTCACGGAGGGATAGTGACCAAGAAATCCAACAGGAAATTCAGAAGAAACTTCTTTACCCAGAGAGTGGTGAGAATGTGGAACTCGCTACCACAGGGAGTGGTTGAAGCGAATAGTATAGATACATTTAAGGGGAGGCTAGACAAACACATGAGGGAGAAGGGAATAGAGGGTTACGCTGATAGAGTTAGATGAGGAAAGACGGGAGGAGGCTCGAGTGGAGCATAAACGCCAGCATGGACTGGTTGGGCCGAATGGTCTGTTTCCGCGCCGTATATCCTATGTAATCCTGTGTGATTTGAAAACAAGGATGGGAATTCTTGAAAAGTTGCAATATGAAGATATAACAGGCAATGAAAAAATATTCAGACGGTGCCAGTGATAATTAGCTTCTTATTTTCGTGTGAATATTCTATAAAAGGTCCTGATGCCATAATGAAGCTGTCGCTTGTGATTAAAGACAAGATCTAACATGCAGACAGGCCTCTGCACCAGGTCTCAGCAGGCGGGCGGTGCCCGTGGAACTGAAGGACTCGCAGAATCAAAAAGACTAATGGAATGGTGTCCTTTATCTCTAGGGCTGGAATATAAAGGGGTGGAAGTTCGGCTTCACTTGTACAGGGCCTTGGTCAGACCCTATCTGGAGTAACTGCATTCCGTTCTGGGCCCCGCACCTCAGGAAGGATATATTGGCCTTGGAGGGGGGGCAGCGCAGATTCACCAGAATGATACCCGGGGATAAAAGGGTTAAATTATGAGGACCGGTTGCATAGACTGGGCTTGTATTCCCTCGAGTTTATAAGATTGAAGGGTGATCTAATTAGAATCATAGAATGGTTACAGCACAGAAGAAGGCCATTCGGCCCATCGAGCCCGTGCCGGCTCTCTGCAAGAGCACTTCAGCTAGTCCCACTCCCGCGCCCTTTCCCCACAGCCCTGCAATTTTTTTTCATTCAGGTACTTATCCAATTCCCTTTTGAAAGCCACGATTGAATCCGCCTCCACCACCCTCTCAGGCAGTGCATTCCAGATCCTAACCACTCACTGAGTAAAAAAGTTTTTCCTCATGTCGCCTTTGGTTCTTTTGCCAATCACCTTAAATCTGTCTCCTCTGGTTCTCGACCCTTCCGCCAATGGGAACAGTTTCTCTCTATCTATTGGGGTGTTTGAAATGATAAAAGCTTTTGATAGGGTAGATAGAGCGAAACTATTTCCTCTGGTGGGGGAGTCTTGAACAAGGGGGCACAATCTTAAAATTAGAGCTCGGCAGTTCAGGAGTGAAATCAGGAAGCACTTTTTCACACAAGGGGAAGTGGAAATCTGGAACTCTCTCCCCCAAAAGGCTGTGGATGCTGGGGGTCAATTGGAGATTGATAGATTTTTGTTATGTAGGGGACTCAAGGGATACGGAGCAAAGGCGGGTAAATGGGACTGAGGTACAGATCAGCCGTGATCCAATTGAATGGGGGAATAGGCTCGATGGGCTGAATGGTCTATATTCCTATAGAGAAGGGTGAAAGCTCGAGGAATATCCAGTTAAGGGTTGGTAATTTGATGAGGTTATGGTTTACTTTCTGTAATTCCTGTAAATTGTGATTCCAGGAATGGGAATCTATTCATTGGGATTAAAATTCAGATTTCCCAAATCTAAGACTGTAATTTACTGTCTGTGTGTAATGATCTACCCTTTTAGCGTGCTATAAAAAAGTGGTTCGATTATTTAATGTGGTTTTTTTAACAAATAATCGTGTTTATATTTAATTATTTTACAGTAAAGGCTAATTAGCTCTTGCAAAATTGAAGCAAAAGTGATCATAATTAGATTTTAATGGCAATTTCTGCTGTGTCGGGTTTCATGTGATTACCATGTGGTTTCACCCATCAGTAATTATGGTCAAAATACTAAATCAATCTTTTGCATTTTCCCAAACTTGGCTTGTTTTCGATTGATTCAAAGTCTCGGTCTCTTCACCCAGGAGAATCGACGTGGCGGTCGGTACTGAGTGCAACTCTCGCCCTGCAACACGTTGGAAGGCTGGAAGGACGCAAGAAGTAGGAGCAGGGGTAGACCATTCGGCCCTTCGAGCCTGCTGACCTCGATGAGGGGACCGAGTGTACTGTATCCAGGTTTGCTGATGATACAAAGCTAGGTGGAAAAGTAAGCTGTGAGGAGGACACATAGAGGCTGCAAAGGGACAGGTTAAGTGAGTGGACAAGAAGGTGGCAGTGGAGTATATTGTGGGGAAATGTGAAATTATCCAAGGAAGAACAGAAAAGCAGAATATTTTTTTAAAAGGTGAGAGACTAGTAAATGTTGGTATGCAGAGGGACCTGGTTGTCCTTGTACACAAATCACAGAAAGTTAACATGCAGGTACACCAAGCAATTAGAAAGGCAAATGGTATGTTGGCCTTTATTGCAAGGGGGATTGAATACAAGAGTAAAGACATCTTACTGCAATTATATAGGGCTTTGGTGAGACCACACCTGGAGTATTGTGTACAGTTTTAGTCTCCTTACCGAAGGAAGGATATACTTGCCATAGAGGGAGTGCAACGAAGGTTCACCAGACTGGTTCCTGGGATGAGGGGGTTGTCCTGTGAGGAGAGATTGAGTAGACTAGGCCTATACTCTCTGGAGTTTAGAAGAATGAAATGTATAAAATTCTTAGAGGGCATGATAGGGTAGATGCTGAGATGCTGTTTCCCCTGGCTGGAGAAAGAAAAGAAAAAAAAGAAAGACTTGCATTTCTATAGCGCCTTTCACGACCACCATCTCAAAGCACTTTACAGCCAATGAAGTACTTTTTGAAGTGGAATCGCTGTTGTAATGTGGGAAACACGGCAGCCAATTTGCGCACAGCAAGCTCCCACAAACAGCAATGTGATAATGGCCAGATAATCTGTTTTAGTGATGTTGGTTGAGGGCTAAATATTGGCCAGGACACCGGGAGAACTCCCCCTGCTCTTCTTCAAAATAGTGCCATGGGATCTTTTATGTCCACCTGAGAGAGAGCAGAAGGGGGCCTCAGTCTCGAACGAGAGGTCATAGTCTCAGGATAAGGGGGTCGGCCATTTAGGACTGAGATGAGGAGGAATTTCTTCATAAGAACATAAGAACATAAGAAGTAGGAGCAGGAGTAGGCCATACGACCCTTCGGGCCTGCTCCGCTATTCAATAGGATCATGGCTGATCCGAACCTAGACTCATGTCCACTTCCCACTCCCCATAACCCTTAATTCCCTTATCAGCTAGGAAACTGTCTATCTCCGTTTTAAATTTATTTAATGTCGCAGCTTTCACAGCTCTCTGAGGTAGCAAATTCCATAGATTTACTACCCTCTGAGTGAAGAAGTTTCTCCTCATCTCAGTTTTGAAACGGCAGCCCCTTATTCTAAGATTATGCCCCCTAGTTCTAGTCTCACCCATCAGTGGAAACATCCTCCCCGCATCCACCCGATCAAGCCCTCTCACAATCTTATATGTTTCGATAAGATCGCCTCTCATTCTTCTGAATTCCAATGAGTAGAGGCCCAACCTACTCAACCTTTCCTCATAAGTCAACCCCCTCATCTCCGGAATCAACCGAGTGAACCTTCTCTGAACTGCCTCGAGAGCAAGTATATCTTTTCTTAAATATGGAAACCAAAACTGTACGCAGTATTCCAGGTGTGGTCTCACCAGTACCTTGTATAACTGAAGCAAGACTTCCCTGCTTTTATACTCCATCCCCCTTGCAATAAAAGCCAAGATTCCATTGGCCTTCCTGATCACCTGCTGTACCTGCATACTAACCTTCTGTGTTTCATGCACCAGGACCCCCAGATCCCTTTGTACTGTAGCACTTTGCAGTTTCTTTCCATTTAGATAATAACTTGCTCTTTGATTTTTTTCTGCCAAAGTGCATAACCTCACACTTTCCAACATTATATTCCATCTGCCAAATTTCCGCCCACTCACTTAGCCTGTCTATGTCCTTTTGCAGGTTTTTTATGTCCTCCTCACTCACTGCTTTTCCTCCCATCTTTGTATCGTCAGCAAACTTGGATATGTTGCACTTGGTCCCCTCCTCCAAATCGTTAATATAGATTGTAAAGAGTTGGGGTCCCAGCACTGACCCTTGCGGAACACCACTAGTTACTGATTGCCAACCCGAGAATGAACCATTTATCCCAACTCTCTGTTTTCTGTTAGATAGCCAATCTTCCACCCATGCCAGTATATTACCCCCAATCCCGTGATTTTTTATCTTGTGCAGTAATCTTTTGTGTGGCACCTTATCAAATGCCTTTTGGAAGTCCAAATACACCACATCCACTGGTTCCCCTTTATCCACCCTGTTTGTTACGTCCTCAAAGAATTCGAGCAAATTTGTCAAGCATGATTTTCCCTTCATAAAACCATGCTGACTCTGTCCGATTAAATTATGCTTATCCAAATGTCCTGTTACTGCTTCCTTAATAATAGACTCCAACATTTTACCAACCACAGATGTTAGGCTAACTGGTCTATAGTTTCCAGCCTTTTGTCTACCTCCCTTTTTAAATAAGGGCGTTACATTAGCAGTTTTCCAATCTGCTGGGACCTTTCCCGAATCCAGGGAGTTTTGGAAAATTACCACCAATGCATCCGCAATCCCTACCGCTGCTTCTCTCAAGACCCTAGGATGTAAGCCATCAGGTCCAGGGGATTTATCCGCCTTAAGTCCCATTATCTTACCGAGTACCATCTCCTTAGTGATTTTAATCGTGTTTAGCTCCTCCCCCCCTATAGCCCCCCGTTTGTCCAGTGTTGGGATATTTTTAGTATCCTCTACTGTAAAGACTGATACAAAATATTTGTTCAGCGTATTTGCCATCTCCGTGTTCCCCACTACTAATTTCCTGGTCTCGTCCTCTAAGGGACCAACATTCACTTTAGCCACCCTTTTTCTTTTTATATAACTGTAGAAACTCTTGCTATCTGTTTTTATATTTTTTGCTAGTTTACTTTCATAATCTATCTTCCCCTTCTTAATTAATCTTTTAGTTATTCTTTGCTGGCTTTTAAATGCTTCCCAATCTTCTATCCTCCCACTAGATTTGGCTACTTTATATGCCCTTGTTTTCAGTCGGATACTATCCTTTATTACTTTACTTAGCCACGGATGGCTGTCTTTTCTTTTACGCCCCTTTTTCCTCAGTGGAATATATTTTTCTTGAAAGTTGTGAAATACTTCCTTGAATGTACACCACTGCTCCTGTACCGTCTTACACCTTAATCTATTTTCCCAGTCCACTTTAGTCAACTCTGCTCTCATACCTTCATAGTCTCCTTTATTTAAGCTTAGTACGCTGGTTTGAGATCCAACTCTCTCACCCTCCAACTGAATTTGGAATTCAACCATGTTATGGTCACTCATTCCAAGGGGATCCTTTACTAGGACATTTTTTATTAATCCTGTCTCATTACACAGGACCAGATCTAAGATTGCCTGCCCCCTGGTTGGTTCAGTAACATACTGCTCAAGGAACCCGTCCCTAATGCACTCTATGAACTCTTCCTCAAGGCTGCCCTGCCCAATTTGATTTGTCCAGTCAATATGAAAGTTAAAATCTCCCATGATTATAGCTGTTCCCTTATTACAAGCCCCAACTATTTCCTGATTTATACTCCGACCAATAGAGTTACAACTGTTAGGAGGCCTATAGACTACGCCCACTAGTGACTTTTTTCCCTTATTATTCCTTATCTCCACCCATACTGTTTCACTATCCTGATCCTTTGACCCAATATAATTTCTCACTATTGCAGTGATTCCATCCTTTATTAACATAGCCACCCCACCTCCCTTTCCTTCCTGTCTGTCTTTCCTAATAGTCAAATACCCCTGGATGTTTAGTTCCCAGTCATGGTCACCTCGCAGCCATGTTTCTGTAATGGCCACCAGATCATACCCATGTGTAGTTATTTGTACCGTCAACTCGTCTATTTTGTTACGAATGCTGCGTGCATTCAGATAAAGAACTTTTAAACATGTTTTGTGACAATTTATTCCTGCTTTTACCCCCTTTACTACTTTACCTTTATCTTTATATATTCTGTCCCTTCCTGACACGCTCTGGTTTTTAATTTCCCCACTGCTAATTTGCTCTATTGCCTTCTCCGCTGACATTTTTATTCTTCGCTCTCTTGAAACCTCCCCCCGACTAATTAGTTTAAAGCCCTCTCTACAGCCCTAGTTATTCGATTCGCCAGGATTCTAGTCCCAGCACTGGCCAAGTGAAGTCCGTCCCAACGGAACAGCTCTCTCCCATCCCAGTACTGGTGCCAGTGTCCCAAGAAGCAAAACCCATTTCTCCCACACCAGTCTTTGAGCCACGCATTTAACTCTCTGATTTTATTTACCCTAGCCAAATTTGCTCGTGGCTCAGGTAGTAATCCAGAGATTATTACCCTTGTGGTTCTGCTTTTTAATTTGGCCCCTAGCTGCTCATACTCCCTCAGCAGAACCTCTTTCCTTGTCCTATCTATGTCGTTGGTACCAACATGGACCACGACAACTGGATCCTCCTCCTCCCACTCCAAGTTTCTCTCCAGCCCAGAGGAGATGTCTTTAACCCTGGCACCGGGCAGGCAACACAACCTTCGGGACTCTCGCTCTCGGCTGCAAAGAACCCTATCTATCCCCCTTATGATACTATCCCCTACCACTACAACATTTCTTTTTACTCCCCCCACTTGAATGGCCCCCCATTCCACGGTGCTGTGGCCAGGTTGCTCATCCTCCCTGCAGTCCCTGCTCCCGTCCTCACAGGGAGTAAGAGCCTCGAACCTGTTGGACAAGAGCAAGGGCTGCGGCTCCTCCAACACTACCTCCTGGATCCCCGTACCTGCTTCACTCAGAGAGTTGTGAATCTTTGGAATTCTCTACCCCAGAGGGCTGTGGATGCTCAGTCTTTGAGTATATTCAAGGCTGAGATCGATAGATTTTTGGACTCTAGGGGAATCAAGGGCTATGGAGATTGGGCGGGAAAGTGGAGTTGAGGGCGAAGATCAGCCATGATCTTATTGAATGGTGGAGCAGGCTCTAGGGGCCGTATGGCCTACTCCTGTTCCTAATTCTTATGTTAATGGGCCTGAGGTTATGCTGCTTTCGACAGCGTATGCTCAGCATACGCGGTCGGGACCCTTCTGAAAGGCCCCGCAGGGTATGCAGAAACCCGGAACTTGCGATCTGTCAAGTTTCACATCGACAGATCATTCGCACCCGCTGCAAAAGCACTTTCGCTGGCCCAGGGTCGGGCTATTTGCCCAACTGCAGCCCGGCGCATGCCCACGAAACCCTTACGCCCGGTAAAAGCAGGTGCAGGGCCTTCTTTTACCAGCGTAAGGGTTAAAATAATTTTTTTTTAATGATTTAAACATTCACTTACATTTAAAATTAGTTTAGGTAAATTTTGGCCCGTTTTAAAATGTTTAAATTTATTTTTCAAAAAATTACATTTTAATTTTAAATGTTTAATTAAAGAGTCTTTTAATTAATTTTGAACATGGAAACATTTATTTTTATTTAAGTGGTGTGACTTCTTACTTATTTGGGGATTTCTAATATGCTCACGGGGAATCCCTACGTAAATCGAATCCCCGTAAGCATCATTGGAATCCCCCTTTCTGATTGGTTGACTGGGCCCACGTGATCCCAGGGATGCTTGCGAACTGCCTTGCGCCCCTGGGATCCGTGGGCCTCTACGCAGGCGTAGGCCCGAGATGGGAACTCTCCGTAGCTGTGGAGCCAGGAGGCAAGTACGGAAGTATTTCGTGGGTCGGAGGTGTACTCCGGAGGTACGCCTCCGACCCGCAAATTCAGGGCCATTATGTCCTTAATTTAGGCCGATCCTTGGGTGTCCTTGTGCACCAGTCGCTGAAGGTAAGCATGCAGGTGCAGCAGGCGGTTAAGAAGACAAATGGTATGTTGGCCTTCATAGTGAGAGGATTCGATTACAGGAGCAAGGATGTCTTGCTGAAGTTGTACATGGCCTTGGTGAGACCACACCTTGAGTATTGTGTGCAGTTTTGGTCGCCTTATCTGAGGAAGGATGTTCTTGCCATGGAGGGAGTGCAGTGAAGATTCACCAGACTGATACCTGGGATGGCAGGAATGACGTATGAAGAGAGATTGGGTCGATTAGGCTTATATTTGCTAGAGTTTAGAAGAATGAGAGGGGATCTCATTGAAACTTATAAAATTCTAACAGGACTAGACAGACTGGATGTAGGAAGGATGTTCCCGATGGCGGGGGGCGTCCAGAACCAGGGGTCACAGTCTAAGGATAAGGGGTAAGCCATTTAGGACTGAGATGAGGAGGAATTTCTTCACCCAGAGAGTGGTGAACCTGTGGAATTCTCTACCACAGAAGGCAGTTGAGGCCAATTTATTAAATATATTCAAGAAGGAGTTAGATATATTTCTTAAGGCTAAAGGGATCAAGGGATATGGGGAGAAGGCAGGGACAGGGTACTGAATTTGGATGATCAGCCATGATCTCATTAAATGGCAGAACAGGCTCGAGGGGCCGAATGGTCTACTCCTGCTCCTATCTTCTATGTTTCTATGTTTCTGACAGCATTGGTGGAGCAAAGACGTTAGTGAACCGGTTTGTTTATTGCCCATCCCTAGCTGCCCTCAGAAGGTAACTGAGTGCCTTGCTGGGCCATTTCAGAGGGTATTTAAGAGTCAACCACATTGGTGTGGGACTGGAGTCACATATAGGCCAGACCGGGTAAGGACGGCAGATTTCCTTCCCTAAAGGGACATGAGTGAACCAGATGGGTTTTTAACGACAATCCGACTGCTTCATGGTCACTTTTACTGACACCAGCTTTTTATTTCCAGATTTTTTTAAACTGAGTTCAAAAATTCTCAAACTTCCCATGGTGGAATTTGAACTCAACTAATATTGCACGGCCTGGGTTTGCCTCTTACATATTCTGAGGGACATTTGGGCCTCCCAAAGGTTAAGTAAGTGTTAAGGCTCTGGGAAAGCAACGATTAATCTCACCACGGATGAAAGTTTCTCCTCAGGCTGACTGACCTTAAACCTAATCACTGGGTCGAGACAACTGAAGATAAAATGTGCTCCAGGGAGCAATGAACCAACCTCCAGTCTGCTGCTCTAAGGGGAAGCCTTAATTGTATTTGTGGTGAAGTTCTCTTTTCTTTGGGGGAGTGGGGGGGCGGGCGGGGATAAGGTTTCCAGGGCGGTACGGGACAGATTGTTTTTTTTTTGCATGAACACTCCTATCTCTTTGGCACCATCTCCCGTGGAGCCAATCAGAGTGAGCACGGCGCAGGCTCCGGCCTAAAGTGGCGGCCGGGATCCCGATTTGCATATTTAAAGGGGCCGATCACCTTAATCGTGCGGGCGCTTTGGGCGCTCAGTGGTAGGGCCTTTCAGGATGGCGCCGACGGTGTCACCGGGGTTAACGAGGCGGTAAGGACTGCCGGGTGACCCCCATTCTGAGGCCGTTACCCCCGGCAACATAAATTAAAAACCAACTCCCAATCTGTGGTCAACCTATAAACATGTCCTTGAGTTCACTAGAAGTCCTAAGCAATCGGAGGAAATCTTTGGAATTCTCTACCCCAGAGGGCTGTGGATGCTGAGTCTTTGAGTATATTCAAGGCTGAGATCGATAGATTTTTGGACTCTAGGCAAATCAAGGGATATGGGGATCGGGCGGGAAAGTGGAGTTGAGGTCGAAGATCAGCCGTGATCTTATTGAATGGCGGAGCAGGCTCGAGGGGCCGAATGGCCGACTCCTGCTCCTATTTCTTATGTTCTTATGTTTTACATAGAATTTACCGAAAACATAGCCTCAAATAAGGGTGGGTAGAGGGTGGGATCAGTTATATAGTATTACATAGTATTACATAGTATTTACAGCACAGAAACAGGCCATTCGGCCCAACTGGTCCGTGCCAGTGTTTATGCTCCACATGAGCCTCCTCCCACCTCTCTTCATCTCACCCTATCAGCATATCCTTCTATTCCTTTCTCCCTCATGCGTTTATCTAGCCTCCCCCTAAATGCATCTATGCTATTTGCCTCAACCTCTCCCTTTGGTAGCGAGTTCCACATTCTCACCACTCTCTGGGTAAAGAATTTCTCCTGAATTCCCGATTGGATTTATTAGTGACTATCTTGTATTTATGAACCTCTAGTTTCGGGCTCCACCAAGAGTGGAAACATCTTCTCTACGTCCACCCTATCGAACCCCTTCCTGAAGCCGAAGGCTTGTTGCATGCAGGCTCGCGCTTGAACACCCATCAACTAACTCCTCTTGCCTCCGATGGCCCTGTCGGAGCAGAATAGCTCTGAGCTGCTCTCTCCGGCCGCAGTTTGTTAGGAGGACCCCGGGCGACTCCACCGTCCGCTACTTTCACACGGTTCATTGTGATTTCCGCGACAGTTTAGGCAGTTAGAATTTCCAGCAAATGTCCTCTAACGAGAGGCGACAATGCATGAGCAGGGATGTCAGAGCAGGGCACAGCTCCCCACTGAGAAGGCGACTGAGTGGGACAGCAAACTGCGGCAATTTCTTCCACTTTGTTTAGTATAGACTGGTACAGTCCCGAGTCGGGGCTGGGCATTGGAACATAGGAACAGGAGGAGGCTATTTAGCACCTCGAGCCTGTTCCGCCATTCAATGAGATCATGGCTGATCTCATTGCGATTTAAAACCGCCCTGTTTCAGGTGCTTTAGGTGTAGTAGAAGGGAATGCAATGGTCCAAGAAGAGAGACTGGGTCGATTTTAACCCAGAGCAGGTTTCGAGGATGGGGAGGGCGAGAGCACAACGCACTAAGTTTTATTTTAACTCCATTACCTCATTTAAATACACAAATCTTTGAAGGTGGCAGGACAAGTTGAGAAGGCTGTTAAAAAAGCATATGGGATCTTTGGCTTTATTAATAGACATGATGCGGAGATGCCGGTGTTGGACTGGGGTGGACAATATTGAGAGGTCGCACAACACCAGGTTATAGTCCAACAGTTTTATTTGAAATCACAAGCTTTCGGAGCTATCGATCGCCCCTTCCTCAGTGTTCTCTATCTATATATGCTTTGTCGAGTCTGTATTTCTTTACTTCACCTGAGGAAGGGGCGATCGATAGCTCTGAAAGCTTGTGATTTCAAAGAAAACTGTTGGACTATAACCTGGTGTTGTGCGACCTCTCAATTTTATTAATAGAGGCATAGAGTAGAAAAGCAAGGAAGTTATGCTAAACCTTTCTAAATCACTGGTTAGGCCCCAGCTGGAGTATTGCGTCCAATTCTGGGCACCGCACATTAAGAAGGATGTCAGGGTCTTGGAGAGGGTGCAGAGGAGGTTTACTAGAATGGTACCGGGGATGAGGGACTTCAGTTATGTGGAGAGACTGGAGAAGCTGGGGTTGTTCTCCTTAGAGCAGAGAAGGTTAAGGGGAGATTTAATAGAGGTGTTCAAAACTGTGAAGGGATTTGATAGAGTAAATAAGGAGAAACTGTTTCCGGTTGCAGGAGGCTCGTAACCAGAGGGCACAGATTTAAGGTAATTGGCAAAAGAACCAGGGGGAGATGAGGAGAAATGTTTTTTTACGCAGCAAGTTGTTGTGATCTGGAATGCGCTGCCTGAAAGGGCGGTGGAAGCAGCTTCAATAGTAAATCTTAAAAGGGAATTGGATAAATACTTGGAAAGTTGTGTCTTTCCAACCCTGCCCTCCTATAGTTTGTATCTCAGACCCTCTGCCCTCCTATAATGTCTCTGATTCCTTCCTCTCTGGGACCTCATTGCAAAGATTCTATTTTTGTTGCAGCTTTATTTCCTGACGTATCTTCCTCTTTTGTCCGAATTCTGCCCCATTCATTTCCTTATTCCCTTATTGCCTCACTAACTCATAGAGATTCTGAGCACTGAGATTCACTTCCGCTCACCTACCAAATGTACCACAATCTCAGAGTCTGTACTTACATCTGTACAAGACACACAGCCTCTGCATTTTACGCTGACCATCAGCATCTTACACTTGCAAAATGAAAATCGGCGCCGCTCCCACCTTCAATCCTCCTTATCTGGACCCGGAGTCGCTGCATCAGCAGATCAAAACTCTGCCACCCTCCTAGATCTCTCTGTTCCTGCTCGCTCAACGTTCATGTCAATACAAACTTTGGTGAAATATCCCAGCTGATTCTGAAATTACAAAGCAGCTCACGCGGAAAAGAAGTTCAATGCATTCTGTCTCCCGGGTCTGTAACATTAAATATATGTCAAGCATTGGCAGGGAACTGAACTCGATCGCAAACACTTACTGCAGATCACCCCAACCCTCTGTCATCACATCTCCTGCCACAGGCCCCAGTCACCTGCTGTTAAGACACTTAGCTCCTCTGTTTGTGGATTCCCCCCCTTCAGGTTTTTGTTTCTCGGTTTCATGTATGACCCGCCCACCCAGCCGTCCTGCCACCACTCACAGCCAACGCCAATCCTTGCAAATTACATCTTGCAGCACATCTCAAACAGGGTCAGGTTCAAACCTGCAGGTCGGATGAATAGCAGGAAATAAATGGCCTGAATTTATGTCATCCTGATTGTTCTCACAATGACATTCAAGGAAATAATGCATAATTTGCAACAAACATATATTCCTCTCGGGCGTAAAAACCCAAAAGGAAAAGTGATCCAACCATGGCTAACAAAAGAAATTAAAGCTAGTATTAAGTCAAAGGAGGAAGCTTATAAAGTTTCCAGAAAAAGTGGCCACCCTGAGGATTGGGATCTTTTTAGAAATCAGCAAAGGGGGACCAAGAAATTGATAAAGAAAGGGAAAATGGAATATGAGCACAAACTAGCGAAAAATATAAAAATAGTGTGTCTCCTAAATATAAAAATGGATTGTAAAAGCTTCTATAGGTATGTGAAAAGGAAAAGACTGGCGAAGGTAAATGAAGGTCCTTTACAGTCAGAGACGGGAGAATTTATAATGGGGAATGAGGAAATGGCAGAGAAATTAAATAAATACTTTGTTTCTGTCTTCACGGAGGAAGACACAAAAAACCTCTCAGAAATACGAGAAAACCAAGGGTGTGGCGAGAATGAGGAACTTAAAGAAACTATTATTAGTAAAAAAACAGTACTAGCAAAATTAATGGGACTAAAAGTCGATAAATCTCAAGGACCGGATGACCTACATCCTAGGGTTTTGAAAGAGGTGGCCATTGGGATAGTGGACGCATTGGTTGTCATCTTCCAAAATTCTATAGATTCTCGAACGGTTCCTGCAGATTGGAGGATAGCAAATGTAACCCCGCTATTTAAGAAAGGAGGGAGAGAGAAAACGGGGAACTACAGACCTGTTAGCCTCACATCAGTAGTTGGGAAAATGCTGGAATCAATTATAAAGGATGCAATAACTGGGCACTTAGAAACTAATAGTAAGATTGGGCAGAGTCAACATGGATTTATGAAAGGGAAGTCCTGTTTAACAAACCTATTGGAGTTCTTTGAGGATGTAACTAGTGGAGTAGACAAAGTGGAACCGGTAGATGTAGTGTATTTGGATTTTCAGAAGGCCTTCGATAAGGTCCCACACAAGAGGTTGGTGAACAAAATTAGGGCACATGGAATTGGGGGTAATATACTAGCATGGATTGAGAATTAGTTAACAGACAGAAAACAAAGAGTAGGGATAAACAGGTCTTTTTCAGGATGGCAGACTGTGACTAGTGGGATACCGCAAGGATCGGTGCTTGGGCCCCAGCTATTCACAATCTATATCAATGATTTGGATGAGGGGACTAAATGTAACATTTCCAAATTTGCTGATGACACAAAGCTAGGTGGCAGTGTCAGTTGCGAAGAGGATGTGAAAAGGCTTCAAGGGGATCGCGACAGGCTCAGTGAATGGGCGAAAACATGGCAGATGGATTATGATGTGGATAAATGTGAAGTTATCCACTTTGGTAGAAAAAACTGAAAGGCAGAGCATTTCCTAAATGGTGAAAGATTGGGGAATGCAGATGCTCAAAGGGACCTGAGTGTCCTTGTACATGAGTCACTGAAAATGAATGTGCAGGTGCAGCAAGCCATTAGGAAGGTAAATGGTATGCTGGCCTTCATTACAAGAGGATTTGAGTACAGGAGTAAAGAAGTCTTACTCCAATTATATAGGGCCTTGGTGAGACCACACCTGGAGTACTGTGTACAATTTTGGTCTCCTTACCTAAGGAAGGATATACTTGCCATAGAGGGAGTGCAACGAAGGTTCACGAGATTGATTCCTGGGATGGCGGGACTGTCGTATGAGAAGAGATTGAGTAAACTAGGCCTGTATTCTCTTGAATTCAGAAGAATGAGAGGGGATCTCATTGAAGCATGCAAAATTATTACAGGGCTTGATGGGGTGGATGCTGGGAGAATGTTTCCCTTGGCTGGGGAGTCTAGAACCAGGGGCCACAGCCTCAGGATAAAGGGTAGGCTATTCAGGACTGAGATGAGAAGAAATTTCTTCACACACAGGGTGGTGAATCTTTGGAATTCTCTACCCCAGAGGGATGTCGAGGCTCAGTCATTGGGTATCTTCAAAACAGAAGTCGATAGATTTCTGACTAGTAAGGGCATCAAGGGATATGGCGATAGGGCCGGTGAATGGAATTAAGGCAGAAGATCAGCCATGATCTCATTGAATGGCAGAGCAGGCTCAAAGGGCCGAATGGCTGACTCCTGCTCCTATTTCTTATGTTCTTATGTTCTTATGACAGATGGACCCGTGGACAGCCAAGAGCCCAATGGTTTTTGGGAATACATTGTTTTATAATTCATTCATGGGATGTGGGCATTTATTGCCCATCCCTAGTTGCCCCTTGAGAAGGTGGTACATAGATACATAGAAGATAGGAGCAGGAGTAGGCCATCCGGCCCTTCGAGCCTGCTCCGCCATTTAATGAGATCATGGCTGATCCTCCAATTCAGTATCCCGTCCCCGCCTTCTCTCCGTAACCCTTAACCCCTTTTGCCTGTAGAAATACATCTAATTCCCTCTTAAATATATTTAATGAGCTGGCGTACACTGCCCTCTGTGGCAATGAGTTCCACAGGTTCACCACCCTCTGAGTGAAGAAATTCCCCCTCATTTCTGTCCTAAATGGTTTAGCCCTTATCCTTAAATTATGTCCTCTAGTTCTGTTCTCACCCGCCAAGGGAAACATTCCTTCTGCATCTAGTCTGTCTAGACCTGTCAGAATTTTATACACTTCTATGAGGTCCCCTCTCAATCTTCTAAACTCCAGTGTGTACATCCCTAAACTACATAGTCTCTCCTCATAGGTCAATCCCGCCATTCCTGGTATCAGCCTGGTGAATCGCCGCTGCACCCCCTCCATGGCAAGAACATCTTTCCTCAGATGAGGCGACCAAAACTGTACACAGTACTCGAGGTGTGGTCTCACCAGTGCCCTGTACAGCTGCAGCAAGGTATCCCTGTTCCTGTATTCCAACCCTTTTGCTATGAAGGCCAGCATACCGTTTGCCTTCTTGATCGCCTGTTGCACCTGCATGCTCGCCTTCAGTGACTGGTGTACAAGAACACCCAGGTCTCTCTGTACTTCCCCCTCTCCCAATTTATTGCCATTTAAATAATAATTTGCCCTCCCGTTCCTGCACCCAAGGTGGATAACTTCGCACTTGTCCACATTATAGTGCATCTGCCATTTATCCGCCCAATCACCCAGTCTGTCCAAATCGCTCTGGAGCTTCCTGGTCTCCTCCTCTGAGCCCACCCCCCCTCCTAGTTTAGTGTCGTCTGCAAATTTGGAAATGCTGCATCCGACTCCCTGATCCAGGTCATTAATGTAAATTGTGAACAGCTGGGGACCCAGGACAGATCCCTGTGGTACCCCACTTGTTACTGCCTGCCATTCAGAAAATGAGCCGTTTATTCCAACTCTCTGTTTTCTATCTGACAGCCAGTTCTCTATCCACGTCAATACTTTCCCCTTTATCCCATGAGCTTCAATTTTCCCTGCTAATCTTTTATGTGGGACCTTATCGAAGGCCTTTTGGAAGTCCAGGTACACCACATCTACTGGCTCTCCCCCATCTATTTTACCAGTTACTCCCTCAAAAAATTCCAATAGATTAGTCAAGCACGATTTACCCTTTGTAAATCCATGTTGACTCTGTCCTATCCTGTCCCCATTTGCTAAGTGCTCCGCTATTTCATCCTTAATGATGGACTCCAGCATTTTGCCCACAACTGATGTAAGGCTTACAGGTCTGTAATTACCTGCTTTTTCCCTACCCCCCTTTTTGAATAGTGGGGTAACGTTAGCTACCCTCCAATCCATGGGCACTGTTCCCGAGTCTAATGAATTCTGAAAAATCATACTTAGTGCATCCGCTATCTCTAGGGCCACCTCCTTCAGCACCCTAGGATGCATGTTATCAGGCCCTGGGGATTTGTCCGCCTTCAATCCCTTTAGCTTCCTTAACACCATATCCTTAGAGATATTGACTTGCGTCAGTTCCTCCTTTGCAAATGTCCCTATTTTTCCCGATATCCCAGGGAGGTTTTTTGTGTCTTCCTTCGTAAAGACTGACCCAAAGTATGCATTTAGTTGGTCTGCCATTTCCTTATTTCCCGTTATATATTCCCCCGTATCTGACTGCAATGGGCCAACTTTGGTTTTCACCAGTCTTTTCCTCTTGATATACTTATAAAAGCTTTTGGAGTTAGTTTTTATATTTTCCACCAGCTTGCTTTCGTAAGCTATTTTGCCCCTCTTGATTAAGCCCTTTGTCCTCCTTTGCTCTATCTTAAACTGTTCCCAATCTTCCGCTCTGGCGCTTTTTTTGGCTATTTTATACGCCCTATCTTTGGATTTTATGCTGTCTCTAATTTCCCCTGTTATCCACGGTTGAGTCACCTTTTTAGATTTCCTTTTATGCCAGATTGGTATAAACAATTTTTGCAATTTTGTCATTCTATCTTTAAATGCTTGCCATTGTTTATCTACCTCCAGTCCTCCCAGGAACGTTGTCCAATCAGACCTACTCAGTTCCCGTCTAATGGCATCATAATTCCCCTTGTTTAAATTCAGGACCTTAGTATCTGAGTCAATTTCTTCGCTCTCCATTTCGAGTGAGAAATCGATCATGTTATGATCGCTCTGACCCAAGGGTCCCCGTACAACAAGATTACTAATTAGTCCCTTCTCATTGCACAGTACCCAGTCCAATATAGCCTGTTCCCGAGTTGGTTCCTCCTTCTTCTTGAACAACTGGGTTTTGATACAAATGAGTGTCTCGCTCGGCCACTTAAGAGGGCAGTTAAGAGTCAACCACGTTGGTGCGGGACTGGAGTCACATATAAACCCAGACCGGGTAAGGACGGCAGGTTTCCTTCCCTTAAGGGACTTTAGCGAACCAGTTGGGTTTTTACGACAGTCCGACAGCTTCACGGTCACTTTTACTGGCACCAGCTTTTTATTTCCAGATTTTTAAACTGAGTTACCTGAGCCTTAGGGAGGACAGAGGAGATTTGCCAGGATGAAACCAAAAATGAGGGACTTCAGTTATGTGGAGAGATTGGAGAAGCTGGGATTGTTCTCCTTAAAGCAGAGAAGGTTATGGGGAGATTTAATAGAGGTGTTCGAAATTATGAAAGGCGTTGATAGAGCAAGTAGGGAGAAACTGTTTCCTCTGGCAAGTGGGTCGGTGACCAGTGGTCATAGATTTAAAATAATTGGCAAATGAACTAGAGGGGAAATGAGGAGAAATTTCTTCACAGAGAGGGTTGTTAAGATCTGGAACGCACTACCTGAAAGGATGGAGGAATCAGATTCCATAGGAACTTTCAAAAGGCAATTGGGTATGTACTTGAAGAGGACAAACTTGTAGGATTATGGGGAAGAAGCAGGGGAGTGGGACTAATTGGACAGATCTTTCAAAGAGCCGGCACAGGCACGATGGGCCGAATGGCCTCCTTCTGTGCTGTAAGATTCTCTGATTCTATGACATGACCTAGAAACTTCAGCTAAGCTGCAATGATGCTGTACAGAATTCCCTGTGATGCCTCAGTCTTCCCGAGGCATCGCATGCTTACCAGGGTTGGGGGAAAGTGGAAGTGGGAAACGGGGTGGAATCGGGGGGAAGGCTTGTCAACAGAAGTGAGAGGTCCCCGAGGGTGTTGGGAAAGTAAATGTTCATGTATAGGAACCAGAAGGGAAGCAAGGCAGGATTTAATTAATCTGAAAAAAACTTAATTTAAAACGTGAATTTTCCAATTAGTCTTGTAATGTACCATGTTCCGTATTCCCGAAAGAGTCAACATGAGAGACTGGTGAGGCTCTGCTCACCCCACAAGTGTCACTCACAATAATAAGCATTTACTGAATCGCATAATTAAAGAAAATACCACTTTTAAGGTTTAATTATAATTCCACTTTATTGATTTATAAACTGTATTGTATTAACTCAACGTTTCGCATCGCCTGTGAAGGGTGTTGAATGAAGACTGTGGGGTGGAAATTCGTTTCGGCCTGTTTTCGGGCCTGAAATAGACGGAGTGCGCACCACAAGCTGGCGGCTCGATGCTCACCCAAAATTGGGCCTCGTCAGTTGCAGACGCTGATCGGGCCTCCAGAGACAGCTCGCTGGATCCACCAGGATGGAGTCAGACCTCTCGTGGCAGCGGCTCTCAGGTAGGTCCTGGGCAGGTGGGGGGGGGCGATCGGAGTGGGGGTGGTCGGCTTGATAGGGAGGGAGGGAGGGAGGGAGGTGGTTGGAAGGGAGTGATTGGTAGGGAGAGAGGGAGGGAAGGGGTCAATGGGGAGGGGATGAGGGAGGGAGGGGGTGAACGGAGGAAGGGAAGGAGGCGGCAATCGGGAGGGAGGGAGGGAGGGGGCCAATCAGGAGGGAGGGAGGGAGGGGGCAATCGGAGGAAGGGGGCAATTGGGAGGGAGAGGGCCAACTGGAAGAGGGGGTTAGTTAATCAGGAGGGGGCCGAGCGCGAACTGGCAATGGTGTTCGGGATTGCTGTGGAGCCGGGAGGAGGAAGACAAGGAGGGAAGATGGACTGTGTGAGAGAGAGAGAAGAAAAAAGGCCAGGGAAATAAAATAAACAATTAGTGTCAGGCAGAGGATTTATTTGGAGGTATTCAATTTACACAAAAGAGCAACATCCACCACCTTAAACATTCACTCCCTCCACCACCGGCGTACCGTGGCTGCAGTGTGTACCATCTACAAGATGCACTGCAGCAACTCGCCAAGGCTCCTTCGGCAGCACCTCCCAAACCCGCAACCTCTTCCACCTAGAAGGACAAGGGCAGCAGGAGCATGGGAACACCATCACCTCCAAGTCACACACCACCCTGACTTGGAAATATATCGGCGATCCTTCATCATCGCTGGGTCAAAATCCTGGAACTCCCTACCTAGCAGCACCGTGGGAGCACCTTCACCACACAGACTGCAGCGGTTCAGGAAGGCGGCTCACCACCACCTTCTCGAGGGCAAATAGGGATGGGCAATAAATGCTGGCCTTGCCAGCGACGCCTGCATCCCCATGAACGAATACAAAACAACCAGCTGAGGGTCTCAATGAAGTTTTCAGTACTTGTAAAAATTCAGAAGGCTAGTCCGATGGCAATCCATTTTCCAGAGCTTACATTCTGAGCGGAGATGAATAGTAACTCGACCAAACACCAAAGCTTTACTGTCACAGATATGACTGTCTGTTCGCAAGGCAGAGTCTAACACGACAAAAATCTCAGCTGAGAAAGCATCGCTTACTATGTACCTGTGAGAATCCATTAATAATTTATTGACTAAATATGCAACAAGCACAACTAGAGGATTTGAGTGGAATGGGGAGCCAGGGAGTCAACTGAGGAGTGCGCAACCCACCGGCCCTATAATTGATCTTCCGTTTCCTGTCAGTGGTGGAGTCGATCCGCTGCAAGGGAGGGCTGTTTTTGCGCTGCGCCAACCTGAACGGTTTTCGGGAAGGTTTCCTCTGGCCAGCACGCCGAGTGCAGTCGGAACCACGCTCTCTCTTTGAGTTTCGCTGCAAGAACCGACCAGAGGAGAGGTCGAGGGATTCATTCACGCCATTGCCACTCATCCCGATCGCAGTAATTCTTCACCCACGGGGATTTATGTGTCAGATAAAGAGCGTCCTCCTTCCGGCTTCGACCTTCTCGGGTCCCTTGGGAAAGTGCTTTAAGGAAATAGAAGAAAATATCGACTTCAGATATAGTTACTGGTATTAGGTGCAAATACACTGCCCCCACTCTGTAAATCCCCCCACTCTGTAAATCCCCCCAATCAGTAAATCCCCTCAATCTGTAAATACCCCCACTCTGTAAACACCCCCACTCTGTAAATACCCCCACTCTGTAAATACCCCCACTCTGTAAATCCCCCAATCTGTAAATACCCCCAATCTGTAAATACCCCCAATCTGTAAATACCCCCAATCTGTAAATACCCCCAATCTGCAAATACCCCCAATCTGTAAATACCCCCAATCTGTAAATACCCCCAATCTGTAAATACCCCCACTCTGTAAATACCCCCAATCTGTAAATACCCCCACTCTGTAAATACCCCCACTCTGTAAATACCCCCACATCTGTAAATACTCCAAATCTGTAAATCCCCCAATCTGTAAATACCCCCATCTGTAAATACCCCCAATCTGTAAATACCCCCAATCTGTAAATACCCCCAATCTGTAAATCCCACATCTGTAAATACCCCCAATCTGTAAATCCCCAATCTGTAAATACCCCCACTCTGTAAATACCCCCAATCTGTAAATACCCCAATCTGTAAATACCCCCACTCTGTAAATACCCCCAATCTGTAAATCCCCCACTCTGTAAATACCCCCAATCTGTAAATACCCCCAATCTGTAAATACCCCCAATCTGTAAATCCCACATCTGTAAATACCCCCACTCTGTAAATACCCCCAATCTGTAAATCCCCCCATTCTGTAAATACCCCCAATCTGTAAATACCCCCAATCTGTAAATCCCCCAATCTGTAAATACCCCCATTCTGTAAATACCCCCAATCTGTAAATACCCCCAATCTGTAAATCCCCCCAATCTGTAAATCCCCCCAATCTGTAAATACCCCCACATCTGTAAATACCCCCAATCTGTAAATACCCCAATCTGTAAATACCCCCATCTGTAAATACCCCCAATCTGTAAATACCCCCAATCTGTAAATCCCACATCTGTAAATACCCCCAATCTGTAAATCCCCAATCTGTAAATACCCCCACTCTGTAAATACCCCCACTCTGTAAATACCCCCAATCTGTAAATACCCCCAATCTGTAAATACCCCCACTCTGTAAATACCCCCAATCTGTAAATCCCCCACTCTGTAAATCCCCCCATTCTGTAAATACCCCCACTCTGTAAATACCCCCACTCTGTAAATACCCCCAATCTGTAAATACCCCCAATCTGTAAATACCCCCAATCTGTAAATCCCCCCATTCTGTAAATACCCCCAATCTGTAAATACCCCCAATCTGTAAATCCCCCAATCTGTAAATACCCCCATTCTGTAAATACCCCCAATCTGTAAATACCCCCAATCTGTAAATACCCCCAATCTGTAAATCCCCCCATTCTGTAAATACCCCCAATCTGTAAATACCCCAATCTGTAAATACCCCAATCTGTAAATACCCCAATCTGTAAATACCCCCAATCTGTAAATCCCACATCTGTAAATACCCCCAATCTGTAAATCCCACATCTGGAAATACCCCCACTCTGTAAATACCCCCAATCTGTAAATACCCCCAATCTGTAAATACCCCCAATCTGTAAATCCCCAATCTGTAAATACCCCCAATCTGTAAATACCCCACTCTGTAAATACCCCCACTCTGTAAATACCCCCAATCTGTAAATCCCCCCAATCTGTAAATACCCCCAATCTGTAAATACCCCCAATCTGTAAATCCCCCAATCTGTAAATACCCCCATCTGTAAATACCCCCATCTGTAAATACCCCCAATCTGTAAATACCCCCACTCTGTAAATACCCCCAATCTGTAAATACCCCCAATCTGTAAATACCCCCAATCTGTAAATACCCCCAATCTGTAAATACCCCCAATCTGTAAATACCCCCAATCTGTAAATACCCCCAATCTGTAAATACCCCCAATCTGTAAATACCCCCAATCTGTAAATACCACCAATCTGTAAATACCCCCAATCTGTAAATACCCCCACTCTGTAAATACCCCCAATCTGTAAATCCCCCAATCTGTAAATCCCCCAATCTGGAAATACCCCAATCTGTAAATACCCCCAATCTGTAAATACCCCCAATCTGTAAATACCCCCAATCTGTAAATCCCCCAATCTGTAAATACCCCAATCTGTAAATACCCCCAATCTGTAAATACCCCCACTCTGTAAATACCCCCATCTGTAAATACCCCCAATCTGTAAATACCCCCAATCTGTAAATACCCCCAATCTGTAAATCCCCCAATCTGTAAATACCCCCAATCTGTAAATACCCCCAATCTGTAAATACCCCAATCTGTAAATACCCCCAATCTGTAAATCCCCCAATCTGTAAATACCCCCAATCTGTAAATACCCCCAATCTGTAAATCCCCCCACTCTGTAAATACCCCCATTCTGTAAATACCCCCAATCTGTAAATACCCCAATCTGTAAATACCCCCAATCTGTAAATACCCCCAATCTGTAAATCCCCCAATCTGTAAATACCCCCAATCTGTAAATACCCCCAATCTGTAAATACCCCCATTCTGTAAATATCCCCAATCTGTAAATACCCCCACTCTGTAAATATCCCCAATCTGTAAATACCCCAATCTGTAAATACCCCCAATCTGTAAATACCCCCAATCTGTAAATCCCCCAATCTGTAAATACCCCCATCTGTAAATACCCCCAATCTGTAAATACCCCCAATCTGTAAATACCCCCATCTGTAAATACCCCAATCTGTAAATACCCCCAATCTGTAAATACCCCCAATCTGTAAATCCCCCAATCTGTAAATACCCCCATCTGTAAATACCCCCAATCTGTAAATACCCCCAATCTGTAAATACCCCCAATCTGTAAATACCCCAATCTGTAAATACCCCCAATCTGTAAATACCCCCAATCTGTAAATACCCCAATCTGTAAATACCCCCAATCTGTAAATACCCCCACTCTGTAAATACCCCCACTCTGTAAATACCCCCAATCTGTAAATACCCCCACTCTGTAAATACCCCCAATCTGTAAATACCCCCACTCTGTAAATACCCCCAATCTGTAAATACCCCCAATCTGTAAATCCCCCCCACTCTGTAAATACCCCCCACTCTGTAAATACCCCCACTCTGTAAATACCCCCACTCTGTAAATACCCCCACTCTGTAAATCCCCCAATCTGTAAATACCCCCACTCTGTAAATACCCCCACTCTGTAAATACCCCCACTCTGTAAATACCCCCACTCTGTAAATACCCCCATTCTGTAAATATCCCCATCTGTAAATACCCCCAATCTGTAAATCCCCCAATCTGTAAATACCCCCAATCTGTAAATATCCCCAATCTGTAAATACCCCCATTCTGTAAATATCCCCAATCTGTAAATACCCCCAATCTGTAAATCCCCCCAATCTGTAAACACCCCCAATCTGTAAATACCCCAATCTGTAAATCCCCAATCTGTAAATCCCCCCAATCTGTAAATACCCCAATCTGTAAATACCCCAATCTGTAAATATCCCCAATCTGTAAATACCCCAATCTGTAAATCCCCAATCTGTAAATACCCCCAATCTGTAAATCCCCAATTTGTAAATACCCCCAATCTGTAAATACCCCAATCTGTAAATACCCCCAATCTGTAAATACTCCCCAATTTGTAAATACCCCCAATCTGTAAATCCCCCAATCTGTAAATCCTCCCCAATCTGTAAATACCCCCAATCTGTAAATACCCCCAATCTGTAAATACCCCCAATCTGTAAATCCCCCACTCTGTAAATCCCCCCATCTGTAAATACCCCCAATCTGTAAATCCCCCCAATCTGTAAATACTCCCCAATCTGTAAATACCCCCAATCTGTAAATCCCCCCAATCTGTAAATCCCCCCAATCTGTAAATACTCCCCAATCTGTAAATCCCCCCAATCTGTAAATACCCCCAATCTGTAAATACCCCCAATCTGTAAATACCCCCAATCTGTAAATACCCCCAATCTGTAAATACTCCTCAATCTGTAAATACCCCCAATCTGTGAATACCCCCAATCTGTAAATACCCCCATCTGTAAATACTCCTCAATCTGTAAATACTCCCCAATCTGTAAACACTCCTCAATCTGTAAATCCCCCCAATCTGTAAATACCCCCAATCTGTAAATCCCCCAATCTGTAAATACCCCCATCTGTAAATACCCCCAATCTGTAAATACCCCCAATCTGTAAATACCCCCATCTGTAAATACCCCAATCTGTAAATACCCCCAATCTGTAAATACCCCCAATCTGTAAATCCCCCAATCTGTAAATACCCCCATCTGTAAATACCCCCAATCTGTAAATACCCCCAATCTGTAAATACCCCCAATCTGTAAATACCCCAATCTGTAAATACCCCCAATCTGTAAATACCCCCAATCTGTAAATACCCCAATCTGTAAATACCCCCAATCTGTAAATACCCCCACTCTGTAAATACCCCCACTCTGTAAATACCCCCAATCTGTAAATACCCCCACTCTGTAAATACCCCCAATCTGTAAATACCCCCACTCTGTAAATACCCCCAATCTGTAAATACCCCCAATCTGTAAATCCCCCCCACTCTGTAAATACCCCCCACTCTGTAAATACCCCCACTCTGTAAATACCCCCACTCTGTAAATACCCCCACTCTGTAAATCCCCCAATCTGTAAATACCCCCACTCTGTAAATACCCCCACTCTGTAAATACCCCCACTCTGTAAATACCCCCACTCTGTAAATACCCCCATTCTGTAAATATCCCCATCTGTAAATACCCCCAATCTGTAAATCCCCCAATCTGTAAATACCCCCAATCTGTAAATATCCCCAATCTGTAAATACCCCCATTCTGTAAATATCCCCAATCTGTAAATACCCCCAATCTGTAAATCCCCCCAATCTGTAAACACCCCCAATCTGTAAATACCCCAATCTGTAAATCCCCAATCTGTAAATCCCCCCAATCTGTAAATACCCCAATCTGTAAATACCCCCAATCTGTAAATATCCCCAATCTGTAAATCCCCAATCTGTAAATCCCCAATCTGTAAATACCCCCAATCTGTAAATCCCCAATTTGTAAATACCCCCAATCTGTAAATACCCCAATCTGTAAATACCCCCAATCTGTAAATACTCCCCAATTTGTAAATACCCCCAATCTGTAAATCCCCCAATCTGTAAATCCTCCCCAATCTGTAAATACCCCCAATCTGTAAATACCCCCAATCTGTAAATACCCCCAATCTGTAAATCCCCCACTCTGTAAATCCCCCAATCTGTAAATACCCCCAATCTGTAAATCCCCCCAATCTGTAAATACTCCCCAATCTGTAAATACCCCCAATCTGTAAATCCCCCCAATCTGTAAATCCCCCCAATCTGTAAATACTCCCCAATCTGTAAATCCCCCCAATCTGTAAATACCCCCAATCTGTAAATACCCCCAATCTGTAAATACCCCCAATCTGTAAATACCCCCAATCTGTAAATACTCCTCAATCTGTAAATACCCCCAATCTGTGAATACCCCCAATCTGTAAATACCCCCATCTGTAAATACTCCTCAATCTGTAAATACTCCCCAATCTGTAAACACTCCTCAATCTGTAAATCCCCCCAATCTGTAAATACCCCCAATCTGTCAATACCCACCCCTGTCTTTGATTGCACCCAAATAGTGATTAACGCCTAGAATGTGCTCTGGGTAGGGGACTGGAGGCAAAAGCTTGAGTCATTTGAGAGGTATTTGGACACTGTGAAGGGAGGACTGTCAGAAGAATGAGCTTGATGGGCCAAAGCTACCTGAGGAAAGCTGCCCCCACCCCATTCCATCCGCTGCCTCTGTCCCCTCGTCCCAGCCGCTGCCTCTGTCCCCTCGTCCCATCCGCTGCCTCTGTCAAGGGGCTAGTGAGGAGTTCTGTCTCCTGGTTTTATCACCTTCCTCATTCAGTCGATCTATCAGCTTAATCTAATTCAGCTATTGCCTAATTCTTGCACAGTTCTCGAGATCCCATCTATCACCTGATGCCTCTTGTGGCTCAGCTCTCTCTGGGAACTTTGTTCCGCTCTTCAGTTGTTCATCTCTGCCGCCCACTTTTATTTTGACAGGTTGAGTAAATCTGCACATTCACCTCTCCTCCCTGTATTGTTCGCTGCCTCTCCATGAATCAGTGATTACAGTCCTGCTCGTTGTGTCATCACCCATGCTGAAGGAGACAATGTCATTTCCGTGCCATTTCCATTCTAGTACTGTACATTTCATTCATTTAAAAAACTGGCATTTCATTCAGGCTAAAAGGAACAGGAGGTGGCCATTCAGCCCCTCAAGCCTGTTCCACCATTCGATGAGATCACGGCTGATCTGTGACCTAACTCCATATACCCACCTTTGCACATATCCCTTAATACCTTTGGTTAACAAAAATCTTTCAATCGCAGAATTAAAATTAACAATTGATATAATATTCCCCTTTGATTCTTGTTCATTTCTTACTGTTACTCTGTTATGGACAGGTGGCCAAAAGCTTGGTCATAGAGGTAGGTTTTAAGGAGAGAGAGGTAGAGAGGCGGAGAGGTTTAGGGAGGGAATTCCGGAGCTTAGGGCCCAGGCAGCTGGAGGCACGACCGCCAATGGTGGAGCGATGGAAATTGGGGATGCGCAAGAGGCCAGAATTGGAGGAGCGCAGAGATCTCAGGGGGTTGTGGGGCTGAACGAATAAACAGGTCAACATTTGCTTAAAAGAAAAGAACGAGCAGAAGAATGTCAAACACGCGTTAAGTGTTGACCTGCTAATATTGCCCGCAGTCATCTCCGGGTTCGAGACACTCACTGCAGTCACCGATCATCCATAAACGCTGATATTGAGCAGTTGCGCAGTTTTCGGTGAGAGTAGCCAAACAGAAAATGCAAACGATTATTTATCTGCTCATTCAGAGATGGGCTTGCAGTAAAAATCTGTCGGAGCTAACCCTGAATGCGACTGGGAATGTTGTGCTGGAAAGGTTAACAAGGAACGAGAATGGAAGGTACAGTCTCTGAAATATGGAACTCAACTAGAAAGCTGTGTTGAACTGACAGCGAGTCTTACACTGAGCGGAGCCCTCAGGCCTTAGCAAGCACACTTAGGAATCCGAATATCAGTACGGTGTGGTGAAAGGATTTAAAATTAAATTCTCTATCTGCTCAGCATTAAACTCCCTTACTGACCCGATTCTGGGGCGTACCCTCAGAACATCTAAAATGGAGCTGATTGAACAGCAACAGCAACAACAACAACTTAGAGTCAGAGTCATAACGGCACAGAAGGAGGCCATTTGGCCCATCGAGTCCGTGCCGGCTCTCTGTAGAGCAATCCAGTCAGTCCCATTCCCCTGCTCTATCCCCGTGGCCCTGCAAGTTTATTTCCCTCAAGTGCCTATCCAGTCTCCCCTTGAAAACATTGAGGGGGAAAAATTGGGTCGCGCCCCCTTTGGGGCACTAACTTCGCCGGGGCGCTACTTTTAGCGCCCCCGCGCCCGAAATTCACCGGTAGCGCCCCAAGAGGGAGGCGGGGGGCTACTGGAAGCGCCCCACCTCCCTCTTGTGGTGCTGCGAGTGAATATCTAGATAGCTAGTGAGTGTACTGCAGGCCTTCCTCCCCTTATTAAAGGGGAGGGGCCTTGAGCAGCGCAATCCGGGGTCCAGCTGGGCCACCAGGGATCGGAGGGCCGGCAAAAGAGCCCGGCACTCAAGAGAAGTGCCGGGCACACGGAGCGCAGCTGGCACTCCGCGTGGCAGCTGCTCAGTAGGCCGGGGACGGCAACAGGGGCAGGTGCTGGCAGGCGGCCAGCAACAAAAATGGCCGCCCAGTACCTTCCCTTTCAATAGCGCCGCCCCGGCCGCAGGTAGGGCCCCCCCTGACCCTGTCGGACATAGCATCCGGCGGTAAGTCAGGAGGCGCTACCGAAGATCGCGGCCGGGGCGCGAGCGGGGCGCTGCGCACGGCAATGACGTCAGTGGCGGCGGCACAGCACCGCGGGGTGCTAACAGTTACCGCCGCCGCTAACCTCCCGCTGAATTTCGCGGGAGGCGGTAGTGGCGCCACGCCCAGGCACTAGTTGCTTTGCGCACCATTAGCGCCCTCTTAGGGTGCTAACGGGAGGCGCAAATCAACCGAATTTTTCTCCGAGTGTCTCCGCTTCCACCACTTCCGTCGGCAGCGAGTTCCAGGTCATCACCACTCACTGCGTAAAAAAGTTTTTCCTCACATTCCCCCCGTATCTCTTGCCCAAAACCTTAAATATGTGTCCCCTAGTCCTTGTACCATCAACTAGTGGGAACAGCCTTTCCCCATCTAGCCTATCCAACTTGTATTTATATAGCGCCTTTAACGTAGTAAAACGTCCCAAGGCGCTTCACGGGAGTGTTACCAACAAAATTTGACACCGAGCCACATAAGGAGATACAGTATTAGGACAGGTTAGCCAAAGAGGTAGGTTTTAAGGAGCGTCTTAAAATAGGAGAGAGAGGCGGAGAGGTTTAGGGAGGGAATTCCAGAGCTTAGGGCCCAGGCAGCTGAAGGCACGGCCGCCAATGGTGGAGCGATTAAAATCGGGGATGCGCAAGAGGCCAGAATTAGAGGAGCGCAGAGATCTCGGAGGGCTGTGGGGCTGGAGGAGGTTACAGAGATAGGGAATGGAGGCCAGGGAGGGATTTGAACACAAGGATGAGAATTTTTAAATCGAGGTGCTGCTGGACTGAGAGCCAATGTCTTTCCTCTCTGACACCGAGGTTCAAACCTAGCACAGGCTGAAACTGTGGAAGTATCCATTGTCTGCAAGAGTCCGATGCTGAATGAGCTTGGCCAGTCTCAGTCCTGTTCTGAGACAGCTTTGATCCACTGCATAAAGCTACCCCTAATTTTGCAATCTCACTTAGAGAGGGCAGACACAGTATAACAGCAGCTTTTTGTAAAGAACATAAGAAATAGGAGCTGGAGTTGACCATTTGACCCCTCGAGCCTGCTCCACCATTCAATAAGACCATGGCTGATCTTCTACCTCAACTCCACTTTCCTGCACTATCCCCATATCCCTTAATCTATCGATCTCTAACTTTAATTTTTTTTAATTTTTTTGTTTATGGGATCTGGGCGTCGCGGGCGAGGCCAGCATTTATTGCCCCTCCCTAGTTGCCCTTGAGAAGGTGGTGGTGAGCCGCCTTCTTGAACCGCTGCAGTCCGTGTGGTGAAGGTGCTCCCACAGTGCTGTTAGGGAGGGAGTTCCAGGATTTTGACCCAGCGATGATGAAGGATCGGCTCAGTGCGCTCAGCCGTTTCTTGATATCACGTGGAGTGAATCGAATTGGCTGAAGACTGGCTTCTGTGATGGTGGGGACCTCAGGAGGTGGCCGATATGGATCATCCACTCGGCACTTCTGGCTGAAGATGGTTGCAAACGCTTCAGCCTTGTCTTTTGCACTCACGTCCTGGGCTCCACCATCATTGAAGATGGGGATATTCATGGAGCCTCCTCCTCCCGTTAGTTGTTTAATGGTCCACCACCATTCACGACTGGATGTGGCAGGACTTTGATCTGATCCATTGATTGTGGGATCACTTAGCCCTTTCTATAGCATGCTGCTTCCGTCATGCTCTTCTACACTCCTTATTGAACCAGGGTTGGTCCCCTGGTTTGATGGTAATGGTAGAGTGAGGGATATGCCGGGCCATGAGGTTATAGATTGTTGTGGAATACAATTCTGCTGCTGATGGCCCACAGCGCCTCATGGATGCCCAGTTTTGAGCTGCTAGATCTGTTCTGAATCTATCCCATTTAGCACGGTGGTAGTGCCACACAACACTGTCATGGACAGATGCATCTGCAACAGGTAGATTGGTGGGGACGAGGTCAAGTAGGTTTTTCCCTCATGATGGTTCTCTCACCACCTGTCGCAGGCCCAGACTGGCAGCTATGTACTTCAGGACTTGGCCAGCTCGGTCAGTAGTGGTGCTACTGAGCCACTCTTGGTGATGGACATTGAAGTCCCCCACCCAGAGTACATTCTGTGCCCTTACTACTCTCAGTGCTTCTTTCAAGTGGTGGAATACTGATTCATCAGCTGAGGGAGGGCGGTAGGTGGTAATCAGCAGGAGGTTTCCTTGCCCATGCTTGAAGTCATGATTCTGTGAGTATGACTATGTCAGGCTGTTGCTTAACTAGTCTGTGCAACAGCTCTCCCAATTTTGGCACAAGTCCCCAGATGTTGGTGAGGAGGACTTTGCAGGGGTGACTGGGCTGGGTGTGCCGAAGCCAGTGCCAAGTGGTCTGTCCGGTTTTATTCTTATTGCTTTTTGTAGTGGTTAGTTACAACTGAGTGGCTTGCTAGGCCATTTCAGAGGGCAGTTAAGAGTCAATCACATTGCTGTGGGTCTGGAGTCACATATAGGCCAGACCAGGTAAGGACGGCAGATTTCTTTCCCTAAAGGACATTAGTGAACCAGATGGATTTTTACGACAATCCGATAGTTTCATGGTTACCATTACTGATACTAGCTTTTTATTTAATTAACTGAATTTAAATTCCCTAGCTGCAATGGTGGGATTTGAACTCACGTCTCTGGATCATTAGTCCAGGCCTCTGGATTACTAGCCCAGTGACATTACCACTACAGTACCATTCCCTAGAACGACTGAGCCTCCATAGCCCTCTGGGGTAGAAAATTCCAAAGATTCACCACCCTCTGAGTGAAGAAATTTCTTCTCATCTCAGTCCTAAATGGCCAACCCCTTATTCTGAGACTGTGACCCCTGGTTCTAGACTCCCCAGCCAGGGGAAACATCTTCCCTGCATCTACCCTGTCAAGCCCTGTAAGAATTTTGTATGTTTCAATGAGATCACCTCTCATTCTTCTAAACTCTAGAGAATATAGGCCTAGTCTACTCAATCTCTCCTCATAGGACAATTTCCCCATCCCAGGAACCAGTCTGGTGAACCTTCATTGCACTCTCTCTATGGCAAGTAAATCCTTCCTTAGGTAAGGAGACCAAAACTGTACACAATACTCCAGGTGTGGTCTCACCAGGGCCCTATATAATTACAGTAAGACGTCTTTACTCTTATACTCAAATCCTCTTGTAATAAAGGCCAACATACCATTTGCTTTCCTAATTGCTTGCTGTACCTGCATGTTAACTTTCAGTGATTCGTGTACAAGGACACCCAGGTCCCTCTGAATACCAACATTTCCCAATCTCTCACCATTTAAAAAATACTCTGCTTTTCTATTTTTCCTACAAAAGTGGATAACTTCACAATTCTCCACATTATATTCCATTTGCCATGTTCTTTCCCACTCACTTAACCTGTCTATATGTCCCCTTGAAGCCTCTTTGCATCCTCCTCACAACTTACATTCCCACCCAGCTTTGTATCATCAGCAAACTTGGATATATTACATTTGGTCCCCTCATCCAAATCATTGATATAGATTGTGACTCGCTGAGGCCCAAGCACTGATCCTTGCAGTACCCCACTAGTTACAGCCTGCCAACCCGAAAATGACCCGTTTATTCGTTCTCTCCGTTTTCTGTCCATTAACCTTCTTCTTAGGCCTCAATCCATGTTAGTATATTACCCCCAATCCCATGAGCACTAATTTTGTTTAATAACCTCTTGTGTGGTACTTTATCGAATGCCTTCTGAAAATCCAATTACACCACATCCACTGGTTCCCCCTTATCTATTCTGTTAGTTGCAACCTCAAAAAACTCTAACAGATTCGTCAAACACGATTTCCCTTTCATGAATCCGTGTTGACTCTGCCCAAGCCTATTATTATTTTCTAAGTGCCCTGTTACCACGTCCTTAATAATAGATTCTAGCATTTTCCCTACTACTGATGTCAGGCTAACTGGTCTGTAGTTTCCCGTTTTCTCTCTCCCTCGTTTCTTAAATTGTGGGGTTACATTTGCTACCTTCCAATCTGCGGGAACCGTTCTAGAATCTTTGGAATTTTGGAAGATGACAACCAATCCATCCACTATCTCTATAGCCACCTCTTTCAAAACCCTAGGATGTAGGCAATCAGGTCCAGGGGTATTATCGGCTTTCAGTCCCATTAATTTCTCCAGTACTATTTTTTTACTAATACTAATTTCTTTCAGTTCCTCATTCTCGCTAGACCTTTGGTTCTCCATTATTTCTGGGGGGTTTTGCTCTTCTTCTGTGAACATAAGAACGTAAGAATTAGGAGCAGGAGTCGGCCATTCGGCCCCTCAAGCCTGCTCCGCCATTCAATAAGATCATGGCTGATCATCGACCTCATCTCCACTTTCCCGCCCGATCCCCATATCCCTCGATTCCCCTAGAGTCCAAAAATCTATCGATCTCAGCCTTGAATATACTCAAAGACTCAGCATTCACAGCCCTCTGGGGCAGAGAATTCCAAAGATTCACAACCCTCTGAGAGAAGAAATTCCTCCTCATCTCAGTCCTAAATGGCCGTCCCCTTATCCTGAGACTATGCCCCCTAGTTCTAGACCCCCCAGCCAGGGGAAACATCCTCCCTGCATCTAGTCTGTCTAGCCCTGTCAGAATTTTATTTCAGATTTTGTGAACTGCTGCATGGAGTGAATGTTTTCTGTGACTGAGTGGCTGGCTAGGCCATTAAGAGTCATCACATAACAACAGAAAATGCCAGAAACACTCAACAGGTCGGGCAGCATTCCTGGAGAGAGAAACAGAGTTAACGTTTCAGGTCGATGACCCTTCGTCAGAACTGGAATAAGTTGGAGACGTAACAGGTTTTTAAGCAAGTGCAGGGGCATGGAAAGGGGAGAGGGGTGGAAAGAACAAAGGGAAGGTCTGTGATAGGATGGAAGGCAGGAGAGATTAAATGACAAAAGGGATGATGATGCGAGGTGAAAGGCGATGGTAATGGGACAAGTAAAGAAACAAAAGATGGGTCTAGAGGAGGTGTAAATGGCAATGGCAGAATCATCAACAGCTGCTATGTGAGAGAAAAAGAAGTAAAAAGAAAAAAAAAGGAAAGAAAACACAGGCTGTAAAGTGCCTAATGGAAAGATGAGGTGCTGTTCCTCGAGCTTACGTTGAGCTTCGTTGGAACAGTGTAATAGGCCGAGGACGGTGAGGTCAGAGTGGGAGTGGAGCGGAGAATTAAAGTGACAGGCGACCAGAAGCTCGGGGTCCCCTTACGGACTGAACGGAGGTGTTTCGCAAAGTGGTCACCCAATCTGTGCTTCGTCTCCCCAATGTAGAGGAGACCACATCGTGAGCGGTGAATACAGTATACTAAATTGCAAGAAGTACAAGTAAATCGCTGTTTCACCTGGAAGGAGTGTTTGGGGCCCTGGACAGTGTGAAGGGAGGAGATAAAAGGGCAGATGTTGAATCTCCTGCCCTTGCACGGGAAGGTGCCGTGGGAAGGGGAAGTGGGTGTTGGGGGTGATAGAGGAGCGGACCAGGGTGTCACGAAGGGAGCGGTCCCTTCGGAATGCTGAAAGGGGAGGTGAGGGGAAGATGTGTTTGGTGGTGGGATCACGCTGGAGGTGGCGGAAATTCAGGGCGAGAGCAGGAAATGGCACCGATACAGTCATCAATGTATCGAAGAAAGAGGTGAGGGAGGGGACTTGAGTAGGACTGGAACAAAGAAAGTTCCACATATCCCACGAAAAGGCAGACATAGCTAGGACCGATGTGGGTTTCCATAGCAACACCTTTAATTTGGAGGAAGTGAGTGGAGTCAAAGGAGAAGTTGTTCAATGTGAGAACAAGTTCAGCCAGGCGGAGGAGGGTGGTGGTGGATGGGGACTGGTTGGGCCTCTGTTCAAGGAAGAAACGGAGCGCCCTCAGGCCGTCCTGGTGGGGAATGGAGGTGTAGAGGGATTGTACGTCCATAGTGAAAAGGAGACGCTTGGGGCCAGGAAACTGGAAACTGTTAAAGTGGCGGAGGGCGGAGGAAGAGCCGCGGATGTAGGTGGGAAGAGACTGGACAAGGGGATGAAAAATAGAGTCGAGATAGGAAGAAATCAGTTCCGTGGGACAAGAACAGGCTGAAACGATGGGTCTACCAGGACAGTCCAGTTTGTGGACCTTGGGAAGGAGGTAGAAGCAGGCTGTGCGGGGTTGGGGAACTATGAAGTTGCCGGCTGTGGGGGGAAGATCTCCAGAGGCGATGAGGTCAGTGACAGTCTTGGAAACGGTGGCTTGATGTTTGGTAGTGGGGTCATGTTCCAGGGGCAGGTAGGAGGAGGTGTCAGAGGCCCCAAACACTCCTTCCAGGTGAAACAGCGATTTACTTGTACTTCTTGCAATTTAGTGTACTGTATTCGCCGCTCACGATGTGGTCTACCATTCCCATTTACACCTCTTCTAGACTCATCTTTTGTTTCTTTACTTTGTAAGATTCTCAAAATTCACAGATCCCCAAATCTCAGAGAAAAACCCTAAAGAAAAGGACTTGGACTCTTTTCTAACCACTTCAGGGTGATAAAATGTATTGGGCCTAACAGAGGGAGATTCAAGGTCAAAAACCAAGATTTGGTATTTTAAAAGGGCATGTTTGGGCTTGTAAAGGAAAAGGCTGCAACAGGAGTTGGGTCAACCTCTGTAATAGACGGTTTGAGTATTGGAGTTAATCAAACTGTCTGGGGAACTGTCTAACGTCACTCAGCCCCTATCAGACAATTTACATTTTAACAATAGACCCACGGAAGAGCAGTCCCCACCCAAATTACAGGACCCATCCAAAACATGCATAAAACAAATCACCTCGCCCCACTCCATAGAAATCTCAGGCCCAGTCAGGAAACTCGAAACCTGAGCACAATGACTACAATCAAGTAAGAGCTCAACAGCTCATGGAACCCTCCCAAAACCACTTCACAAATTCATAAACAAGTTACTGTTAACGAGCCCGCCAAAATCTTACAATAAACCAGGACTGATTTGGCGTGCAGATTAGGAGGCCCCAATTAGTATAATTGAGGGCCTGTTTTCTCAAGAAGGGAGTTCAACAGTTCAGCAGTTACACAGAAGTTCACCAAGTTCTCTACAAGCTCTGCAGTTCTCAGGAGTTCATCGAGTTCGAAGAAGTTCACCGTTCTAGAAGCGGATCAACACCAAGAAGAGACCAGAGCAACAGTTCCAGTGACCATCAGACACCTCGCGGCAACAAGGGCCTTACGAAACAACCAACCGAATATTACCACCAACCAACCGGGTAACATTGGGCCACCGCGACCAAAGAAAACCAACTCGGGAGAAAACCGAAGATTCGCAAGTTTTCCACACTGCAATCTATTCCTGACTTACCCCTGGGTAAGATTTTCACTTAAAAGACTCTAAACCGTATCTCTAACAGAAGAAAAGTGGGTACTCACCCGATAAATCCAATACGCACCCTACCGCATCAGCGGACTCGCGAAGACTGACCAGCAGTCGAAGTCCTCTACCGCGTCCGGGGTACGGCAGGCACCAACCAACACATCCAGCGAACCCCGAAACCACGAACCAGCTCAACTGTCAAGGATTCGTTTGGTGAGCATTATCCCTGGTCCTCTAGAGCCCAACTTAGCTAGTAAAGTGGGATTGGGAGGGGTGAGGTATTTTTCTACTGCAATTTCCCTCGTGTGTATCGAAGTATTCCCCATTTTATTAGAGTGTTAAGATTATTGTGTTATATTTTCTCTCTTGAATAAAGATCAAAGTTTCTTGCACCAAAACCAGTTGTCTGCTGCACTTTTTGTCACAACCCCCAAATAAGTCCAAGGTCTAGAACCAAGGGAGTGGGAGCGATTCGAACCGCTCACCCACCACCACCCCTTACAACTTGTCCCATTACCATCTCCTCTTGCTTTGTACTATAATACCTTTTTAAAAAATGCAGTCCTGATGAAAGATCATCAAACTGAAACGTTAACTCCGATTTTTGAGCTACAGGGGAGTCAAGAGTTGTGGGGAGTGGGCAGGAAAGTGGAGTTGAGGCCAAGATCAGATCAGCCATGATCTTATTGAATGGCGGAGCAGACTCGAGGGGCCAAATAAGAACATAAGAACATAAGAAATAGGAGCAGGAGTAGGCCAATCGGCCCTTCGAGCCTGCTCCGCCATTCAATAAGATCATGGCTGATCTGATCCTCACCTCAAATCTAAAGAACACAAGAAGTAGGAGCAGGACCCGGCCACTCAGCCCCTGGGCCCGCTACGCCACCCACAGGGCCTCGACCGATCCGAACTCAGCCTCATGTCCAATTTCCTGCCCGCTCCCCGTAACTCCTAATTCCCTTTACTTCTAGGAAACTGTCTATTTCTGTTTTAAATTTATTTAATGATGTAGCTTCCACAGCTTCCTGGGGCAGCAAATTCCACAGACCTACTACCCTCTGAGTGAAGAAGTTTCTCCTCATCTCAGTTTTGAAAGAGCAGCCCCTTATTCTAAGATTATGCCCCCTAGTTCTAGTTTCACCCATCCTTGGGAACATCCTTACCGCATCCACCCGATCAAGCCCCTTCACAATCTTATATGTTTCAATAAGATCGCCTCTCATTCTTCTGAACTCCAATGAGTAGAGTCCCAATCTACTCAACCTCTCCTCGTATGTCCACCCCCTCATCCCGGGGATTAACCGAGTGAACCTTCTTTGTACTGCCTCGAGAGCAAGTATGTCTTTTCTTAAGTATGGACACCAAAACTGTATGCAGTATTCCAGATGCGGTCTCACCAATACCTTATATAACTGCAGCAATACCTCCCTGTTTTTATAATCTATCCCCCTAGCAATAAAAGCCAACATTCCGTTGGCCTTCTTGATCACCTACTGCACCTGCATACTAACTTTTTGATTTTCTTGCACTAGGACCCCCAGATCCCTTTGTACTGCAGTACTTTCCAGTTTCTCGCCATTAAGATAATAACTTGCTCTCTGATTTTTCCTGCCAAAGTGCATAACCTCACATTTTCCAATATTGTATTGCATCTGCCAAATCTCTGCCCACTCACCCAGCTTGTCTATATCCCCTTGTAGGTTTTTTATGTCCTCCTCACTTTCTACTTTCCCTCCCATCTTTGTATCATCTGCAAACTTTGATATGTTACACTCGGTCCCCTCCTCCAAATCGTTAATATAGATTGTAAAGAGTTGGGGACCCAGCACCGACCCCTGCGGAACACCACTGGCTACTGGTTGCCAGTCCGAGAATGAACCATTTATCCCAACTCTCTGCTTCCTGTTAGATAACCAATCCTCCACCCATGCCAGAATATTACCCCCAATCCAGTGATTTTTTATCTTGAGCAATAATCTTTTATGTGGCACCTTGTCGAATGCCTTCTGGAAGTCTAAATACACTACGTCCATTGGTTCCCCTTTATCCACCCTGTACGTTATGTCCTCAAAGAACTCAAGCAAATTTGTCAGACATGATTTCCCCTTCATAAAGCCATGCTGACTTTGTCCTATCAAATTATGTTTATCTAAATGTTCCGTTACTGTCTCCTTAATAATAGACTCATATGGCCGACTCCTGCTCCTATTTCTTATGTTCTTATGTTTCTCTCTCTCCACAGATGCTGCCTGACCTGCTGAGTATTTCCAGCATTTTCTGTTTTTATTTCAGATTTCCAGCATCCGCAGTATTTTGCTTTTGTCTCAGGATGGTTATTCTCAGGTTTGATTCCTTCAGCCATCGATAGTTTATCTGGTTAATTCAAGGAGCCTGGTATTTCAAAGCCGAACCCAGGATGCTCCTTGTGGTCCAGCACACTGTGAGGTCTCCTGCCTGAGTTTTAACCCTCTGAGTACAGGTGCTACTTGGTGATGAAATACTCATCGACTCGAAACTCCAGCCTCTGGGCATCAGAGGGCAGATTTTGCAAGGGTCACGGTGCAAGGTTGACTACCTGGAGGTACAGATGGGAGGATCTGCTGTGAAGGTTGGTCTGGTACTGAGGTCAGTCGGTGTGCCCTATCTGTGGTGCTCCTCCTTTCCTAGTCATTGAAGTTCATTCAGTCTTTCGGATGAGATGTTAAACCGAGGCCCCGTCTGTCCTCTCAGGCGGACGTAAAAGATCCCATGGCACTATTTTGAAGAAGAGCAGGGGAGTTCTCCCCGGTGTCCTGGCCAATATTTATCCCTCAACCAACATCACAAAAACAGATGATCTGGTCATTATCACATTGCTGTTTGTGGGAGCTTGCTGTGCGCAAATTGGCTGCCACGTTACCCACATTACAACAGGGACTACACTTCAAAAAGTACTCCACTGGCTGTAAAGCGCTTTGAGACGTCTGGTGGTCATGAAAGGCGCTATAGAAATGCAAGTCTTTCTTTCTTTCATCCCAAAAATATAGCAGGGGCGCCACAAATCAGGTAGATCGATCTCCAGGCTCTCCGATCTGTGCTACTGTTGCTCACAGGCTCTCTCCTCAGTCTGTCCACCTGTAATCTCTCTCTCTCCAATTGCACCAGGTGCTCACACCAGGAATTCACACCAGGAGCTCACACCAGGAGCTCACACCAGGAGCTCACACCAGGAGTTAATTTCCAATTAAATATTGGGAAGACCGAAGCCATTGTTTTCGGTCCTCGCCACAAACTCCGTTCCCTAGCCACTGACTCCATCCCTCTCCCTAACATCTGTCTGAGGCTGAACCACACTGTTCGCAACCTTGGTGTCATATTTGACCCTGAAATGAGCTTCCGACCACATATCCGCAGCATAACTAAGACCGCCTATTTCCACCTCCATAACATCGCCCGTCTCCGCCCCTGCCTCAGCTCATCTGCTGCTGAAACCCTCCTCCATGCCTTTGTTCCCTCCTGGCTGGCCTCCCACATTCCACCCTACGTAAACTTGAGGTTATCCAAGACTCGGCTGCCCGTGTCCTAACTCGCACCAAGTCCCGTTCGCCCATCTCCCCTGAGCTCGCTGACCTACATTGGCTCCCGGTTAAGCAACGCCTCAATTTCAAAATTCTCCTCCTTGTTTTCAAATCCCTCTATGGCCTCGCCCCTTCCTATCTCTGTAATCTCCTTCAGCCCCACAACCCCCCGAGATATCTGCACTCCTCTAATTCTGCCCTCTTGAGGATCCCTGATTTTAATCGCTCCACCATTGGTGGCCGTGCCTTCTGTTGTCTAGGCCCTAAGCTCTGGAATTCCCTGCCTAAACCTCTCCGCCTCTCTACCTCTCTTTCCTCCTTTAAGACGCTCTTAAAACCTACCTCTTTGACCAAGCTTTTGGTCACCTGCCCTAATATCTCCTTATGTGGATCAGTGTCAAATTTTTTGTCTTAAAATACTCCTGTGAAACGCCTTGGGACGTTTTACTACGTTAAAGGCGCTATATAAATACAAGTTGTTGTTATGGTTGAATGCTCACACCAGGAGCTCACACCAGGAGCTCACACCACGAGCTCACACCAGAAGCTCACACCAGGAGCTCACACCAGGAGCTCACACCACGAGCTCACACCAGGAGCTCACACCAGGGGCTCACACCAGGGGCTCACACCAGGAGCTCACACCAGGGGCTCACACCAGGAGCTCACACCAGGGGCTCACACCAGGAGCTCACACCAGGGGCTCACACCAGGGGCTCACACCAGGAGCTCACACCAGGGGCTCACACCAGGGGCTTACACCAGGAGTTCACCCCACGAGCTCACACCAGGAGCTCACACCAGAAGAGCTCACACCAGGAGCTCACACCAGGAGCTCACACCAGTGGCTCACACCAGACACCAGGGGCTCACACCAGGAGCTCACACCAGGGGCTCACACCAGGGGCTCACACCAGAAGAGCTCACACCACGAGCTCACACCACGAGCTCACACCAGGAGCTCACACCAGGGGCTCACACCAGGGGCTCACACCAGGGGCTCACACCAGAAGAGCTCACACCACGAGCTCACACCACGAGCTCACACCAGGGGCTCACACCAGGGGCTCACACCAGGGGCTCACACCAGAAGAGCTCACACCACGAGCTCACACCAGGGGCTCACACCAGGAGCTCACACCAGGGGCTCACACCAGGGGCTCACCCCACGAGCTCACACCAGGGGCTCACACCAGGGGCTCACACCAGGGGCTCACACCAGGGGCTCACACCAGGAGCTCACACCAGGGGCTCACACCAGGAGCTCACACCAGGAGCTCACACCAGGGGCTCACACCAGGAGCTCACACCAGGGGCTCACACCAGGAGCTCACACCAGGGGCTCACACCAGGGGCTCACACCAGGAGCTCACACCATGAGCTCACACCAGGGGCTCACACCAGGGGCTCACACTCACTCCATCACTGCACTCTCCTCCTAATAACTAGACTGTAACGGCATTCAGAAGACGCTGGCCAATTTATAAGTCCACCCGCTTTGCATAATTAGAAAGAGGAAATTAATTTGCACCACATTTAATTTAAGCATGAAGATGCTTTGTGTAATCCCCTCGAGCTTTCTGTTGATCATTAGTTGGGAGTGTTCTGCAGCCTCGGAGCAATGTTGACTTTGATTGACTTCCTACGGAGAGGCACTTCATCTACCGTTGGATAGAAAGAGGTTGTCACAGACGCAGTATCTCCGCTCTCAGCTCCCTGCCCAGAGCTGGGACGCTTGCACCCGGTGTTCCCAGTGTGGCAAAGGTTGTGACCACAATGCTGACCCTCGGTGTGCTCAATCCGAAATGCTGGCAAAATATCCCATTGGATCTTTCCCCGAGTCTGTTATCGGAGCTGTTTTCAAGATGGCTGAGCCGATTTCCGTCCTCAGAAATTAAAAGTCTTTTGTTTTATCGGCTTCACAAACAGAGGGGTTAAAAGCTGGAGGCAGGTGAAAGGTTAATACGTATACGCGTCCCCCTAAAATGAGACTCACACTGAATGTGTGACGGCCCCCACTGTATTAAATATTATTCATAGTGATTTACCCCCACACACACCTCCCCATGTCCGCCTGTGGGGGGCGTTAAAATGGCCGTAGCGACTCACTCAGTCCTATCTCAGTTTTAATTTTAACCCGCTCATTTGAGCAGACGAGAGGGACACCCGAGCAGGGGTCCTTCTTTAAATATGCAGATCATAAGATCATAAGAAATAGGAGCAGGAGTCGGCCATTCAGGCCGTCGAGCCTGCTCCGCCATTCAATAAGATCATGGCTGAACTTCTACCTCATCTCCACTTTCCTGCCCTATCCCCATATCCCTTGATTCCCTTAACATTCAAAAATCTATCGATCTATGTCTTGAATATACTCAACGACTGAGCCTCCACAGCCCTCTGGGGTAGAGAATTCCAAAGATTCACCACCCTCTGAGTGAAGAAATTTCTCCTCATCTCAGTCCTAAATGGCCGACCCCTTATTCTGAGACTGTGATCCCTGGTTCTAGACTCCCCAGCCAGGGGAACATCCTCCCTGCATCTACCCTGTCAAGTCCTGTCAGAATTTTATAGTTTCAGTGAGATCACCTCTCATTCTTCTAAGCTCCAGAGAGTATGGGGGTGAAATTGGGTGCCTTTGCGCCTCCCGTTAGCTCCCCCGGGGGGGCACTAACAGGGCACAAATGGCTTTGCGACTGGGCACGGCGCTGACATCGACTCCCGCCATATTAGGCGGGAGTTTTTGCGGCGGCGCTAAGGCGTTGCGCCCCGATCTCCTTCGCCCGGAGATCGTGATGTCATCGCCGTGCGCATCGCCCCGGTAACGCCCCAGACCCGAAATTGACTTCCGCCCCCCCGCAGCAGCGCCGGTCGAAAACACCGACAGCTGCAGGAGGCGCGCGTCGGGCGGCCGGCCGCTACGGGGGCGATGATTAAAGGCAGAGGTGGCCGAGCTAAGTGGAAAAATAACTTATCTTTCCTGTTCTAGTTTTTTTCACAGGTTCCTGCTTGAGTGCCGGGCTGATCGCACGGGATCTCGGCTGCCTTGGGGGTCCAGGGAGGTACTTTTCCTCTTGCAGAGCCTGCGGCGATGGCCCTTCCCTTTAAGGGAGAGAAGGAGCCTTTGAAGTTTCCGCCCCGCTCTCCAACGTTAGCGCCCTAAGAAGGAAGTGAAGGGCTTGAATTAGCGTTCCACTTCCCTCTTGGTGCGCTAAAACCCAATTTCGCGGTCGGCGGTGCTAATTAGCGCTGGGCGCTATAGTTAGCGCCCAGGCGATGTTAGCGCCCCAAAGTGGTCGATACCAAATTTTTCCCCTTATAGGTCCATTCTGCTCAATCTCTCCTCATAGGACAACACTCTCATCCCAGGAATCAGTCTAGTGAAATTTCAATCGGGTCCTGGTGATGTCATCGGGAGCCTGGCTGTAATTTTAACCCGAGGCCTGTGTGGGGAAAGCAGTCCTGGGTCCCTGGCTTGTGTTGTGTGCGGTAGCCTCGAGCCATTTAACTTATGTTCTCTCTGTTTATTTCTCCTTCCCAACCTCATTACGTTGACCATATTAAACAGCATCAGCCCACCTTCCCCACCTACCCAGGCCCCTTTCCTATCTGGTTTACACCATCACAAAGACCGCCTATTTCCACCTCCGTAACATCGCCCGTCTCCTCCCCTGCCTCAGCTCATCTGCTGCTGAAACCCTCATCCATGCCTTTGTTACCTCCAGACTCGACTATTCCAACGCTCTCCTGGCCGGCCTCCCACCTTGCACCCTCTATAAACTTCAGCTCATCCAAAACTCGGCTGCCCGTGTCCTAACACGCACCAAGTCCCGTTCACCCATCACCCCTGTGCTTGCTGACCTACATTGGTTCCCGGTTAAGCAACGCCTCGATTTCAAAATTCTCATCCTTGTTTTCAAATCCCTCCATGGCTTTGCCCCTCCCTATCTCTGTAACCTCCTCCAGCCCCACAACCCTCCGAGATCTCTGCGCTCCTTCAACTCTGCCCTCTTGCACATCCCTGATTTTAATCGCTCCACCATTGGCGGTTGTGCCTTCAGCTGCCTGGGCCCTAAGCTCTGGAATTCCCTCCCTAAACCTCTCCGCCTCTCTCTCCTCCGTTAAGATGCTCCTTAAAAGCTACCTCTTTGGCCAAGCCTTTGGTCATCTGTCCTAATATCTCCTCCTTATGTGGCTCGGTGTCAAATTTTGATTATACTCCTGTGAAGCACCTTGGGACGTTTTACTACATTAAAGGCGCTATATAAAGGCAAGTTGTTGTTTGCCAAGATCATCGGTTTTAAATTTTCTGCAATGACCTCGTGCGTTGCTTGGTGTTGGAGTGAGTGATCCCACACTGAGTAATGCCCCCCCATTCTGTCACAACCCCGCTATCTAAACAACGGCCAACTGATCCTGCAACAGCCACATTACATTGCGGAAAGCGGTGACCCTGCAGAAATTATAGACAGACAATTAATTATTTTTTCTAATCAATACTCACGGTTTCCAGCAGTTTTCTTTCAGTTCCGTGTGATAAGTGACTGGAAGGAGCATTGATCCAGGCGGCCGATGGTAGAGAGGCTGAGGGAGGAAGCTCAACAAATCAATTGCATGCAAGCTTCATCCACTGCTCATCACCTGATGCCACGACACGGCAGATTGGGGCCACTGGGAGAGGCAGTTTGATGGGTCGAATGGTGTTTACTTGTTCGATAATTTCTTGCCTTCTTTCCTTTCAATCCCCCTGGTGGATGACACAGGCTTTAATTGGACAGTGATGTCAAAGCCCTTAGTGACTGAGAATGGGGAGCCCTCACTCTATCAGTTAGTCCCAATCAGCTCGTCCTGTCCAGAGATTTCCCTTGCACCAAGTATTCAGGCTGATCCTTGCTGACCACTTGGGAATACTGTGGGCAAACACTGTCAAACACTGCCGGGCTCAAAGTACCCCAGCAATGACCTACTCAAGACAGTATGCATGAACAGCACTGCGAGCTGACAGACAGACGGGAAGGGCTGATGTCTTGGTATTTCACTCTTCTTTTGGTTTTAACCAAAGAATTTTTAATGAACTATCCAGTGTGTTTGCAGAGGTTGGGAATAAATGTACTCAAGTCTGTCTGAATGGAGTTTAACATTTGATGAAAAGTGATTTAAAGAAAAGAAAGACTTGCATTTCTATAGCACCTTTCATGACCACCGGACGTCTCAAAGCGCCTGATAGCCAATGAAGTACTTTTTGAAGTGTAGTCACTGTTGTAATGTATGAAACGCGGCAGCCAATTTTGCGCACAGCAAGCTCCCACAAACAGCAACGTGATAATGACCAGACAACCTGTTTTTAGTGATGTTGATTGAGGGATAAATATTGGCCCAGGACACCGGGGAGAACTCCCCTGCTCTTCTTCAAAACAGTGGCCATGGGATCTTTTACGTCCACCTGAGAGAGCAGACGGGGCCTCGGTTTAACGTCTCATCTGAAAGACGGCACCTCTGACAGCGCAGCGCTCCCTCAGCACTGCACTGGGAGAGTCAGCCTAGATTTTTGTGTTCAGGTCTCTGGAGTGGGACTTGAACCCACAACCTTCTGACTCAGAGGAGAGTGTGCTACCCACTGAGTCACTTTAGAATGGTTACTGTGTCAACCTGTTATATAATAAAAACAAATACACAATAAATGCTGGAAACAAACACTACAATATCAAACCGCATCCCTGGGACTGAAAACTCGTTCTGTTCGGGTAAGTTGTTGCACAGCGCCTCAGGATTACACACCCCTCCGCCACTGACAATTCCATTGACGGTCTCATCAGAGGTATCAACAAGTGTGACAAACCCTTTCACTCCACCACACCCGCCCGCTGGAGACAGAGTCACTGACCTCGAGAAACCTCATCTATCTCTGAAGCCAACCCTGACGGCTCTGTCAATAGGCTCTCAATAGATTCCTGCGGGTGGCTCTGCTGGGCAGGAGATTGTTGGTAATTCAGGCGGGTTAAGCTGACACAGCCTCTCTCACTCCGAGCAGAGAATGTCAACAGCACCCGTCTGAATATCAAAAGGCCCTGTCAGACCCAGCAACCTACGGCAAGAGGAGAACAGGAGAGGAAGAAAGGAAGAGAGAAAGAAAGAAAGAAAGAATGAAAGAATGGGTTAGATGCAGAGTAAAGCTCCCTCTACACTGCCCCATCAAACACTCCCAGGGCAGGTACAGCACGGGTTAGATACAGAGTAAAGCTCCCTCTACACTGTCCCCATCAAACACTCCCAGGGCAGGTACAGCACGGGTTAGATACAGAGTAAAGCTCCCTCTACACTGTCCCATCAAACACTCCCAGGGCAGGTGCAGCAGGGGTTAGATACCGAGTAAAGCTCCCTCTACACTGTCCCATCAAACACTCTCAGGGCAGGTACAGCACGGGTTAGATACAGAGTAAAGCTCCCTCTACACTGTCCCCATCAAACACTCCCAGGGCAGGTGCAGCAGGGGTTAGATACCGAGTAAAGCTCCCTCTACACTGTCCCATCAAACACTCCCAGGGCAGGTACAGCACGGGTTAGATACAGAGTAAAGCTCCCTCTACACTGTCCCATCAAACACTCCCAGGGCAGGTACAGCACGGGTTAGATACAGAGTAAAGCTCCCTCTACTCTATGCTTTTCTTGTTTCTGTGATCTCCATTAGTCACTGGCAGGAATATTGCCCAATGTCCTGTTGAATTTACTGTCGGCGCATCTTTTGAAGAAATGCCTCTGAACAGATTTAGATTGAGCGAGATTGACAGAAATCCTGGTTCCTGCCAAACGCAACTCATTTCACGAAAACGTGGACCGGTCAGAGGGGAGCTGAGTGGTATGAAAAGCTGAACCCGGATCAACCGTAACAAGCCATAAAGCGCGACTCAATTATCAGGATTCTAAAAAGCCAACGGGTTCAGTAATGTCCTTTAGGGAAGGAAATCTGCCGTCCTTACCCAGTCTGGGCCTATATGTGACTCCAGTCCCTCACCAACATGGTTGACTCTTAACTGCCGTCTGAAGTGGCCGAGCGAGACACTCATTTGTATCAAAACCTCTGGTTGTTCAAGAAGAAGGTCCACCACCACTTTCTCAAGGGGCAACTCGGGATGGGCAATAAACGCCCACATCCCATGAATGAATTATAAAACAATGTATTCCCAAAAACTATTGGGCTCTTGGCTGCCCACGGGTCCATCTGTCATTGTGAGAACAATCAGGATGACATAAATTCTAGCCATTTATTTCCTGCTATTCATCCGACCTGCAGGTTTGAACCTGACCCTGTTTGAGATGTGCTGCAAGATGTAATTTGCAAGGATTGGCGTTGGCTGTGAGTGGTGGCAGGACGGCTGGGTGGGCGGGTCATACATGAAACAGAGAAACAAAAACCTGAAGGGGGGGTATCCACAAACAGAGGAGCTAAGTGTCTTAACAGCAGGTGACTGGGGCCTGTGGCAGGAGATGTGATGACAGAGGGTTGGGGTGATCTGCAGTGAGTGGTTGCGATCGAGTTCAGTTCCCTGCCAATGCTTGACATATATTTAATGTCACGGAGAATAAATGCTGGGCTTCCTAGCGACGCCCACATCCCGAGAACAGAGTAAACAAAAAACCGAACTGCAATTCGAGTAGCGAGCCCACTAACACCTGGAGCAGTGAGACCCCACAAACCAGTCATGGCAGGAGTGGGCAGCCCCACTCTACCTGCAACGTGAGCCGCGAGCTTCTCAACTGGCCACAACTCCAACCGCAAGCACGAGCGCTGCCAACTCTGGTTGGACTTATTCCTGGAGGTTTCCAAAACATGGCTTCCAGCCTCCGACCGCCCCCGCCCCCCCGCCCGGTCAATCAGCCTTTTCCCCCCCACTCCCCACCGCCCCCATCTCCAACTAATAAACAAAAGTGTACAAAGAAAATCATAAAACACACAGGGGGGGAAATTGGATTGCTTTGCTCCTCTTGTTAGCGCCCCCGGGAGGCACTAATGAGGCGCAAATGCCCTCGTGTCCGGGCGCGGTGCCGCTAACGCCTCCCGCGTAATTCAGCGGGAGGTTAGCGGTGGCGGTAGCCGTTAGCGCCCCTCTGTCCTGTGCTGGCGATGATGACGTCATCGCTGTGCGCAGTGCCCTAATTGCGCCCCCTGAACTATCGCCGGGCGATGGGACCGACAGGGTCAGGGGTCAGTTTTGCAGCGGCGGCTGCGGGCGGCCATTTTTATTTTGACCGACTGCCACCACTTGCCCACCTTTAACATTTGTATGCGGGGCGCCGGCCGCGATCGCTCCCCAGTGGTCCGGCAGGGCCTTGGTGCGCGCAGCGCTAGGCCCCTCCCCTTTACTCAATGTCACGGCTGCATGTAGCACCGCAAGAAGGCGGTCATAAAGTCATAGAGGGAGAAATTCAGTATCGCCCCATTTGGGGCGCAATTATCGGCTGGGCGCAAAGATTAGCGCCTGGCGCTAATTATCGCCACCGACTGCAAACTTGACTTTTATCGCCCCTGGAGGTGATTGGAGCGCTAAATCAGGCGCTTCACACCTGTCTTAAGGCGCAAAGGCCGAGGAGCGAGGCGCTACCTCAGAGCGCTGGCGAAGCTCATGTGATGTCAGTCAGCAATGGAACACACACACAATGGCACCGGCCAGTTCTTAAAGGGGATGGTTGATCTTGCTTTCCATCCACATCCTGCTCATTGCAGCCTTGAATCTCAGCCTGGAGAGACCTGCACATCAAATCTGCTGGAACGAACAATGGAGAGTACCAGGCAAAGAGCTCAGAGTGCAGCCCCCACAGTCTCTTCTAAATCGATACAAGGAATGGCAAATCAAAATGAACCTGCAAAGTGCTGCTCAGTACCCTAAACTCCTTCACACAACGTTGAATCTCTCCAGAAGTCTCTCTCTCTCTCTCTCAGAATGTGTGGTTCAAAAATGGCACCAACGATAAAAGGCAGGAAGCGGTCGCCTTTAAGTAGCGCTCCCCCAGTCCCTTCATGATTGCAATTCGCTCCCCTCAACCTGTCGTTGCTAGCGGCAGGTGGTAAGGCAGGGGGCGCCACTCAATATCCGCTCCGGGGCGATACCGGGGCATTGCGCACTCGACTGATGTCACGATCTGCCGGCGCAGGAGATCGTGGCGGTAGTGTTTAGCGCCGCCGCAAAATGTCTAGTTAATTTCGCGAGCGGTGCAAACATCGCCGCGCCCGGGCGCTGGAAGCTTTGCGCCCCATTAGCGCCCTCTTAAGGCGCTAACGGGAGGCGCAACCAACTGAATTTTTCCCCCATAGAGTCATAACGGCACAGAAGGAGGCCATTTGGCCCATCGAGTCCGTGCCAGCTCTCTGTAGAGCAATCCAGTCAGTCCCATTCCCCCGTTCTATCCCCGTAGCCCTGCAAGTTTATTTCTCTCAAGTGCCTATTCAGTCTCCCCTTGAAAACATTGAGGGGGAGAAATTCAGTATCACCCCATTTGGGGCACAATTATCGGCCAGGCGCAAAGATTAGCGCCTGGCGCTAATTATCGCCACCGACTGCAAACTTGACTTTTATCGCCCCTGGAGGTGATTGGAGCGCTAAATCAGGCGCTTCACACCTGTCTTAAGGCGCAAAGGCCGAGGAGCGAGGCGCTACCTCAGAGCGCTGGCGAAGCTCATGTAATGTCAGTCAGCAATGGAACACAGACACAATGGCGCGGGCCAGTTCTTAAAGGGGATGGTTAATCTTGCTTTCCATCCACATCCTGCTCATTGCAGCCTTGAATCTCGGCCTGGAGAGACCTGCACATCAAATCTGCTGGAACGAACAATGGAGAGTACCAGGCAAAGAGCTCAGAGTGCAGCCCCCACAGTCTCTTCTAAATCGATACAAGGAATGGCAAATCAAAATGAACCTGCAAAGTGCTGCTCAGTACCCAAAACTCCTTCACACAACGTTGAATCTCTCCAGAAGTCTCTCTTTCTCTCTCTCAGAATGCGTAGTTCAAAAATGGCACCAACAATAAAAGGCAGGAAGCGGTCACCTTTAAATAGCGCTCCCCCTTTCCCTTCATGACTGCAGAACGCTCCCCTCAACCTGTCGTTGCTAGCGTCAGGCAGTAAGGCAGGGGGCGCCACTCAATATCCGCTCTGGGGCGATACCGGGACATTGCGCACTCGACTGACGTCACGATCTGCCGGCGCAGGAGATCGTGGCGGTAGTGTTTAGCGCCGCCGCAAAATGTCTAGTTAATTTCGCGAGCGGCGCAAACTTCGCCGCGCCTGGGCGCTAGATGCTTTGCGCCCCATTAGCGCCCTCTTAAGGCGCTAACGGGAGGCGCAACCAACTGAATTTTTCCCCCTGAGTGTCTCCGCTTCCACCACTTCCGTCAGCAGCAAGTTCCAGGTCATCACCACTCGCTGCGTAAAAAGGTTTTTCCTCACATTCCCCCCTGTATCTCTTGCCCAAAACCTTAAATCTGTGTCCCCTAGTCCTTGTACCATCAACTCGTGGGAACAGCCTTTCCCCATCTAGCCTATCCAAACCCGTCATAATCTTGTACACCTCTATCAAATCACCCCTCAACCTCCTTTGCTCTAATGAAAACAAATCCAGCTTCTCCAACCTGCCCTTGTAGCTAAGATCCCCCATCCCTGGAACCATTCTGGGAAATCTCCTCTGCACCCTCTCAAGGGCCTTCACATCCTTCCTAAAGTGTGGTGACCAGAACTGGATGCAATACTCCAGTTGTGGCCTAACCAGTGCTTTGTAAAGGTTCAGCATAACTTCTCTACTTTTGTACTCAATACCTCTATTTATGAAGCCCAAGATCCTATATGCTTTGCTAACCACTTTCTCAATATGTCCTGCCACCTTCAGGGACCTATGCACATTAACTCCCAGGTCCCTCTGTCCCTGCGCACTCTTTAAAACTGTGCCATTAAGTGTATATTGCCTCTCCCTGTTCCTTCTGCCAAAATGCATCACCTCACACTTCTCTGTATTAAATTCCATCTGCCACTTGTCTGCCCATTCTGCTAGCCTTTCTATGTCCTGTTGCAGTCGATTGGTATCATCCTCACTGTTTGCCACACCCCCAAGTTTGGTGTCATTGGCAAATTTAGAAATTCCACTCTGTATTCCAATATCCAGGTCATTATATATATATCAAAAAATGTTGGAGCGCTTTCCAGTAATTCCCCGCCTCCTTCTTGGTGCGCTACCACTGAATTTACGGGGGAGGGGGCGCTAACTTTTTCGGGGCGCTAAAATTAGCGTCCCAGTGACGTTCCCCCACAATTTCTTTTAATGCTCCCTATGATTTTGGAGATTAATCTTCAATTCCTGGAGACTCCAGGCCAATCTCTGGAGGGTTGGTGACCCTCCACAGGACCCTGACTAACTGCACCGCGGGCTACAAGAGCCCCTCCCCCACCCCCAAACATTCATCCTTCAACCAACGTCGCTAACAAAATCGCAGGTTATCCGCTCATTCATCTCATTGCCGTTTGCGGGATCTTGCTGTGCGCAAATTGGCTGCCGCGTTTCCTACATTCCAACAGCGACCGCACTTCAAAGATTGTCTGCAGAGCGCTTTGAGGCGTCCTGAGGATCTGAAGGACGCCATTTAAATGCAAGTTCTGAACTGTTTTACTTGCATGTGAATATTAAAACCAGCCAATTGTTCCGATTTTCTAGAGCAGAAAATTAAAATATAAACATTCAGAAAGACCTAATACCGAATATTCTAATGAACAATGAAGTGGTGCAAGCCCTGCAGCAAGCTGGATCACATGCAATTAAAGCACTTGACACACCTCCGACGGTTCAAAACCGCACAACTGCAAACTGTGCAATTCACCTTCTTTACCAACCTCACACGTCTCGGACTCCATCTGAGATTAAACAAACCGCAGAGCTCTGGCAGCAGAAAAGGAAGAAAGAACTTACATTTGTATAACATTTAAGGTAATGAGGTGTTAGGAAGTTAAGGTATTGTGCCATTTTAAAAAAAAGAAAGACTTGCATTTCTATAGCGCCTTGCACGACCACCAGACGTCCCGAAGCGCTTTACAGCCAATGAAGTACTTTTTGAAGTGTGGTCACTGTTGTAATGTGGGAAACACGGCAGCCAATTTGTGCACAGCAAGCTCCCACAAACCGCAATGTGATAATGACCAGATAATCTGTTTTCAGTGATGTTGATTGAGGGATAAATATTGGCCCAGGACACCGGGGAGAACTCCCCTGCTCTTCTTCGAAATAGTGCCCTGGGATCTTTTACGTCCACCCGAGAGAGCAGACGGGGCCTCGGTTTAACGTCTCATCCCAAGGATTCTCACAGGGGACAGAGAGTAGTGAGCCTGTGGACTACACTGCCGGCTGGTGTGGTCCAACTCAGAGAAGTGGTCCGCTTCCTGGCCGGGGCAGAGATGGCATCATAGAGAAGGTAGGCGGATTAACAGATTGACAGAAAGGGTCCGTGTGATCTGCTTTCGATCGCCTGAGGGGGGGTCGGGGAGGAATTTTCCAGAGTTTTTTTTTTCTCGCACCGGCCCCGGGTTTTTCTCTGGTTTACTGCCTCTCCCAGGAGATGACATGGCTGGGGAGGTGGGGGGAGAGGGGTCGGGGGTCGGGGGTCGGGGGTGAGTGGGAAGTGTCTCGTCATAATGCTCCGGCCGTCGTGGTGTGGGGCAGGCTTGATGGACCAGCCCCTCAATTTTATATGTTCGTACATGTTTGTATCTTTGTGTATGCTCATATACTCATATATGTTCATATGTTTGTATATGTTTATGTGTTTGTGTATGTCCTTATGTTTGTATGTTCACATATTCGTAGATGTTCATGCATGTTCGCATATGTTCGTGTGATTGTGTATGTTTATGAATGTTCGTATCAATGTTCCCTCTAATTTGCGGTCTAGGTGTGCGGTCCCATTAAATTTGCTGGGCAGTCGCACACCTTAGGGGGAACATTGGTTCATGTATGTTCGTGTGTTCGTGTGTTTGTGTTTGATCATATGTTCCTGTGACATGCCACAGTGCCACACAGTCAGCTAGTTTGCACTGTTACTCTGGGGGGAGGGGTACTCCTGCGCTATCCTCTCGTCTCCAGCGTACTCTAACAGCAGAGCTGGCACAGACCATCAAAGCCATCGGTTTATGCGGGGACTGCAGTGTGGAGCAGGGAAGGCCCTTAAAGCGGAGAGCGATAATCACGGCCCCAGTCGCTGGAAGGGGAAATTCTCTTTGCCGTGCAGAGAAAAAGTGACGGGAGACGGCAGCCAGCTGACCCGCCCCTCTGCACCCTTCGACCTTTCGTCACTGAGCTGTCAAGCGGCAGATCCTGATCCCGTTTCAAGAGGCACAGACAGAGACCGCGTTCAAACAGAGAGCAGCTCTTCCGCTTCAGTCTCCTGTGCGTTCTATCAGCCATCAAACAGAGAGAGGCATTAGCAGAGGTCACAGGAGCAGCCGTAGCTCCTGAGAGTTCGTCAAACAAAGCCCCGCACGACCCTTTAAATTCTGCACTGATTAAAGGGGAAGGTGTACTGCGGTTAAAAAAGAAAGCAAATACAACTTGCATTTCTATAGCGCCTTTCACGATCTCAGGACATCCCAAAGTGCTTTACAGTCAATGAAGTGCCTTTGAAGTGTAATAGTTATTTGGACATTAAGATAAACAGTATTCGGGTATTAAAGTTTAGGATTTTAAGGTAATTAAGGTATTGTGCCTTTTATTGGAACATTAAGGTATTCGGATATTTATTAGTTTTTATGGGTATTAAGAGGGAACTTGCATTTCGACAGTGCCGTTAACGACCACCGGACGTCTCAAAGCGCTTTACAACAAGGCTGACATCCCTGACACCTTCCCCTCGGCACCCTCTCCAAGACCTTCACATCCTTCCTAAAGTGCGACGCCCAGAATTGGACACAATCCCCCCAGGCCGCACCAGAGATTTATCAAAGTTCAGCAGGAAAACCTGCCCGATTTTCAAATCCGTTGATCAGGCTGTCAGCTTAAAATCTGCCTCATAAAAGATTTCTTGTTGTGAAAGTACTTTTTGAAATGTAGTCACTGTTGTAATGTAGGAAACGCGGCAGCCAATTTGAGCACAGCAAGATCCCACAAACAGCAATGTGATAACGACCAGATAATCTGTTTTTTAGTGATATTGATTGAGGGATAAATATTGGCTAAAATATTGCTAAAAACAGGACACCGGGGAGAACTCCCCTGCTCCTCTTCAAAATAGTGGCCACGGAATCTTTTACATCCACATTGAGAGAGCAGACGGGCCCTCGGTTTAATGTCTCATTCAAAAGACGGCACCTCCGACAGTGCAGCACTCCCTCAGCACCGCACTGGAGTGTCAGTGTAGATTTTGTGCTCAAGTCTCTGGAGTGGGACTTAAACGCACAACCTTCTGACTCAGAGGCGAGTGTGCTACCCACTGAGCCACGGCTGACATCCCTGACACCTTCCCCTCGGCACCCTCTCCAAGACCTTCACATCCATCCTAAAGTGCGACGCCCAGAATTGGACACAATCCCCCCAGGCCGCACCAGAGATTTATCAAAGTTCAGCAGGAAAACCTGCCCGATTTTCAATTCCGTTGATCAGGCTGTCAGCTTAAAATCTGCCTCATAAAAGATTTCTTGTTGTGAAATATGTAATTTTTTTTATTATTTTCAACTTGTATTATTCGAAAATTAGAAGTTTCAGTTAATGAGAAAAAACATTCAGACAAATCAGCTCCACAGTGGCCCCGAGTGGCCAGAGCATGAAACTACAAGGTCACATTCATGGGGAAAAACTTATTAAAAACATGACAGAGTGATTGTAACTGGATCGGAACTCAATTAATATTTGAAAGATACACAGGCACTGTTGATAAAGGATTTTTAAATGGAAAAATGACAGGGCAGTCCAAATTAATAATATGTATGTAAAAATATTGATATTAACAGATGGGGGGAGGGCTGTGTCGTGGGACTAAGTTGGATCGCCCTTTCAGAGAGCCAGCACAGGCGTGGTGGGCTGAGTGGCCTCCTCCTGTGTTGTAAAACTGCGTGATTCTATCCGATAAACTCAGGCTGATTTCCAGTGCCGAAGCGAGTGGCTACCGGGGCCGATTTTAGCTACTCCTGCACAGACTGAGGTCGTGAGACCAGGGACTGAGCAATGAGATTGTGTGGGTCTGGACAAAACATAAAGGGGGTTGTCAAGGATTAAATATGAATGTTTCCACCCAATCCTGTGGATTTCCCACCCGCCCAGTTAGGTTAAAATCATCCCCATTGTCACTGCTTACTGTTACGGAACCAAGGCGGGTAGATGGAGTTAAGATACAGATCAGCCTTGATCTCACTGAACGGCGGACCAGGCTCGAGGGGCTGAATGGCCGCCTCCTGTTCCCACATTGCAATGTTCCGATGTTACTATTTTCCTACATTCCTATGCTTCTAATTGGCAAATGAAGTTCAACACAGATAAATGTGAGGTATTAGAGTTTGGTAAGAAGAATAGGGAGGTCACTTATCACTTGGAGGGTCTGGGTGGGGTAGAGGAGCAAAGGGATCTCGGAGTACAAATACACAAATCACTGAAAATATCGACACAGGTTAACAAGGCCAGAAAAAAAGCAAACTAAGCACTAGGGTTTATTTCTAGAGGGATAGAATTGAAAAGTAGGGAAGTTATGCTAAACCTGTATCAAACCTTGGTTAGACTACATTTGGAGTGCTGCGTACAGGTTCTGGTCGCCATATTATAAAAAGGATATAGAGGCACTGGAGAGTGTGCAGAGAAGATTTACAAGGATGATACCTGAAATGCGCGGGTATACATATCAGGAAAGGATGAGCAGGCTGGGTCTCTTTTCTCTTGAACAAAGAAGGCTGAGGGGTGACCTAATAGAGGTCTTTAAAATTATGAAAGGTTTTGATAGAGTGGATACAGAAAGTTTCCACTTGTGGGGAAGAGCATAACTAGAGGCCATCAATATAAGATAGTCACCAAGAAATCCAATAGGGAATTCAGGAGAAACTTCTTTACCCAAAGAGTGGTGAGAATGTGGAACTCGCTACCACAGGGAGTGGTGGAGGCGAATAGTATAGATGCATTTAAGGAGAGGCTGGACAAGCATATGAGGGAGAAGGGAATAGAGGGTTATGCTGATAGAGTTAGATGAGGAAAGACAGGAGGAGGCTCGTGTGGAGCATAAACGCCGGCATGGACTGGTTGGGCCGAATGGCCTGTTTCTGTGCCGTATATCCTCTGTAATCCTATGTAATCCTGGGTAAGTTCCTACATTCCTATGGTTGGACCACACCAGGTCTGGGACCCCTTGGAGCTCGCACTGTGTTTGGAAAGGTTCAGTTTGCTGGCGTCTCTTTAATGGACACATAAATACCAACGCGACAGATTGCGGATATTTGGCCGTGTTATTACCTGATAAACAATTATTAGCCCACACAGCACGGAATGATTCAAAACTAATCCAATTATGTCAAAGCTAACGGACTCCAGGGGACAGATACAGGGCACCTGTGAATGATTGTGCCATCAGCATCTTTGAGGAGTTGCAGGGCAGTGTCAGAATCATGGATTAATATCCGTAAAAAAGAGTTCAATACAAGCATCATAGGAGCAGGAGTAGGCCATTCAGGCCCTCGAGTCTGAGTCCTCAGGCCTCACTTCCATGTGAAATTATCCCAGGTTCCAGCTGAATGAATCTTAAAACAAACCCAAGAATGTGTGTCCTGTCAGGGAGGGCTCACCGACGGCCTCTCATACTGGGAGATCGGGGGGATCGGGGAGGAGGGGTGTTTGGGGGTCTTGCTTGCCATCAACGCCACCCAGGATAGAGCCGTTCACTCGATCGGTGCCCCTACCATGGGCCTCAATCCCCACCCAATCCCTCGCTGCCGCACCGTGTCTGCAGTGTGTGTCCGATCTACAGGACGCACAGCAGCAACTCCCCGAGGTTGAGTTGTTGTGAGTCGTTGAGTATATTCAAGGCTGAGATCGCTAGATTTTTGGACTCCAGGGGAATCGAGGGATATGGGGATCGGGCGGGAAAGTGGAGCCGAGGTCGAAGATCAGCCATGACCTTATTGAATGGCGGAGCAGGCTTGAGGGGCCGTACGGCCGACTCCTGCTCCTACTTCCTGTGTTGTTAAGATTAATTTCGACAACACCTTCCAAACCCACGACCAGCAACGCTGAGGACGAGAGCAGCAATGTCGTGGGAACATCATCACCTCCAGGTTCCCCTCCAAGTCACGCACCACCCTGACTGGGACAGATATTGTCATTGGCACTCCCCGAATCCAGCTCACGTTGACACAACATCTTCTTTTCATCTTAGTCAGAACTGTATTGATTTTGTTCTGGGAATTAAAAGTGACCTTAGCCCTTTGAATCCCTTAAATTAAGACCTGTATTAAATGGTTAGTCTATGGACTGATGAAAACTGACTGTTTAATCCTCTCTCTGCTAAGGCAATGAATCGCCGCAGAGAGCTGATTGAAGTCTTTAAGATAGAAGGAATTACAGACTTCCTGGTCGCAGACGCTCCGCTCCCTCCCGAGTGCTCCCCTCACCAGTCTATCGCAAGGAGAGCATCATTCGCGCACAGGCAGCGGTTGCAAATGGGCTTTGAGATGTTCGCAGAAACAATGGGTAGAAATCTGAGGGGATGGGCAGGAGTGTCGGCAGATCTTAATAGCGAAGCTACACAGCGCATGAGGGAGCATCTAAAATAAGCAGGAAAAATTATTCTTTGGGATTTTATCAAAGGGGGCATGGGGAACATCAGAAGCAGTTCCACTTCTGCCCAGAGACAGAACCGATCAAAAATTACCGCACTCAGCAGATCTCTCTCCTGCTCCGCTATCCTCAATCAAGTTGAAAATTAATGCATTTAGGAATTTTAATCAGGCAAATCCTCAAAGTAATCTGCCACTGGAATTAACAACTCTTTCCTTATTGTGTCAGAATGGGAAGAGGAAGAAATGAGAATAGAAATGCAAAATTATAAAGAGGAAAATGCCACACAATCAAAACCACAGAGCTCACACACACACCCACCCAATCACAGAGCTCGGTCACACACACCCGCCCAATCACAGAGCCCACTCACACACACCCGCCCAATCACAGAGCCCGCTCACACACACCCGCCCAATCACAGAGCTCGTACACACACACACCCAATCACAGAGCCCGCACACACACACGCCCAATCACAGAGCTCGCACACACACCCGCCCAATCACAGAGCCCGCTCACACACACCCGCCCAATCACAGAGCTCGCACTCACAAACCCACCCAATCACAGAGCACGCACACACACCCGCCCAATCACAGAGCTCACACACACACCCGCCCAATCACAGAGCCCGCACACACAAACCCGCCCAATCACAGAGCTCGCATACACACCCGCCCAATCACAGAGCCCGCACACACACCCGCCCAATCACAGAGCTCGCATACACACCCGCCAATCGCAGAGCCCGCACACACACCCGCCAAATCACAGAGCTCGCATACACACCCGCCCAATCACAGAGCTCGCACACACACACCCGCCCAATCACAGAGCCCGCACACACACACCCGCCCAATCACAGAGCTCGCATACACACCCGCCCAATCACAGAGCTCGCACACACACACCCGCCCAATCACAGAGCCCGCGCACACAAACCCGCCCAATCACAGAGCTCGCACACACACACCCGCCCAATCACAGAGCCCGCTCACACACCCGTCCAATCACAGAGCCCACTCACACACCCGTCCAATCACAGAGCTCGCACACACACCCGCCCAATCACAGAGCCCGCACACACAAACCCGCCCAATCACAGAGCTCGCATACACACCCACCCAATCACAGAGCCCGCTCACACACCCGTCCAATCACAGAGCCCGCACACACCCGCCCAATCACAGAGCTCGTATACACACCCTTCCAATCACAGAGCCCGCTCACACACCCGTCCAATCACAGAGCCCGCTCACACACCCGTCCAATCACAGAGTGCTATGATCAGTCAATAACTCCATTATTGTTCATGATGTGGAGATGCCGGCGTTGGACTGGGGTGGACAAAAATGAGAAGTCGCACAACACCAGGTTATAGTCCAACAGATTTATTTAATTTTACAAGCTTTCGGAGCTGTCGCTCCTTCTTCAGGTAGGGTAGCTGTGAGAGAATCTCCCAGAATTCACAATATAAACACAGAAAAAATGTATTCAAATCTTTCCCATTATTGTTGTATTAGGCGACCACGAGGATGGGAGGAGGTGAACTAGACGAGCCTCGTTCTTTCTTCATCCAGCGATTCCCATATCACCCAGCAGCCTCCCCGTTTTTAATAAATATTTTTTCCACTTCAGTTAACCTCCCAGATTTGGGCTGGTGATGGGCAGCCGATAAAGCAGACTGTGACTGTGCATCGATCTTGCAAACTCTACTCTTACTGGTAACGAAATTCAATGAAAGTACTGTAGTCCCACCGGAGCTGAGCTTTAATCTAATGCAGCAGTAATTTAATCATTAATTGTGTGTTTTATACAAAATCACAATCAGTCATCTGCAGCTCTGCCTTAATAGTGCAGTAAATACATAGAAATAATTGCCATAATTGTTTCCCTTCCAATTTTCTTGCTCCTAAATATGGAATATTAGTTGTTAAAATAATATCGAATCACTCATTCGTTTGGATATACTGGTGTTTATTAGAAATGAATCGCCTTCAGCCTTGCATTTCTGCTCCGCTTCCACTGGTATCAGTGAGTGCCCTGTTAAAGACCAGCTGACGTTTGGTAATTTAAGGCTCCACACTCAATCCTCGCCAGTCCCTGACCCGCGTCCAGCTCTCCCGCTGGTAGGGTTGGTAGAGGTCGTGTGTGACTGGGACCCACAGACACTCGGCTCACGCACTGGGAGAATCTGACCCGTGCCCATGGAACCAGGCTTCGGCTGGGCGGGGGAGAATCTGCGGGGAAAAATGATCTCTCACTTTACGCCGCTCAGCCTTGCCCTCAACTGCATGTTAGCACCCCCTGTGCTCGCTGACCTACATTGGCTCCCGGTCCGGCAATGCCTCGATTTTAAAATTCACATCCTTGTGTTCAAATCCCCCCCATGGCCTCCTCGCCCCTCTCTATCTCTGTAACCTCCTCCAGCCCCACAACGCTCCGAGATCTCTGCGCTCCTCCAATTCTGGCCTCTTGCACATCCCCCTGATTTTAATCGCTCCACCATTGGCGGCCGTGCCTTCAGCTGCCTGGGCCCCAAGCTCTGGAATTCCCTCCCTAAACCTCTCCACCTCTCTCTCCTCCTTTTAAGAGGCTCCTTAAAACCGACTTCTTTGACCAAGCTTTTGGTCACCTGTCCGAATATCTCCTTATACAAAACCAAAATACTGCGGATGCTGGAGATCTGAAATAAAAACAGAAAATGCTGGAAATACTCAGCAAGTCAGGCAGCATCTGTGGAGAGAGAAACAGAGTTAAGGTTTCAGGTCGATGACCCTTCGTCAGAACTGAAACGTTAACTCTGTTTCTCTCTCCACAGATGCTGCCTGACCTGCTGAGTATTTCCAGCATTTTCTGTTTTTATTTCTAATTTCTCCTTATGTGGTTCGGTGTCAAATGTTGTTTGATAATCGCTCCTGTGAAGCGCCTTGGGACGTTTTACTACATTAAAGGAGCTATATAAATGCAAGTGGGGTAACAGTTCAACACTTGGGTCACGGGTTTGTGTGTTCGGGGCCTTGGTCATTTTTTAACAGCTGCGGGAAGCAGAGCAAACCCGACAGAGGGAAATAGACCCCGCCCGACTCACACTGCCTGAGGCACTCCTGTCAGTGACAGGTACCCAGCACGGAGACACCCACAAGCCAGGACGGCCTGTACCTCAGAGAGGAGGAAGAGGGGAGAAAATTGAAGACAGTTCCTGAGCCATGCTCTGTTCACTCCAGACTGTCTTCTTATGTTCCACGGACCCACACGATACAAAGCGGCCAAGGCTATTATTTCAACAGAAACCTTGTTTATTCACAACACCGGGTTAAGCACTTGTAACCAACAACAACAACACTAACAACAACTTGCAAATACCCCAATACCCTAATAATTCTCTAATATACATAGGAGTCAGCTGTGGATAGCACTCTCGCCCCAAGTCAGAAGGTCGTGGGTTCAAGTCCCCCCTCTGGAGACTTGAGCACAAAAAGCCAGTCTGACACTCCAGTGCGGTACTGAGGGAGTGCTGCACTGTCGGAGGTGCCGTCTTTCGGATGAGACGTTAAACCGAGGCCCCGTCTGCTCTCTCAGGTGGACGTAAAAGATCCCATGGCACTATTTGGAAGAAGAGCAGGGGAGTTCTCCCCGGTGTCCTGGGCCAATATTTGTCCCTCAATCAACATCACTAAAACAGATGATCTGGTCATTATCACACTGCTGTTTGTGGGAGCTTGCTGTGCGCGAATTGGCTGCTGCGTTTCCTACATTACAACAGTGACTACACTTCAAAAAAGTACTTCAGTGGCTGTAAAGCGCTTTGAGACATCCTGAGGTTGTGAAAGGTGCTATAGAAAAGCAAGTTTCTTAATACCCAAAAACTTTAATAAATATCCTAATACCTTTAATGCCTTAATGTCTTAAAACCCTAAAACTTTAATACCCGAATATTTTTTACCTTAATGTCCTAATAAATATTACCTTAATGTTCTAATTTCTTAATACTATTCACACCCTAAGCCCTTAACACAGTATAAGCTATTACAGTAATACTTTAACACTGTAACACCCAATTACCTTAAGCCCTAACTGGTCGACATACAAATAATTTGTATAAATTGGATATAAGAGAGATCCCAGCACAGATCCCTGGGACCCACATCTCTCCCATCAGAGAAATACCATTTACTCCAACTCGTTGCTCTCTATCCACTTTTCATCTCTCTATCCGTGCAGCAACATCCCCTTAAAGCCACGTGCCTTAATCTTCCCAACCAATCTCGAGCGTGGCAACTTCTGAAAAGTCACATGTGCAACAGTCTCTGAATTCCCTTTATCCGAACGCGCGCCACAGTGAGTAAAGGAACTGCAGTAAGAGTGTGTCACCAGCAGGTGTCAGCCGAGGAGCGGTTTCTCTGCCGGCCCGAGAACCAGCTCCATGAGACAACAACAACTTGCATTTACATAGCGCCTTTAACGTAGTAAAACGTCCCAAGGTGCTTCACAGAAGCGATTATCAAATTTTGACACCGAGCCACATAAAGAGAGATTAGGGCAGGTGACCAAAAGCTTGGTCAAAGAGGTCGGTTTTAAGGAGCCTCTTAAAGGAGGAGAGAGAGGCGGAGAGGTTTAGGGAGGGAATTCCAGAGCTTAGGGCCCAGGCGGTTGAAGACACGGCCGCCAATGGTGCAGTGACTAAAACTGAACATCAATCCAATCGGAGCTTCAGATGAAGTTGAAAACTCTGGATAAAACCTCGAATGAATCACAGCACTTTATGTTCATCACCTGAACCCCAGTAGGAAGCACTCTGCCTCACCTCGGAGTCAGAAGGTCGTGAGTTCAAGACCCACTCCAGAGACTTGAGCACCAAATCCAGGCTGACACTCCCAGTACTGAGGGAGTGCTGCACTGTCAGAGGTGCCTGGCTGGCCTCCCACATTCCACCCTACGTAAACCTTAGGTTATCCAAAACTCGGCTGCCCCGTGTCCTAATTCGCACCAAGTCCCGTTCGCCCATCACCCCTGTGCTCACTGACCTACATTGGCTCCCGGTTAAGCAACGCCTCGATTTAAAAATTCTCATCCTTGTTTTCAAATCCCTCCATGGCCTCGCCCCTTCCTATCTCTGTAACCTCCTGCAGCCCGACAATTCTCTGAGATATCTGCGCTCCTCTAATCCTGCCCTCTTGAGCATCCCTGATTATAAACACTCAACCATTGGCGGCCGTGCCTTCTGTTGCCTAGGCCCTAAACTCTGGAATTCCCTGCCTAAACCTCTCCGCCTCGCTACCTCTCTTTCCTCCTTTAAGATGCTCCTTAAAACCTACCTCTTTGACCAAGCTTTTGGTCACCTGCCCTAATTTATCCTTATGTGGCTCGGTGTCAAATTTTTTGTCTTAAAATACTCCTGTGAAGCGCCTTGGGACGTTTTACTACACTAAAGGCGCTATATAAATACAAGTTGTTGTTGTTGTCTTTCAGATGAGACGTTAAACCGAGGCCCCGTCTGCTCTTTTAGGTGGACATAAAAGATCCCACGGCACTATTTCAAAGAAGAGCAGGGGAGTTCTCCCTGGTGTCCTGGCCAATATTTATCCCTCAATCAACATCACTAAAACAGATTATCTGGTCATTATCACATTGCTGTTTGTGGGAGCTTGCTGTGCGCAAATTGGCTGCCGCGTTTCCTACATTACAACAGTGACTACACTTCAAAAAGTACTTCATTGGCTTTAAGGCGCTTTGGGACATCCGGTGGTCGTGAAAGGCGCTATATAAATGCAAGTTCTTTCTTTTCCTTACCTCCTCACTCTAGGAGCGATTCTACAAGCGCCAGATGCCCTGATACCTGTGCCTGGATCTCTTACGACCACCTGAGAGGGAAGATGAGGCCTCGGTTTAACGTCTCATCCGGAACCCAACTCCTTCGACAGTGCGGCGCTCCCTCAGTACTGCCCCTCCGACAGTGCAGCGCTCCCTCAGTACTGCCCCTCCGACAGTGCAGCGCTCCCTCAGTACTGCCCCTCCGACAGTGCAACACTCCCTCAGTACTGCCCCTCCGACAGTGCAGCGCTCCCTCAGCACTGACTCTCTGACAGTGCAGCACTCCCTCAGTACTGCCCCTCCGACAGTGCAGCGCTCCCTCAGTACTGACTCTCTGACAGTGCAGCACTCCCTCAGTATTGCCCCCCGACAGTGTGGCGCTCCCTCAGTACTGCTCTGGAGTGTGAGACTAGCTTGCCTGTTCAAGTTCTGGAGTGAGGGTTAAACGCACAAAATTCTGACTCACTGAGTCAAGCTGACACGTAACTAGCAGACACAGTCCATTATGTGACTGTCAGACAGTGCATCACCTAGAAATCGATATTGGATCTAATCACTGAATAAACCGTTCAATGAAAGCCTTTTCAAAGAAAAATTTCAAACATCTCAAATCAGAACTGAGCCTGAAAGGTCACAAAAGATTTTGGCAACTGTTGTGTTTCCTACTCACAGTATAGGGCTTCCAATCATCTCATCATCCCAACATCCTAACATCCCATCATCTCATCGTCCTAACGCCCATCATCTCATCGTCCTACCGCCCAACATCCCATCATCTCATCGTCCTAACGCCCAACATCCCATCATCTCATCGTCCTACCGCCCAACATCCCATCATCTCATCGTCCTAACGCCCAACATCCCATCATCTCATCGTCCTACCGCCCAACATCCCATCATCTCATCGTCATACCACCCAACATCCCATCATCTCATCGTCCTACCACCCAACATCCCATCATCTCATCGTCCTACCACCCAACATCCCATCATCTCATCGTCCTACCACCCAACATCCCATCATCTAATCGTCCTAAGGTGTTGATGAACACATGGGAGTATGTTATTGTTGCTATCACAGAGACATGGTTGAGGGAGGGGCAGGACTGGCAGCTCAATATTCCGGGGTATAGAATCTTCAGGTGAGACAGAGGGGGGTGTAAAAGAGGAGGGGGTGTCGCAATATTAATCAAGGAGTCAATTACTGCTGTAAAGAGGGATGATATCTTAGCAGGTTCCTCTAATGAGGCCATATGGGTAGAACTTAAAAACAAAAAGGGGGCAAGCACTTTGCTGGGAGTGTACTATAGGCCCCCAAACAGTCAGGGGGAGATAGAGGAACAGATAGGTAGGCAAATCTCAGAGAAGTGTAGAAATAATAGGGTAACAATAGTAGGGGATTTCAACTTCCACAATATTAACTGGGATAGTCAGAGTGTGAAAGGCTTAGAGGGTGCGGAATTCTTTAAGTGCATCCAGGAGAGCTTTTTGAGCCAGCATGTAGAAAGTCCTACAAGAGAGGGGGCGGTACTGGACCTAATTCTAGGGAATGTAGCCGGGCAAGTGGTAGGAGTGTCAGTAGGAGAGCATTTTGGTGACAGTGACCATAATTCAGTGAGATTTAAGGTAGTCATGGAAAAGGACAAAGATGGACCGGAAATAAAGGTTCTAAATTGGGGGAAGGCCGATTTTAATATGATAAGGCAGGATCTGGCCAAAGTGATCTCACCCATTGAATATGGCCTAAGCTACCCGCCAAATCTGCTCAGTTCATTGTCTGAATTTGGCGGGCCTGCTACCAGTAACTGCTCTGTAAGTGTCAAATGGGTTTTGGGATGGTTTGCATCCTGTCGATCTCCTTGGCTGATTGTTGGTGATTGGTTTCGTGTTTTGGATTCCTAGGCTGATCTGTAGCCTAGTCCTGGGTGCTCTGTATTATGCATGTTTTTCTGATGGGCCCTGTAATCGGTTTGATGGGACCTGTTGTTTTGGGTGGGACTGTCTTCTCCTAGGGTCTATTGTCAAAATGTTAATGCTTGCTGGGGCTTTGAGTGAGGTAATCCCGGTTCCCCAGACATTGCAATTAACTGCAATACCCAAACTGCTTTTACAGAGGTTGATCTCACCTCTTGTTCCTTTACAGGCCCAGACATAGTTTTAAAATGCCAAAACTTGGTTTTTGGTCTTACAGTCTCTTAGGTTAGGCTCAAATACTATATTATCACTCTGAGGTAGTTCCAAAGTCCTTTTTCCTTAGGTTTGGGGATCTGCAAATTTTGGAAACCTTACACCAGGAACCCTCACAACATTAAAGAAGCATTTAGATGAGCACTTGAAACGCCATAGCATACAAGGCTATGGACCAAGTGCTGGAAAATGGGATTAGAATAGACAGGGCTTGATGGCCGGCGTGGACACGATGGGCCGAAGGGCCTCTTTCTGTGCTGTAAAACTCTATGACTCTATGACTCTAACACCCAACATCCCATCATCTCATCGTCCTACCACCCAACATCCCATCATCCCATCGTCCTACCACCCAACATCCCATCATCCCATCGTCCGACCACCCACCGATCTATTGTCTTAACACCCATCATCCCATCGTCCTACCATCCTGTTCTTCTAAAGCCCACCATCCCACCGTCCCATCGCTCAGCATCCCACCACCCTCCCTGATATCTGGGGAGGAATTGGCCAAACACCCTGAGGCTGATGGTGCCCTGGGTGAATTTTCTTTGCGGCGTCAGTGCCTCACTGAAAATCCGCACGTGTCCAATGAGTATTGGGAATTGCAAATAAAAACAGAAATTGCTGGAAGCACGCAACAGGCCAGTCAGCATCTGAAAGAGAAAAGACAGGTTAAAGATTGGCCTCTCTGTGTGGGGGAGGGGGTGCCTCCTCTGGACCACCCCTCCCCCATTGCCAATGTTAACAGTTTGTTATCTCTCTTGCCTTATCGTCTTTCAGATGAGACGTTAAACCAAGGCCCCGTCTGCCCTCTCAACTGGACATAAAAGATCCCATGGCACTATTTCGAAGAAGAGCAGGGGAGTTATCCCCGGTGTCCTGGGGCCAATATTTATCCCTCAACCAACATCACAAAATCAAATGATCTGGTCATTATCACATTGCTGTTTGTGGGAGCTTGCTGTGCGAAAATTGACTGCCGTGTTTCCTACATTACAACAATGACTACACTTCAAAAAGTACTTTAATTGGCTGTAAAGTGCTTTGGGACTCCGGAAGTGAAAGGCGCTATATAAATGCAAGTCTGTCTTTATTTTTCTTTCTTTATGTGGATCCAGGCCCGAGTGGTGAAAGGTGAAACTGTAGCTTGCTTTGTTGTGTTATTTCTGTGTACCGTGAGTTGAAGTTTGAACAATCTGTTCCAGCCCTTCAATAAACTATCACCATCAATTTTTACAAATCCCTAGATATCCATGGCAACCAGTAACCTGCTCTTCTAGATGCTGGCCTTCAGGACAGTTCTGGGATACCTGAGAGAGATTGAAGATTGCTTGCTGGGGAATCAGCTCTCAGAGGACCATGCTGGAGTTACAATCACTCATTGCCTTACAGCACCTACACATCAGAAGACTTTATATCAACAGATCATAGACGCACTGCAGCAACTCACCAAGGCTTCTTCGACAGCACCTCCCAAACCCGTGACCTCTTCCACCTAGAAGGACAAGGGCAGCAGGTGCATGGGAACACCACCACCTCCAAGTTCCCCTCCAAGTCACACACCATCCTGACTTGGAAATATATCGGCCGTTCCTTCATCGTCGCTGGGTCAAAATCCTGGAACTCCCTCCCTAATGGCACTGTGGGAGCACCTTTACCACACGGACTGCAGCGGTTCAAGAAGGCGGCTCACCACCACCTTCTCAAGGGCAATTAGGGATGGGCAATAAATGCTGGCCTTGCCAGCGATGCCCACATCCCAGGAACGAATTTAAAAAAAATCATAGAATCTTACAGCACAGAAGGAGGCCATTCGGCCCATCGTGCCTGTGTCGGCTCTTTGAAAGAGCTCTCCAATTAGTCCCACTCCCCCCCTCGCTCTTTCCCCAGAGCCCTGCAAATTTTTCCCTTCAAGTATTTATCCAATTCCCTTTTGAAAGTTACTATTGAATCTGCTTCCACCGCCCTTTCAGGCAGCGCATTCCAGATCACAACAACTCGCTCATCTCCCCTCTGGTTCTTTTGCCAATTATCTTAAATCTGTGTCCTCTGGTTACCGACCCTCCTGCCACTGGAAACAGTTTCTCCTTATTTTTTTAAATTCGCTTATGGGATGTGGGTGTCGCTGGCAAGGCCAGCATTTATTGCTCATCCATTATTTACTCTATCGAAACCCTTCATGATTTTGAATGCCTCTATTAAAGCTCCCTTTGACCTTCTCAGATGGACTTTGATCCTGTTGGATCCAGAGCCAGAGGGTTGAGTTGGCTGCGGCAGTGAATGGGTTCCGCTGTCTGATTTTGTGTTTTCTTTTACATGTTCCAGTTCAGCCGGTTCATAACACTGATTGCTTTCAAGATTACATCTTATTGCAGGGTCACAGGTATTGAGGTATGGAACATTGAGCACGGTCATAAGACTGTATAGTCCGCCAGACATAAACTGAACCTTACAAGTGACTTCAGGCAATATTCGCAGGTGGGTGCTTAACATATTCACATGACTGTGTCAGCTATTTTAACAACAGGCATTAAATGAGTTAGCGCCTCCACTATATAAAAGTCACATGAACACCCACTCACTGATATCGCCGATCGTCATGTCTAGACTTAGGAAATCACCCTGGAAAGAACGGGTCTGGAATGTGTGGAGGTAATTGGCAAGGGTTATGCATCAGCGTGTTACCCACCATTCACACTTATAATGCACAGTCCTTCTCTTTCGCATCCCTAGCCAGCATCACGGCATGTAACCTCCTCCAACCCTCCGAGATCTCTGCGCTCCTCCAACTCTGCCCTTTTGCACATCCCCCAAATTTCATCGCCCCACCATTGGCGGCCCTGCCTTCAGCTACGAGGCCCTAAGCTCTGGAATTCCCTCCCTAAACCTCTCCGCCTCGCTACCTCTCTCTCTTCCTTTACCAGCGAGACCTGGGTGTCCTTGTGCACCAGTCGCTGAAGGTAAGCATGCAGGTGCAGCAGGCAGTTAAGAAGGCAAATGGTATGTTGGCCTTCATAGCGAGAGGATTCGAGTACAGGAGCAAGGATGTCTTGCTGCAGCTGTACAGGGCCTTGGTGAGACCACACCTTGAGTATTGTGTGCAGTTTTGGTCGCCTTATCTGAGGAAGGATGTTCTTGCCATGGAGGGAGTGCAGCGAAGATTCACCAGACTGATACCTGGGTTGGCAGGAATGACGTATGAAGAGATATTTGGTCGATTAGGCTTATATTCGCTAGAGTTTCGAAGAATGAGAGGGGATCTCATTGAAACTTATAAAATTCTAACAGGACTAGACAGACTAGATGCAGGAAGGCTGTTCCCGATGGCGGGTGAGTCCAGAACCAGGGGTCACAGTCTAAGGATAAGGGGTAAGCCATTTAGGACTGAGATGAGGAGGAATTTCTTCACCCAGAGAGTGGTGAACCTGTGGAATTCTCTACCACAGAAGGCAGTTGAGGCCAATTCATTAAATATATTCAAGAAGGAGTTGGATATATTTCTTAAGGCTAAAGGGATCAAGGGATATGGGGAGAAGGCAGGGACAGGGTACTGAATTTGGATGATCAGCCATGATCTCATTAAATGACGGAGCAGGCTCGAGGGGCCGAATGGCCCACTCCTGCTCCTATCTTCTATGTTTAAGACGCTCCTTAAAACCTACCTCTTTGACCAAGCTTTTGGTCACCTGCCCTAATATCTCCTTATGTGGCTCGGGGTCAAATTTTGTTTGATAATCGCTCCTGTGAAGCGCCGTGGGATGTTTTACTGTGTTAAAGGCGCTACAGAAATGCACGTGGTTGTTGCTGTATTGGCAAGCTGCCTTTGTTTTGAGGATGTTTGCGCTTGTACCTCTTCCATTCCTGCAGGGGGGACTGCAACAGCTGGCCCCAAAACATTGACCCTACCACCTCAACTCACGGCCTGGCCACTCACTCCACCCGACACCACGCTGCCTCCGGCATCTGCAGTCATATTGAACTGAGGCCCAAGGCCCAATTTCGGGCTGCTCTCGGGCCCATCGCGCCGCTTATTCCGCACCCGGAAAGAGGCCTGAACTAAAACAAACGGAGCAGATCAGGCCCAGTGCTTGCTCCGCTCAGCACCGGCCCAGGTCAAGGCAAGGGCTTTGAGCAGGTGTGAAGCTGCTCATTCACATATTCAAGGGGTCTAACCTTGACCGTATGTTGCAGTGGCCAGAACTGTACGCAGCACCCCCAAGGTCCAGCCCCACGGGAATCACTGTTCAGGGGTCAGCAAGGCTCAAAGGAACATAGGAACAGGAGGAGGCCATTCAGCCCCTCGAGCCGTTCAATGAGATCATGGCTGATCTGCGTTTTAACTCCATCCACCCCCCTTGAAAAAAAGAAAGACTTGCATTTCTATAGCGCCTTTCACAACCACCGGACGTCTCAAAGCGCTTTACAGCCAATAAAGTACTTTTGAAGTGGAGTCACTGTTGTAATGTGGGAAACGTGGCAGCTAATTTGCGCACAGCAAGATCCCACAAACAGCAATGTGATAATGACCAGATAATCTGTTTTTGTTATGGTGGTTGAGGGATAAATATTGGCCAGGACACCATGGAGAACTCCCCCTGCTCTTCTTCGAAATAGTGCCATGGGATCTTTTACGTCCACCGGAGAGAGCAGACGGGGCCTCGGTTTAACGTCTCATCCAAAAGACGGAACCTCTGACAGTGCAGCGCTCCCTCAGTACTGCACTGGAGTATCAGCCTAGCTTTATGTGCTCAAGTCTCCGGAGTGGGACTTGAACCTTTTGACTCAGAGGCGAGTGTGCTGCCCACTGAGCCACAGCTGACCACATTGCCTAACCCTTTGCCTAAGAAGGATTTGAATTCCAATGATTTGGCCGCATATCACATCCTAGTCACTTTTGTTTCGCGAGAGGCAAGTCAGCTAACTCCCCCGCGGTCTTTCCAACTCCCAGTTGGCAAGTTCTATCCCACCCATGGAGTGGCGTGTACATCCTCGGGGAGGAGTACAGAGGTTATTACGGCAGTGGCTGGAACATAGGAACATGTAGGTTTATGGTTTGTACATAGTATGACCCATAAAAATGCTTGCAAACAATTCATCCTCTATAAAGGCTTTATTGAAGGAAGAGGAGACAGGAAGGCACTCAATCACACGATCCTTGATGGGAAGAGCTTGTTTATCTGTTTGCACAGTGAGTGAATGATTATTGCCCAGCACCCACCAATGGTAACTCACCATTATAATGTGCTTATCAGATTGTTTTTACAATAAACTGCCCAGTTGAAGGTGACACGCGCTCGATGAACAATTTGGCAACTTTCCACTTCAGTCTGGGATTTTGCACGAACTGGGTTTTCGAGGGTGCGCTGTGCCTGATTTTTGCGACAGCTAATGTAAAAGGTCGCAATGTGATCTCTCAAGGGCCGAGTGTTCCAGTAAACACGCCCAGTGAGCAAACCCTAGATCGCAAAGTCAGAAATTCAGCCCTCCCTGCAATACAATACAATATTCCAGCACAGAAAAAGTCCATTCAGCCGATCAAATCTGTACCAGTGCTTTTGTCCATATGACCTATCTAATCTAATCCTGATCACTCCCCACACCATTTAATATCCCACCCAGTCTCATCCCACTCTCCCCCTTACTCCCTGTACCCTGTGTGTCACCTGTGACTCAGTGGGCAGCACTCTCTAGGTGGGAGGGGCTAGGAGTGAGTAGGTGCTGCTGGGTGCTTGATTACTGCAGGGAATCGGAGTGAGTTTGTAAAAAGTTGGTGGTGGGTTTTTTTTTCAGGTTTTAGGGCCTTTTTGGTCCTTAAACAGCAGCCAAAGTGCTGGGCCCCTCAGAGGACAATGTTCCCAGGAGGAATTTAATCAGGGGAGAAAATGTTGGGGGAAGGGAGAAAAAAAGGCCCAAAGATTTGGGCCGGGACCCCAGGAGGTTTGGAAAAGAAAACACGGTGGCGGTTCAGTGCGAGGATAAGGAGAATCGAGCTTGGGATATTATCCAGGCGGTACATGAGGACTGCGGCGAGGGAAGCTGCTTTGCCTGCCGACCAAAGCCAAATGTTGGGTTCGAGGTGACGGCCAGTGGCCGAGAGGAAGTGGAAAGACTTTTACTGAGTTTGAAGGTTGTTCTTGGAGGTATCTCTACTATATTCTGAAGAGGTGGTGATCTCATTGTTAAACCTGCTGGTTTATATTGAGGACGATGTGCTAATAAAAAAGTTGGAGTCATGGGACATTAAAATTTGCTCAGCAATAAAGAGGAGATACTATCCAGGAACGTGGGTAGCAGATGGACCCCGTTATGTAAAGGTGCGGTTCCCAGAGGGGGTGAAATCATTGCCGTACAGCATGAAATTCGAGACAATGGAAGGAGTGCAGTACTTCCAGGTACTGCATGATAACCAGGTGAAGGTTTGTTATTATTGTCTTGGACACGACCATCTTGTTAGAAGCTGTCCAGACTTGTACTGTTATAACTGCGGCGAGTCTGGACACATCGCTCGGAGCTGCAAGGTGGAGAGCTGTGGGCTGTGTCACAAAGGCCGCACCCGCTGTGAGTGTGTGGCAGAAGGAAGCCCCTTGAGTGACGAGGAGATGGGAGAAGGAGAAGGAGCAGGAGGTGTGAGTGGAGCGGCTGGAGGAGCGGAGCAGGCGGAGGATACAGCTGATGAATGGAAGGAGAGAAGAGCGCAGGAAGAGGCAGAGAATTGCGGAGAAGAGAGCAGGATGGAATTGGTGGAAAACACACCAAGTACGGTGGAAAAGGACAAAGACAGCAGCGGGCAGCACGGGTCGAGGGCAGAGTCGAGCTATAATACGGCTCGGCTCTCCCTAAAGAATCTGGTGTCCGCGGGGTGCGGGGTAAGTGTAAGTACTCCAAAGAAAGACGGGGAGTCGAAATCTCAGGATGTAGGAGGGGGCAAGACAAGGAGAGGGTGCAAGAGGCAGGAGTCTTAGTGAGAGGCAGAAGGAGGGAGAAGGGGCAGCTCCTCGGCCCAAACCTAATGTAAGGAAGATGCTGAAACTGCAGGGAAGGTTCAAACAGGAGGTGAAAAAGAGCCGGAGGCTGCAGGAGAAAGCAACAGCTGGCCGAAAAGTTGGGAAGAAGCATGAGAGGAGGGAAGGGCCAGAGATTAAATGATGGGGGGATGAACAGGCACACTTCCCTTATTCGAGCCATGATTACTGATCAATTTTTAATGTACAATAGATTAGTATATGTTATGGGAGACAAATTAAACTTCAGGTTTTGATGTTAATATGTGATGGAGGAATGGCTGTGCAGAGCAGCGGAATGGATTTGTATGATACAATGTTTTTAATGTTTAATAAACAATTAAAAAATTAAAAAGTGGGTAGCATTCTCGCCTCTGAGTCAGAAGGTTGTGGGTTCAAGTCCCCACTCCAGGGACTTGAGCACATAAATCTAGGCTGACACTCAAGTGCCTTGCTGAGGGAGTGCTGCACTGTCGGAGGTGCCGTCTTTCGGATGAGAGTTAAACCGAGGCCCCGTCTGCTCTCTCAGAAGAAGAGCAGGGGAGTTCTCCCCGGTGTCGTGGCCAATATTTATCCCTCAATCAACATAACAGAAACAGATTATCTGGTCATTATCACATTGCAGTTTGTGGGAGCTTGCTGTGCACAAATTGGCTGCCGCGTTTCCCACATTACAACAGTGACTGCACTCCACAAAAGTACTTCATTGGCTGTAAAGGGCTTTGAGATGTCCAGTGGTTGTGAAAGGCGCTATATAAATGCAAGTCTTTTTTAATATCCCACCCAATCTAATCCCACTCTCCTCACTCCCCGTACCCTTTAATATCCGTCATCAGTGAGTGCAAAGGTGTTGTCCCAATGCTGCGGCCATGTGTTGTTTTCTCCCCTCCTCTCCTCAAAGTGCTGACTGTTGAGGAACGGTTTCACGGCCTCCAGCAAACCTCCATTAGCTTACGCCGTCAGTTCTTCATAGTGAGAGGCAGAATTCCCTCCCTCCACCTCCACCCTCCCCCATCCATCTCTACCAACCCCTCCTCCCCTCTCTCCCCTCCCCCACTCTCCCCCTCCTCCCCTCCCCCACTCTCCCCCCTCCTCCCTCCCCCTCTCTCCCCTCCCCCACTCTCCCCCTCCTCCCCTCTCTCCCCTCCCCCACTCTCCCCCCTCCTCCCCTCTCTCCCCCTCCCCCCCACTCTCTCCCCTCCCCCACTCTCCCCCCTCCTCCCCTCTCTCCCCTCCCCCACTCTCCCCCCTCCTCCCCTCTCTCCCTCCCCCACTCTCCCCCCTCCCCCACTCTCTCCCTCCCCCACTCTCCCCCCTCCTCCCCTCTCTCCCCTCCCCCACTCTCCCCCCTCCTCCCCTCTCTCCCCTCCCCCACTCTCCCCCCTCCTCCCCTCTCCCCCCTCCCCCACTCTCCCCCCTCCTCCCCTCTCCCCCCTCCCCCACTCTCCCCCCTCCTCCCCTCTCTCCCCTCCCCCACTCTCCCCCCTCCCCCACTCTCTCCCCTCCCCCACTCTCCCCCCTCCCCCACTCTCCCCCCTCCCCCACTCTCCCCCCTCCTCCCCTCCCCCACTCTCCCCCCTCCTCCCTCCCCCTCTCTCCCCTCCCCCACTCTCCCCCTCCTCCCCTCTCTCCCCTCCCCCACTCTCCCACCTCCTCCCCTCTCCCACTCTCCCCCTCCTCCCCTCCCCCACTCTCCCACCTCCTCCCCTCTCTCCCCTCCCCCACTCTCCCCCCTCCTCCCCTCTCTCCCCTCCTCCACTCTCCCCCCTCCTCCACTCTCCCCCCTCCTCCCTCCCCCTCTCTCCCCTCCCCCACTCTACCCCGCACTCTCCCCATCCATCTCCCCCACTCTCCCCCCCTCCATCCCTCTTTCCCCTCCCCCACTCTCCCCCCCTCCTCCTATGCCCTCTCTCCAACCACTCTCCCCCCTCCTCCCTCCCCCTCTCTCCCCTCCCCCACTCTCCCCCCTCCTCCCACGCCCTCTCTCCCCCCCACTCTGGGATAAGTCGGGCAGGCAGCTTTCTGCATGTGCCCTACTGGCGCCAGTTCACCCCCTAGCTTGAGTTCAGAGTTCAGTAAATGCGAACACCCAGGGCCTCAGTTTAACAGCCCCTCTGACAGTGCGACACTCCCTCAGTACTGCCCCTCTGACAGTGCGGCACTCCCTCAGTACTGCCCCTCCGACAGTGCAACGCTCCCTCAGTACCGCCCCTCCGACAGTGCTGCGCTCCCTCAGTACTGCCCCTCTGACAGTGCAGCGCTCCCTCAGTACTGCCCCTCCGACAGTGAAGCGCTCCCTCAGTACTGCCCCTCCGACAGTGCAGCACTCCCTCTGTACTGCCCCTCCGACAGTGCGGCGCTCCCTCAGTACTGCCCCTCCGACAGTACAGCGCTCCCTCAGTACTGCCCCTCCCACAGTGCGGCGCTCCCTCAGTACTGCCCCTCCAACAAGTGATGCCCAAGGCCCACATGATGCCATGTTCAGGCGGGTCTGTAAGTGGACGAGCTGCGTACCCGCATAAAATGAAAATGTCACCTTAGAAAATACATTCAGCCTCTGGAAACTGAATGAGTTCATAGTACAGGAAACTCTTTATTAACCAGCACCGACAGGACCGGCGTGGTGCCGGTTAATCAAAAAGTCCGGATAACGGAGAGTTATATCTCCCAACGTACGAGAGCCCCGTACACACTGACATGCGCCTGCATTCGGAGCTCCGTCTCCCCGGGGACCGCCAACTGACCATCTGTCATGTCCGCTGCCTACCCGGGCTGCACATTCCCCTCCCAATCTACATGCTCCGATACAAGGCAAACACCTCGGGGTTTTTTTTAAAGTTATTTTTAAAGGAGAGATGAAGGAAAACCCCGGTTACCTACTCAAGAATTTTGCCGGTTAAGAGAGATTTCCGGTTATTTGGGTGCCGGTTAAAAGAGAGTTTCCTGTATTACATAGAATCTACAGCACAGAAACAGGCCATTCGGCCCAACTGGTCCGTGCCGGTGTTTATGCTCCACACGAGCCTCCTCCCACCCTCTTCATCTCACCCTATCAGCATAACCTTCTATTCCTTTCTCCCTCATGTGTTTATCCAGCTTCTCCTTAATTGCATCTACACTATTCGCCTCAACCACTCCCTGTGGTAGCGAGTTCCACATTCTCACCACTCTCTGGGTAAAGAAGTTTCTCCTGAATTCCCTATTGGATTTATTAGTGACTCTCTTATATTGATGGCCCCTAGTTTTGGTCTCCCCCACAAGTACATCTTCTCTATGTCTACCCTATCAAACCCTTTCATAATCTTAATGATCTCTGCCACATCACCCCTCAGTCTTCTCTTTTCTCGAGAAAAGATCCCAGCCTGTTCAATCTTTCCTGATAGGTCTAATCTCTTAGTTCTGGTATCATCCTTGTGAATCTTTTTTGCAGCTTCACTAATGCCTCTATATCCTTTTTATAATATGGAGACCGGAACTGTGCACAGTGCTCCATGTGTGGTCTAACCAAGGTTCAATACAAATTTAACATAACTTCTCTACTTTTCAATTCTATCCCTCTAGAAATGAACCCCAGTGCTTTGTTTGCTTTTTTTAATGATCTTATTAACCTGTGTCGCTACTTTTAGGATCTGGGTTCTGAGTTCTACAGCTCATCTACTGAACCACACATCTTCAAATCCGCACAACTCCCAAGAATGCTCTGTTCTAACCTCCAAACAAGCTCTCCATTACAACCTCGGCGGTCTTATCCTTACTGCTCTGGTCTGTTCTCCTCTGAGCTTTGCTCCCTCGTCCTACACACTCTCCCTCCTCCCTGCATGCCCAGTGTGTTGAAATCAAGACTCATCGCACCCCTCTTCATCTCACCCTATCAGCATATCCTTCTATTCCTTTCTCCCTCATGTGTTTATCTCGCTTACGTCTCTAACGCATTCTTTCGCAGGAACACAAAACTAGAACTCCTCATTCTCCCTCCGTCTTCCCTACGCTTCCTCATTTCACCTACATGGGAACAGAGACATTTTTAGCACAGGAGGAGGCCTTTCCACCCTTCTCACCTGCAATGAATTTAGGCCCCCACTTTTCTGCCTTTTCCCCATATTTGTATTCTTGCTCTATCCAGTGGAATTAAATGTTTCTTCCAATATCTCCTTTTATGTAATCAGTGCTTATCTTGAGAATATGTCCTTGTGTCCATGATTTATTATCGAGATCTCCCAAACCCACGACCTCCGCCACCTAGACGGACAAGGGCAGCCGGGGGCATGGGAACACGATTGGAGCTGCCTCTCCATTCTGTTCACCGTGTTGGTTGCACGGTGCCTTCACCTCTGGTGCTGATGCTCGATTTATTCAACAACAACAACAACTTGTATTTATACAGCGCCTTTAACGTAGTAAAACGTCCAAGGCGCTTCACTGAGCGATTATCAAACAAAATTTGACACCGAGCCACATAAGGAGATATTAGGGCAGATGATGAAAAGCTTGGTCAAAGAGGTGGTTTTAAGGAGCCTCTTAAAGGAGGAGAGAGAGGCGGAGAGGTTTAGGGAGGGAATTCCAGAGCTTAGGGCCCAGGCAGCTGAAGGCACGGCCGCCAATGGTGGAGTGATTAAAATCGGGGATGCTCAGGAGACCAGAGTTAGAGGAGCGCAAAGGTTGTAGGGCTGGAGGAAGTTACAGAGATAGGGAGGGGCGAGGCCATGGAGGGATTTGAAAACAAGGATGAGAATTTTGAAATTGAGGTGTTGCTTAACCAGGAGCCAATGTAGGTCAGCGAGCACAGGGGTGATGGGTGAACGGGACTTGGTGCAAGTTAGGACACAGGCAGCCGAGTTTTGGATAACCTCAAGTTTACGTAGGGTAGAACGTGGGAGGCCAGCCAGGCATGCGTTGGAATAGTCAAGTCTAGAGGTATGGATGAGGGTTTCAGCAGCAGATGAGCTGAGGCAGGGGCGGAGACGGGCGATGTTACAGAGATGTAAATAGACGGTCTTAGTTATGCTGCGGATATGTGGTCGGAAGCTCATTTCAGGGTCGAATATGACACCAAGGTTGCGAACAGTCTGGTTCAGCCTCAGACAATGCCAGGGAGAGGGCTGGAGTCAGTGGCTGGAGAACGGAGTTTGTGACGGAGACCGAAAACAATGGCTTCGGTCTTCCCAATATTTAGTTGGAGGAAATTTCTGCTCATTCGGTACTGGATGTCGGGCAAGCAGCGTGATAAATTAGAGACAGTGGAGGGGGTCGAGGGAGGTGGTGGTCAGGTAGAGCTGGGTGTCGTCAGCGTACATGTGGAAACTGACGCGGTGTTTTTCGGATGATGTCGCCGAGGGGCAGCAAGTAGATGAGAAATAGGAGGGGGTCAAGGATAGAATCCAGCCGCGAATCAGATGCTCCCTTCTCACTCGTGCTCGCACCATTGCTTCTGCTCGTGCTCCTCATGCATGATGCCATTTCCGTCCACCTCGTGCTAATGCTGCTCCTTATCCGCCTCCCATCTATATACTTCTAATTTGTATGCACACTCTTATTCTATTTCCATCAGCAGCCAGCCAAACTGACCCGAGTTCACAGTCCATATCTTTCTGACCTCTGGTACTCATTATTTTTTTACTGCTGTTTACTTCTGGCAAATTCATTTTAAAATTAGAACAGTCTGTTAGGATCTGCAGGTGATAGTTCTCCCCACTTTAGCTCTTATGATTCAAGCTCCTTCTCTTATTCATGACCTCTACAAGAGTCAGCAAACCCGCAGTTCCTAGCAACCAAAACTAGAGAGAGAAAGAAAAAAAGAAAGACTTGCATTTCTATAGCGCCTTTCACAACCTCAGGACGTCCCAAAGCGTTTCACAGCCAATTAAGTATTTTTGAAGTGTAGTCACTGTTGTAATGTAAGAAACACGGCAGCCAATTTGCGCACAGCAAGCTCCCACAAACAGCAATGAGATAATGACCAGATTATCTGTTTTAGTGATGTTGGTTGAGGGATAAATATTGGCCCCAGGACACCGGAGAGAACTCCCCTGCTCCTCTTCAAATAGTGCCGTGAGATCTTTTACATCCACCTGAGAGAGCAGACAGGGTTTAATGTCTCATCTGCAAGACAGCACCTCCGACAGTGCTGCACTGGGAGTGTCAGCCTAGGTTCTGGAGTCAAGTCTCTGGCGTGAGGCTTGAACACATGACGTTCTGACTCAAAGGCGAGAGTATTACTACTGAGCTGACGCTGAACCATTCATTTCTCTTCTGCCTCGACAAAAGTACTTCTGTAAAAGGAAAAGAGAAGAGATGCCAGCACAGATCACTGGAGCTCAACACTGCCCGTGTAGCACCAATGTGGAACACATCTGTTTACCATTCCCCATCTCCAGATGTTTCCTATCCCCTGTCATCCCTCTCTCAAGGAAGCTACTTTCCTTTTGAAAGAAAGAAAAGAAGGAAGAAGAGTAAGAAAAAAGATGGAAAGAAAGGAAAGAAAGAAGGAATACTCTTCATAACTAGTCTTTCATGTGGTTATGATTGTGCTTCAGATCAGGAATACACATCGGATCAGGAATACGATTTAGATCAGGATTATACTTCCAATCAGGAATACGATTCGTTCAAAATACGCTTTGGATCAGGAATACAATTCGGATCAGGAATACGATTTGGATCAGGAATACAATTCGGATCAGAAATATGATTCGGATCAGGAATATGATTCGGATCAGGAATATGATTCGGATCAGGAATACGATTCGGATCATGAATACGATTCGGATCAGGAATACGATTCGGATCAGGAATACGATTCGGGTCAGGAATACGATTCGGGTCAAGAATACGATTCGGATCAGGAATACGATTCGGATCAGGACTATCCTTTGGATCATGATGACACTTGGATTAGGATTACACGCAGGATCAGGATTACACTGGGGCTCAGCATGGCACTTGAATCACAATAGATTCGACGTCAGGATTACACTTGGAATCAGGATTACCTGCACACTCTGTCCTTGCTGTCGTTCACTGCTTTCCTGGTCCCCCAGCTCATCAACTTCAAAATTAACGTTCTCCTCTTCCAATCTTTCCATGGCCCCACTTCACCCGATGCCTGTGATCTTCTCCATCCCTATGACCCTTGGAGGGGGTGCAGTGCAAAGTCACCAGAATGATGCCAGGCCTTAAAGAGTTCATAGAATCATAGAATGGTTACAGCAAGGAAGGAGGCCATTCGGCCCGTTGAACCTGTGCCGGCTCTCTGCAAGAGAACTTCAGCTAGTCCCACTCCCCCGCCCTTTCCCCGTAGCCCTTGCAAATTTCTTTCTTTCAGGTACTTATCCAACTCCCTTTTGAAAGCCACGATTGAGTCTGCCTCCACCACCCTCTCAGGCAGTGCATTCCAGATCCTGACCACTCGTTGCGTGAAAAAGTTTTTCCTTTGGTTCTTTTGCCAATCACCTTGAATCTGTGTCCTCTGGTTCTCGACCCTTCCGCCAATGGGAACAGTTTCTCGCTATCTGCTCTGTCCAGACCCCTCATGATTTTGAACACCTCTATCAAATCTCCTCTCAACCTTCGCTGCTCTAAGGAGAACAACCCCAGCTTCCCTAGTCTATCCACGTAACTGAAGTCCCTCATCCCTGGAACAATTCTCGTAAATCTTTTCTGCACCCTCTCTAAGGCCTTAGTTAAATTATGAGGACAGGTTGCATAAACTATGCTTGTATTCCTTTGAGTTTAGAAGATTGAGGGGTGATCTAATCGAAGTGTTTAAAATGATTAAAGGATTCGAATAGGGTAGATAGAGAGAAACTATTTCCTCTGGTGGGGGAATCCAGAACGAGGGGGCAGAACCTTAAAATTAGAGCCAGGCCGTTCAGGGGTGATGTCAGGAAGCACTTCTTCACACAAATCGTAGTGGAAATCGGGAACTCTCTCCCCCAAAAAGCTGTGGAGGCTGGGGGTCAATTGAAAATTTCAAAACTGAGATTGATAGATTTTAGTTCAGTAAGGATATCAAAATCGGACAAAGGAGTTAAGATACAGATCAGCCATGACCTAACTGAATGGCGGAACAGGTTGAAGGGGCTGAATGGCCTCCTCCTGGTCCTATGTTCCTAACCCAATCCACACTTTCTGCTCTTCCAGCTCCCAATGCACACCCCCGTCCCTCTGCTTCAGCCAACTCATTCCTGAACTCTGGAATTCTCTCGCTGACCTTACTCCCTTCACTATCAGGGTTCAGGAAAGAGTAAATTTAAAAACAGTGAGAGAAATGTCAAGGCTCTAGAACAGAGCAGAGTTTTGGGTGAAAATAAACAGAGTGGGTCAGGAAGGGACAGAGAGAGTAACAAAGGTAATAGGGCATCAGTGACTAAGGTGACATCAGGGAAAAAGAGAAAAAAGTCAGAGCTAAGGGCACTATATCTGAATGCGTGAACAAATTAATGGGACTGAAAGCCAATAAATCTCCTGAACCTGATGGCCTACATCCTAGCGTTTTGAAAGAGGTGGCTATAGAGATAATGGATGCATTGGTTGTCATTTTCCAAAATTCCATAGATTCTAGAACGGTTCCCACAGATTGGAAGGTAGCAAATGTAACCCCACTATTTAAGAAAGGAGTGAGAGAGAAAACGGAAAACTACAGACCACTTAGCCTGACATCAGTAGTAGAGAAAATGTTAGCATCAATTATTAAGGACGTGGTAACAGGGCACTTAGAAAATAATAATAGGATTGGGCAGAGTCAACACGGATTTATGAAAGAGAAATGATGTTTGACAAATCTGTATTTTGAGGTTGTAACTAGCAGAATAGATAAGGTAGATGTGGTGTATTTGGATTTTCAGAATTTTCAGATAAGGTGCCACACAAGAGGTTATTAAACAAACTTAGGGCTCATGGGATTGGGGCTAATATACTAGCATGGATCAGTGCTTGGGCCTTAGCTATTCACAATCTACATCAATGATTTGGATGAGGGGACCAAATGTAATATATCCAAGTTTGCTGATGATACAAAGCTGGGTGGGAATGTAAGTTGTGAGGAGGTTGCAAAGAGGCTTCAAGGGGATATATAGACAGGCTAAGTGAGTGGGCAAGAACATGGCAAATGGAATATAATGTAGAGAAATGTGAAGTTATCCACTTTTGTAGAAAAATAGAAAAGCAGAGTATTTTTTAAATGGTGAGAGATTGGGAAACGTTGGTATTCAGAGGGACCTCGGTGTCCTTGTACACGAATCACTGAAAGTTAACATGCAGGTACAGCAAGCAATTAGGAAAGCAAATGGTATGTTGGCCTTTATTACAAGAGGATTTGAGTATAAGAGTAAAGACGTCTTACTGCAATGATATAGGGCCCTGGTGAGACCACACCTGGAGTATTGTGTACAGTTTTGGTCTCCTTACCGAAGAAAGGATATACTTGCCATAGAGAGAGTGCAACGAAGGTTCACCAGACTGATTCCTGGGATGGGGGGATTGTCCTATGAGGAGAAATTGAGTAGACTAGGCCTATATTCTCTAGAGTTTAGAAGAATGAGAGGTGATCTCATTGAAACATACAAAATTCTTACAGGGTTTGACAAGGTAGATGCAGGGAGGATGTTTCCCCTGGCTGGGGAGTCTAGAACCAGGGGTCACAGTCTCAGAATAAGGGGTCGGCCATTAAGGACTGAGATGAGGAGAAATTTCTTCACTCAGAGGGTGGTGAATCTTTGGAATTCTCTACCCCAGAGGGCTGTGGAGGCTCAGTCGTTGAGTATATTCAAGACAGAGATCAATAGATTTTTGGGTTTAAGAGAATCAAGGGATATGGGGATAGGGCGGGAAAGTGGAGTTGAGGTAGAAGATCAGCCTTGATCTTATTGAATGGCGAAGCAGGCTCGAGGGGCCGAATGGCCTCCTCCTGCTCCTATTTCTTATGTTCTTATCTCTCTCCGCTCCTCTCAAATATTTACTGTAGAGAAACTCTTTAACCATCATTTCAATCTACTCCCCTAACTTCACGAAAAAACATCTTGACACCTGTTTTTTATTCGTACACTGGATGTGGGCGTCGCTGGCAAGGCCAGCATTTATTGCCCATCCCTAATTGCCCTTGAGAAGGTGGTGGTGAGCCGCCTTCTTGAACCGCTGCAGTCCGTGTGGTGAAGGTGCTCCCACAGTGCTGTTAGGGAGGGAGTTCCAGGATTTTGACCCAGCGTCGATGAAGGAACGGCCGATATATTTCCAAGTCAGGATGGTGTGTGACTTGGAGGGGAACTTGGAGGTGGTGGTGTTCCCATGCGTCTGCTGCCCTTGTCCTTCTAGGTGGAAGAGGTTGCGGGTTCGGGAGGTGCTGTCAATGAAAGCTACTGTATAATTTATTATTGTTTACACTTCACAGCAGGATTTTGACCAAGTGTGGGAATAGTCCACGGAATTCTACTTTTAGAGACGAAGTGGCTGTTCCAAGCCTCTTCGGACTGCCGTCACAGCAGCATATTTCCATGGTAACCTCTGATCACCTTGTTGCCAGGATGAAGGAGTCAGTACCGGGTCATTTCGTTGAGTGTAAACACCATCACCCCTGTGCTCGCTGACCTACACTGGCTCGCGGTCTGGCAGCACCTCGATTTCAAAATTCTCATCCTTGCTTTCAAATCCCTCCATGGCCTCGCCCCTCCCTATCTCTGTAATCTCCTCCAGCGTCACAATCCTCCATTGTCTCAGATTTCAGATTTCCAGCATCCGTAGTATTTTGCTTTTGCCTCTGTTGTCTCTTGTGCATCAGCGATTTTCATTGCTCCACCAGTGCCTTCAGCCACCTGGGCCCTAAGCTCTGGAATTCCCTCCATAAACCTCTCCCCCTCTTCCGTTCTCCTCCTTTAAGACGGTCCTTAAAACCTACCTCTATGACCAAGCTTTTGGTCACCTCTCCTAACATCTCCTTATGTGGCTCGGTGTCAAATTTTGTTGATTACAGTGCTGTAGTTTTTTACATATTACAAAGAATTACATAGAATTTACAGCACAGAAACAGGCCATTCAGCCCAACTGGTCCGTGCCGGTGTTTATGCTCCACACGAGCCTCCTCCCACCCTCTTCATCGCACCCCATCAGCATAACCTTCTATTCCTTTCTCCCTCATGTGTTTATCCAGCTTCTCCTTAAATGCATCTATACTATTCGCCTAAACCACTCCCTGTGGTAGCGAGTTCCACATTCTCACCACTCTCTGGGTAAAGAAGTTTCTCCTGAATTCCCGATTGGATTTATTAGTGACGATCTTATATTTATGTGACGTGATGGTGTATGTTTCCCAGCTTGTTTTCCAGGTATAAAAGTCACGGGTGCAACTAACACGGTCGATTTCATCGTATTTCTGGGCATCGCTTGCAAAACCTGCGGTCCTTGTTCAGGAGCGTGAAGAGATTTCTGAAAAAGAGCGAGAATGCCGTGGAGGAAAATCCGGTGCGGTTTGGCGGTCAGCGTGCTCGCAATGCCCCAGCGTCTGGGTTAACCCTCGGGGGCTCCTGCCGCGCTGTGTAGTCCCAGCACCTTCCATTCTGGAAGCGCCGTACGTCTTCGGTACAACCGTCCGGAAACGCGCAAGGGGCCGAGCGCCTGCTTTAGGCGGCCACCAGGAACGCCTGAAAAATCATCCAACCCAGTTTGGAGTTGGAGGTTTTTCAGGCATCCTTGGGGCCCGGAACGGCCCCTTTGTGCCCATTTTGCGCCAGTAAAACAGGCCCAACGAGGTCCAATTTCACCCCCCTGGTGCCTTAAGTAATGAACGTTCATCTTTTAAACGTTGTGTAAAAGAAACTTGGATCTTGCACTGTTCTTCAGGAGGAGGCCGTTCAGCCCCTCGAGCCTGTTCTGCCATTCAATTAGATCATTGCTGATCTGTACCTCAACTCCGTTTACCCGCCTTTGCTCCATATCCCTTGATACCCTTGCCGAACAAAAATCAGTTCTGAAATTTTCAATTGACCCCCGCCCCCAGCCTCAATAGCTTTCTGGGGGAGAGAGTTCCAGATTTCCACTAGCCTTTGTGCTTCCTGACATCACCCCTGAACGGCCTGGCTCTAATTTTAAGGTTACGCCCCGTGTTCTGGACTCCCCCCACCAGAGGAAATAGTTTCTCTCTATCTACCCTATCAAACCCTTGAATCATTTAAACACTTCAATTAGATCATCCCTTTAATCTTCTATACTCGAGGGAATACAAGCCTAGTCTGTGCAACCTGTCCTCATAATTTAACCCTTCCATGGCCAATATCTCCTTCCTGAGGTGCGGTGCCCAGAACTGAACACAGTCGCTCCAGATGGGGTCTGACCAGAGCTTTATCCATTGGCAAGAAAGGCGCACCAACGTCAGGTGTTCTCACTCAGGCCAACATCCCCAGCATCGAAGCTTTGACCACGCTCAATCAGCTCCGAAGGATGGGTCACACCTGTCCGCATGCCCGATACGAGACTCCCAAAACAAGCGCTCTACTCGGAGCTCCGACACGGCAAGAGAGCCCCAGGTGGGCAGAGGAAACGCTTCAAGGACACCCTCAAAGCCTCCTTGAAAAAGTGTAACATCCCCACCGATACCTGGGAATCCCTAGCCCAAGACCGTACAAAGTGGAGGAGAAGCATCCGGGAAGGCACCGAACACCTCGAGTCTCTTCGCCGGGAGCAAGCGGAAGCCAAGCGCAAACAGCGGAAGGAGCGCACGTCAACCCAAGCACCCCACCCACCCGCCCCTTCAACCACCGTCTGCCCCACCTGTGACAGAGACTGTAAGTCCCACATTGGACTCATCAGTCACCTGAGAACTCATTTTTAATGTGGAAGCAAGTCATCCTCGGTTCCGAGGGACTGCCTAAGAAGAAGAAGCCTAAGAAGATACAACTGAAGTATCACTTCCACTCCTTTGTATTCCAGTCCCCTTGAGTTAAAGGCCAACATTCCATTAGCCTGTTAAATTATTTTTTTCCACCTGTCCACTAGTTTTTAGTGATTTCTGTACATGTACATCCAAATCTCTCTACTCCTGCAAAGTTTCTAAGCTTCTCACCACAAGCTCAGACTGTGGGCACTGTGCCAACTGTTAGCTCATATTATCCAGTGCCGAGCAGTTATCATAAAAACATAAGAACACCAGAATTAGGAGCAGGTGTAGGCCATTCGGCCCCTCGAGCCTGCTCCACCATTCAATAAGATCATGGCTGATCTTCAACCTCAACTCCACTTTCCTGCCCGATCCCCATGTGAATTTACAGGAACGTTTTGAAACCTCAAGTTAAAATCACAGGGAACAAAGCTCATTTTCAAAACTTGACATAAAACCAGAAATAGCTGGCGTGTTGATCATACAAATGCTCTTGGAGTGCACCCAGGGATTTCGATCTTTATACTCTGCTTCCAACCGCACTCGATAGATTTTAAACAGCAGAGCCAGAAATACAAAGGTTACAAAACAGCACAGTGTAATTATAAAATCTAGTTTGTGTTTTATTTAATGTCACAAATCTCTAATCTGAAACATTGGTTCTCATTGCAGTCGCCCGCTGGAGCCAAGGGATTAACACCATAGGCATTCTCGCTGATCGCCAACTCATCCCAGAGGAGAATCCCGCCCAACCGGCATTTCCACTGATGACAGGCAGTGCCAGTGAGCCACTGATGGGCTCTCCCCACAACGGGCAATGCCATCATCGAACTCTTCCCCCCCCCCCCCCCCCACAATGAGAAATACCATCATCGAGCGCCTCCCCCAATGGGCAATACCATCATTGAGCACCTCCCCCAATGGGCAATACCATCATCGAGCACCTCCCCCAACAGGCAATACCATCATCGAGCACCTCCCCCAATGGGCAATGCCATCATCGAGCACCTCCCCCAATGGGCAATACCATCATCGAGCACCTCCCCCAATGGGCAATACCATCATCGAGCACCTCCCCCAATGGGCAATGCCATCATCAAGCTCCTCCCCCAATGGGCAATACCATCATCGAGCACCTCCCCCAACAGGCAATACCATCATCGAGCACCTCCCCCAATGGGCAATGCCATCATCGAGCACCTCCCCCAATGGGCAATACCATCATCGAGCTCCTCCCCCAACAGGCAATACCATCATTGAGCACCTCCCCCAATGGGCAATGCCATCATCGAGCTCCTCCCCCAAAGGGCAATGCCATCATCAAGCTCCTCCCCCAATGGGCAATGCCATCATCGAGCACCTCCCCCAATGGGCAATGCCATCATCGAGCACCTCCCCCAATGGGCAATACCATCATCGAGCACCTCCCCCAATGGGCAATGCCACCATCGAGCACCTCCCCCAATGGGCAATACCATCATCGAGCACCTCCCCCAATGGACAATGCCATCATCGAACTCCTCCCCCAATGGGCAATGCCACCATCGAGCACCTACCCCAATGGTCAATGCCATCATCGAGCACCTCCCCCAATGGACAATGCCATCATCGAGCACCTCCCCCAATGGGCAATGCCATCATCGAGCACCTACCCCAATGGACAATGCCATCATCGAGCACCTCCCCCAATGGACAATGCCATCATCGAGCACCTACCCCAATGGACAATGCCATCATCGAGCACCTCCCCCAATGGACAATGCCATCATCGAGCACCTCCCCCAATGGGCAATGCCATCATCGAGCTCCTCCCCAATGGACAATGCCATCATCGAGCTCCTCCCCCAATGGGCAATGCCACCATCAACCTCTCGCACTGTCGGTCATTAACATTAATGAGCTCTCACATTGACAATCAATACCAGTAGCGAGCTCTCGCCCCAACTGGCATTAAAGCTGACAGAGGTGGACTTCCGTTGACAGCCCATGATGTACAAGGGATAATGGAGGTGCTGTAGCTCGCACTGCTGCCCCATCCCCCCCCGCCCCCGCCGCCCCTGGTCCCCCACGCCAGCTCTGACGCTCCCTACCAACAGCGCTAGAGGCGGGGCTGGGGTCATTCTCGCACCGAGTATCAAGGCCACCTGGGTGAAGTGCCTTCCACTGGGCAGCATGATTCCTGCTGCGACCACCCCCTCAATATTGATCCCTCAACCAACATCACTAAAAACAGACTATCTGATCATTTATCTCATTGCTGTTTGTGGGAGCTTGCTGTGCGCAAATTGGCTGCCGCATTTCCAACATTACAACAGTGGCTACACATCAAAAAAGTACTTCAGTGAAGTGCTTTGAGACGTCCTGAGGTTGTGAAAGGTGCTACAGAAATGCAAGTCCTTTTTCGTCATCAATCCATTCTCCCTTCAATAATAGAGAATGTGGAAACTCTCTCACGGTCGGGGGCATCAGAGATTGAAGGTGGTGCCCACCCGTTGACTGAGAGTAGGGTGCCAGTCTGCTGCCAGTTGCTCTCTGTGTTTGGTTGTTGTTTCTCATGGAACTTTTTGGCACGGGCTGCCTGGACTTCAGGAGCAGAATTTAAAGTATTTGTGATAAAGATTGAAGACTAAAATAGTAACAGATGTTCGTCATATTTTCCAGGCTCACTGAGCGCGGAAAAACATCGGCCTTGGAATTGGTTTGTGCCGGCCTGCTGGCATGAACTGGGCAGCAGGGTCTTGACCATCGGACGGGTAGGCCCCAGGCGCACCCAATATCGGGCCTCAGGCCTCAGGCTCGGGCGGGGAGCTGCACACACCTGCTGGGCCTCCTCCGGCAGCTCACCGGCAAAGAACATTCGAAATTCGGGCCACTGCGTCACCGGTAGCGACCCTCTGGTAGGTCTTGGGCGGGAGCTGAGGTGGATGGGGAATGAGAGAGGGGGGACTGGGAGAGGGGGGGACTGGGAGAGAGGGGGGGATTGGGAGAGAGGGGGGATTGGGAGAGAGGGGGGATTGGGAGAGAGGGGGGATTGGGAGAGAGGGGGGATTGGGAGAGGGGGGGGACTGGGAGAGGGGGGGACTGGGAGAGGGGGGGGACTGGGAGAGGGGGGGGACTGGGAGAGGGGGGGACGGGGGGGGTTCTGGGAGAGGAGGGTCTGGGAGAGGGGGGACTGGGAGAGGGGGGGACTGGGAGAGAGGGGGACGGGGGGGGTTCTGGGAGAGGAGGGTCTGGGAGAGGGGGGGATTGGGAGAGGGGGGATTGGGAGAGGGGGGGATTGGGAGAGAGGGGGACGGGGGGTTCTGGGAGAGGAGGGTCTGGGAGAGGGGGGTCTGGGAGAGGGGGGTCTGGGAGGGGGTGGACTGGGAGAGGGGGGACTAAGGACTGGGAGAAGGGGGACTGGGAGAGGGGGGGACTGAGAGAGGGGGGAACTAGGGACTGGGAGAAGGGGGACTGGGAGAGGGGGGACTGGGAGGGGTGGTCTGGGAATGGGGGGTCTGGGGAGGGGGACTGGGAGGGGGGGACTGGGAGAGGGGGGGACGGGGGGGGTTCTGGGAGAGGAGGGTCTGGGAGAGGGGGGTCTGGGAGAGGGGGGATTGGGAGAGGGGGGATCTGGGAGAGGGGGGATCTGGGAGAGGGGGGGACTGGGAGAGGGTTCTGGGAGAGGAGGGTCTGGGAGAGGGGGGTCTGGGAGGGGGTGGACTGGGAGAGGGGGGACTAGGGACTGGGAGAAGGGGGACTGGGAGAGGGGGGGACTGAGAGGGGGGGGACTGGGACAGGGGGCGCTGGGAGGGAGGTACTGCGGAGAGGGGCCTGGGAGAGAGGGGAATAGGAGGGCGGTTCGGGGGGGACTGGGAGGTGGGGGATGAGACAGCCATTGGGAGGAGGGGTCGTGGTATCGATCGGGAGGGGGTGCGAGCAGTGTCCGTCAGGATTCCTGCACCTCCCGACTCCACATTCAGGTTAGTATTGTTTTACACACCTACCTATTTGGTGGCGACCTGTAGCGGCCTCTGTAAGGACCTCGGGTCAGACCGCCTGCAGACCTGGTTTTCCTGCACTGGCTGCCTTCAGGGCAATTTAGTAACGAGGACCTCAAACAGGCGTTAGGCCCCATATTGGCAGACGCAAGTGCCTAACGCCTGTTTCAGGCATGACCCCTGGATGCCTCGTTTGACGCCTTTACCAATATGGCGGGTGTTGGAAATCCGGCTCCGAATGTGCCCGCTCACGCCACCCGCCAGATTGGACACCTGTTTTACGTCATCAAATTTCTACACCATCAACCTTTGAGTTCAACACGTAGAGTACGCAAGGATGTGTCGCAGTCACTGAAGGAGACACAGTGAGGGAGCAGCACCAGCAGCAGGGTCTGCCCTTACTGGGATCCATGGCCTCGCCCCTCCCTATCTCTGTAACCTCCTCCAGCCCAACAACCCTCTGAGATCTCTGTATTCCTCCAATTCTGGCCTCTTACGCATCCCCGATTTTAATCCAAAAGCAAAAGCGACGTTTTTATTTCAGATTTCCAGCCCAACTTTTCCCAGTTCTGACGAAGGGTCATCGACCTGAAACGTTAACTGTTTCTCTCTCTGCAGATGCTGCCCGACCTGCTGAGTATGTCCAGCATTTTCTGTTTTTATTCCCGACTTTAAAGCCTACCTCTGTGACCATCTGCCCTAATATCTCCTTATGTGGCTCGGTGACAAATTTTGTTTGATAATCGCTCCTGTGAAACGCCTTGGGATGTTTCATTACGTTAAAGGCACTATATAAATACAAGTTGTTGTTGTGATTGGCTGCTTTGTCCCCGAGATGTGTTTTTACAGTTTCTCCACCACCCCTGCATCCTGGGCAGTTTTCTGCAGGTAACCTCTGTCTCACTCCAGCGAGTGGAGATGCGAGTTCCGGGCTCTCAACACCGGGGTTGACATCCAGTGACGGCCTCCTTGTCATCTCTGGCCGGATCTGCTGTGAGTCAGGCTATCGATCTGCCCGAGTAAGAAGGGGCTTTGTTACAGAGACGACCCAGAGCGCGATCTGCTGGATGTAAAACAGCGGAAGAAATGGGTTGCCTCTTGTCCCATTAGGCACGGAAGAGGAGGAGGAGGAGGAGAAGGAGAAAGAAAAGGAGGAGGGGAAGGAGAAGGAAGAGAAGAAGGTGAGGAACAGAAGGAGAAAGAAAAGGAGAAGGAGGAAGACGGGAACCTCCTTCTCAAGAAGTTGGGTAGATGCTGCAGTGGGGGCACTTCCTGATTGACCAGCACATGCCATGACTAGTGGAGTTGTACATTCCTATGTTCTTCTGGTGCGAATCCTGTCTGTGTCCTCTCGTTAGCGATTCACCAACCAGTGGAAACAATCTGTTACTATTTACCCTCTCAAAATCTTCAGTCACTTTGAAAACCTTTATTAAGACCCACGTAACCCTCTCTGGTCCTGTGAAAATAGCCTTAACCTTTTGAGTCTTTCTTTATAACTACAATCACTCCTTCCGAGTATAACTCCAGTGGATCTTTGCTGTCCTCTTTCTATGGCTCCGATAATCTTCCTATAGTAGAGTGCCTGGAACTGCACACAGCACTCCAACTGTGATATAACCAATATCCTGTACAAATTCCACATCAGTTTCTTAATTTTATATTCAATTTCTGTTACATGTAGGTGAGAACACAAAATAAATCTACATTTTGATTGTCAGACTGAAATATTGGACAAATAGTACAATGGGTTTGTCAAAATAACTGGTGCTGAGCACTGAATCCGCATCTCCCGAGGCACTGAGTAGATTCTGGTTTTGTTTTTGAGAAAATGAGGTAGAGAATGTACATCCCTCATGAAAGCATCAGCCCACCCAGAGCACTGCACCAAATACTGCACAGGACACTGGATGAGGGTCGTCCAAACAACTGGGCACTGGAGGAAGGGCGTAAATACTGGGGGGCACTGGGGGCAGAAGGGTGAATACTGGGCAGGTCACTGCGATGATTCTCGAGAGCTTCACTGTTCTAGGGAGCACCAAGGCAAAAGAGACCTCAGTTTATCATCCAATTGGACCCCCTCCCAGCGCACATTGCGGGAGTAGGGACCCCACAGACACTCTGCGGGGGGTGGGACACCCAGACAGTCTGCGGGCTCCTACTGTCTCCATAGCGGTTGAGGCCGATTGTCCATCAGTTAGTTATTGCTGGAAATGAAAGTTGAGGTCCATGGATTAATACAAAGCCCCATCTCCACGACCTCCTAAACCCTCCTGCCAGCTTGGATTCAATACATGGGAGGCGGGGGGAGAGGGGAGAAGGAAAAATGCTTTCATCCCATCGGAGCGACACTGAGGGAACACAACAGAACAGAACGTAGTGACATGTGGAAGATAAACTCCAGATACAACCACCTCCGGTTAAAAAAAACTCGGCACCATTGCGTTGATCAGCAGACCCTTCCTCACTGAGTTCTAACCATTTCACTGCACTTACCTTCTCGGGATGTGGGCGTCGCTGGCAAGGCCGGCATTTATTGCCCATCCGCCAGTTGCCCTGAGAAGGTGGTGGTGGGCGCCATCTTCTTGAACCGCTGATAATAGTTTGATACAACAGAGAGGCTTTGCTGGGCCATTTCAGAGGCCAGCTGAGAGTTAATCACGTTGGTGTGGGGACTGGAGTCACATATAGGCCCAGACCGGGTAAGGACGGCAGGTTTCCTTCCCTAAAGGGACATCAGTGAACCCGTTGGGTTTTTTATGACAATCCGATAGTTTCGTGGTCGCTGTTACTCATTTACAGATTTTGTTCAAACTGAATTCGCAAACTGCCCATGGTGGGCACAATAACAAGGCCATTAAAAAAAGCAAACAAAGCACTGGGGTTAATTTTTAAAGGGATAGAATTGAAAAGCAGAGACGTTATGTTAAACTTGTATCGAACCTTGGTTAGACCACACTTGGAGCACTGAGCACAGTTCATATTATAAAAAGGATGTAGAGGCACTGGAGAACGGTCAAAAAAGATTTACTAGGATGATACCAGAACTGAGAGTTTATAACTATCGGGAAAGGATGAACAAGCTGGGGCTCTTTTCTCTAGAAAAGAGAAGGCCGAGGGTTGACCTGATAGAGGACTTTAAAATTATGAAGGGGTTCGATAGGGTGGACGTAGAGAAGATATTTCCACTTGTAGGGGAGACCAAAACTAGAGGCTCATCAATATAAGACAGTCACTAATAAATCCAGTAAGAAATTCAGGGGAAACTTCTTTACCCAGAGAGTGGTGAGAATGTGGAACTCGCTATCACAGGGAGTGGTTGAGGCGAATAGCATAGATGCATTTAAGAGGAAGCAAGATAAACACATGAGGGAGAAAGGAATCGAAGGATATGCTGATAGGGTGCGATGAGGTAGGGTGGGAGGAGCCAGTATAGACCAGTTGGGCCGAATGGCTGTAAATTCTATGTAAACTTGTGGTTCTGGTAGAGGCCGAGCAATCCTAAGGTTGTGAGTACAAATTCCACCAGAGCAAGGAGTGAATTCCAGCAACCGGTAATCTGTGGAGGAGCATCAGGAAAATTAACTGGGAAAAACCCAACTGGTTCATTATTATTCTTCCGTGACTCCAGTGTCAGACCAAGTGGGCGATTCTCACTCTAACCCTCAGGGCTACTAGTTAACAAGGCCCAGGACTCTCGCTCGGTTTCCTTTACAAGGCCCAGGCCTTTTGCTCTGTTCCCAGTACAAGGCCCAGGACTCTTGCTCTGTTCCCTGTACAAGGCCCAGGCCTCTCGCTCTGCTGCCTGTACAAGGCCCAGGACTCTCTCTCTGCTCCCTGTACAAGGCCCAGGACTCTCTCTCTGCTCCCTGTATAAAGCCCAGGACTCTCCCTCTGCTCCCCGTCCAAGGCCCAGGACTCTCTCTCTGCTCCCTGTATAAAGCCCAGGACTCTCCCTCTGCTCCCCGTCCAAGGCCCAGGACCCTGGCTATTTGGAGAAGATTTTGGATAGGTGGCCTCTCCCTAACACCTCTGCCTCATCAGCAACCTCCCCATGCCCCCGACAGCAATGAACGGAGAGGGGTGAGTTCTGCTTCACCCACAGGTTTGACGTGAAGCAGGGTTGAAAAACAATTCTCATTTTTAACTGCAACTTTCAGCAGTCTGCTCGCTCGCGACCGCCAGCCTGAGCTGGCAGGGTCCGACTACCCGAGGGTGAGATCCACTTGACACAAGGTACAAGCGGTGATTAATGTGGGGAAGATAGGTTTTATTATTGATCTGTGAGGCAGGTGGGTTCTATTCTGACCCGGTGGAGGGGGCGATGCAGAGAGCCAGTGTGAGGGAGGGCCATGGGGGATGGGTCACAATTTTAAGTTGTACAAGTCCCCAAGTTAGATATTCAGGAGGTGGTTCTTTTCCCAGGGAAGAGTGGACCTCTGGAGTAGGCTACCGGCGCTTGTGGCGGATGCCAATTCGCTGAATTGCTTTGTTGCTAGCTGGGGTGAAGATCACTTTGTACAAGAGGTGGGTGCTGCATACAATTATCAGGCCCCGAGGAATCTCCTGGACTAGTTTTCGATCAGCTGTAGCAGGGGGTGGGGTCGGAGCGGAATTTCTCAGATTAGTTCTCCCCCCCCCCCCCCAAATTGCCCTGGGGTTTTTAAATCTGCTTGTGTGGGACAGGCTGGACTGACCAGAGGGTCTAAAGCCCACCCACAGTGAGCACCTAAATTGAGGCGAGTGCCTGTCTCACCCCACACCCTCCCTCCCACCACACCCCACACCCTCCCTCCCACCACACCCCACTCCCAAAGGGGCCGCATTAGTGTTGCCAACTCCCAACTGGACATATTCCTGGCGGTTTCAGCACACGACCTCCTGCCCCGCCTGCTCAAAACAGCCTTTGTTCTCCATCTCCAATATTTATGCATCACTAATACACAAAAGTGTGCAAAGAGAATGATAAAAAAATACACAATTACTTTAATGCCCCTGTGATGTTTTTTGACTGCAGTGTTCAGGAGATCAACCTTTAGTTCCTGGAGACTCCAGGACAGAAGGGTTGGCAACCCTTGGATGAATGGAGGCCACAGCGAGTGAGAGGGGAAGGGGGAAGTGGGGGTGAGCGGAGGATGGGGGTGTGCAGAGATTACAGTGAATGATGCCCCCACGATGAATATTCCCCAACTTCGACACTCCAGCAATCTCTCACTGCACCTCTCCAGAAGCGTGAGTGTGGAAGACTGGCGAGAACCCCAACAAGATCAAAGGTGTGAAATAAATGGACGGTCTCTCTCCTCCCACCCTTAAATATCCGTGTCCTGCTCTGCAGTTCCATCTTGATCTTTTTGGCCCGTGGATGAAATGTCCAGTTTGGTCTCCTTGAGGTCAATCATCGCTTCCGGTTTCAATTTCTGCTCTTCTGCTTGTCTCTCCTTCTCGAGGAGCCGGTAGTTTATGGCGTTGCCGATGAACAGGTAGATACTCGCGAAGATCAAAACCGCTCCGCAGGCGAAGTACACGTAGCGGAAGTCATCGTACGCATCCTTCAGCATCCCTGCAACACAAAGACAGCGGTGCGATCATCGCCCATCCTACCTGCAACTCGACGCCAACTCAACGTCAGTGCCAGTCAAAGATTTGTGGGGTCACTCCCTCTCCCCAGTCCCCTCACTGTATCGTCACTCCCTCTCCCCAGTCCCCTCACTGTATCGTCACTCCCTCTCCCCAGTCCACTCACTGTATCGTCACTCCCTCTCCCCAGTCCCCTCACTGTATCGTCACTCCCTCTCCCCAGTCCCCTCACTGTATCGTCACTCCCTCTCCCCAGTCCCCTCACTCTATAGTCACTCCCCTCTCCCCTCACTCTATAGTCACTCCCTCTCCCCAGTCCCCTCACTCTATAGTCACTCCCTCTCCCCAGTCCCCTCACTCTATAGTCACTCCCCAGTCCCCTCACTCTGTAGTCACTCCCCTCTCCCCAGTCCCCTCACTCTATAGTCACTCCCCTCTCCCCAGTCCCCTCACTGTATCGTCACTCCCCTCTCCCCAGTCCCCTCACTGTATCGTCACTCCCCTCTCCCCAGTCCCCTCACTGTATCGTCACTCCCCAGTCCCCTCACTCTATAGTCACTCCCCTCTCCCCAGTCCCCTCACTCTATAGTCACTCCCCTCTCCCCAGTCCCTTCACTCTATAGTCACTCCCCTCTCCCCAGTCCCCTCACTCTATAGTCACTCCCCTCTCCCCAGTCCCCTCACTGTATCGTCACTCCCCTCTCCCCAGTCCCCACTCTATAGTCACTCCCCTCTCCCCAGTCCCCTCACTGTATCGTCACTCCCCTCTCCCCAGTCCCCTCACTGTATCGTCACTCCCCTCTCCCCAGTCCCCTCACTGTATCGTCACTCCCCAGTCCCCTCACTCTATAGTCACTCCCCTCTCCCCAGTCCCCTCACTCTATAGTCACTCCCCTCTCCCCAGTCCCCTCACTCTATAGTCACTCCCCTCTCCCCAGTCCCTTCACTCTATAGTCACTCCCCTCTCCCCAGTCCCCTCACTCTATAGTCACTCCCCTCTCCCCAGTCCCCTCACTCTATAGTCACTCCCCTCTCCCCAGTCCCCTCACTGTATCGTCACTCCCCTCTCCCCAGTCCCCTCACTGTATCGTCACTCCCTCTCCCCAGTCCCCTCACTCTATAGTCACTCCCCTCTCCCCTTCCCCTCACTGTATCGTCACTCCCCTCTCCCCAATCCCCTCACTCTATAGTCACTCCCCTCTCCCCAGTCCCCTCACTGTATCGTCACTCCCCTCTCCCCAATCCCCTCACTCTATAGTCACTCCCCTCTCCCCAGTCCCCTCACTCAATAGTCACTCCCCTCTCCCCAGTCCCCTCACTCTATAGTCACTCCCCTCTCCCCAGTCCCCTCACCGTATCGTCACTCCCCTCTCCCCAGTCCCCTCACTGTATAGTCACTCCCCAGTCCCCTCACTCTATAGTCACTCCCCTCTCCCCAGTCCCCTCACTCTATAGTCACTCCCCTCTCCCCAATCCCCTCACTGTATCGTCACTCCCCTCTCCCCAGTCCCCTCACTGTATCGTCACTCCCCTCTCCCCAGTCCCCTCACTCTATAGTCACTCCCCTCTCCCCAGTCCCCTCACTGTATCGTCACTCCCCTCTCCCCTCACTCTATAGTCACTCCCCTCTCCCCAGTCCCCTCACCGTATCGTCACTCCCCTCTCCCCAGTCCCCTCACTCTATAGTCACTCCCCAGTCCCCTCACTCTATAGTCACTCCCCTCTCCCCTCACTCTATAGTCACTCCCCTCTCCCCAGTCCCCTCACTCTATAGTCACTCCCCTCTCCCCAGTCCCCTCACTGTATCGTCACTCCCCTCTCCCCAATTCCCTCACTGTATCGTCACTCCCTCTCCCCAGTCCCCTCACTGTATCGTCACTCCCTCTCCCCAGTCCCCTCACTCTATAGTCACTCCCCTCTCCCCAGTCCCCTCACTGTATCGTCACTCCCCTCTCCCCAGTCCCCTCACTGTATCGTCACTCCCTCTCCCCAGTCCCCTCACTCTATAGTCACTCCCCTCTCCCCAATCCCCTCACTCTATAGTCACTCCCCTCCCCCCAATCCCCTCACTCTATCGTCACTCCCTCTCCCCAGTCCCCTCACTGTATAGTCACTCCCCTCTCCCCTCACTCTATAGTCACTCCCCTCTCCCCAGTCCCCTCACTCTATCGTCACTCCCTCTCCCCAGTCCCCTCACTGTATCGTCACTCCCTCTCCCTAATCCCCTCACTCTGTAGTCACTCCCCTCTCCACAATTCCCTCACTATATCGTCACTCCCTCCCCAACCCCCTCACTATATCGTCACTCCCTCTCCCCAATCCCCTCACCGCTTCGTCACTCCCTCTTCCAAAATCCCCACACTGTGTCGGACATCCTGGAGAGATGTATGTTGGGCATCTTAGAGAGTTAAGGGTTAACAGTCAAAATTCTTTGTATCTTGGATTAACAGGCTTCCAGGTTTTCCAAGATATAAACAGGATGACTTTGAAGTGTCGTAGAAGGAATGCATGGCTTGTTTTTTGAGATGTAAAAGTGCTTGTGTAAGGGATTGTGTTAATAATGACACCACCCATGAGTGGTTTAGGTTTAGAGTGATAAACATGGGTAGCAGGGATCCATTAGCTACAGAACGCAGTTGGTGAAGCGTTTACTTCAAGGATGCTAGCAAATGTTACGTCTGGAAGTCTCATGTAGGGGGAGTAGTTCTGAGGTAAACAACTTTTTACATAGATAGTGTGTTTTCAAAGGATTTGGGAAAACACTGTTCCAATGAAGCTCAACGTAAGCTCGAGGAACAGCACCTCATCTTTCTATTAGGCATTTTACAGCCTTCTGGACTCAACATCTGAGTTCAACAATTTCAGACTATAACCTCGGCCCCTATTTTTTCAGGCGGCAGTTGTTGATAATTCTGCCATCCCCATTTGCGACATTTAACCTCTCCTGCATTCCACCCTATCACAGACCCTCCCTTTTGTTCTTTCCTCCCGCCCCTACACTTGCTTAAAACCTGTTACATCTCTAACTTTTTCCAGTTCTGACGAAGGGTCATCGACCTGAAACGTTAACTCTGTTTCTCTCTCCACGGATGCTGCCTGACCTGCTGAGTGTTTCCAGCAGTTTCTGTTTTTACATCATAGAGGCTTATCTAAGACATTTTCCTTTGTTATAGTCAGCATATGGTGTATAAAGGAGCATGGTTTCAACAGTTGGTCAGAGTGTACTTGAAAGATACAGAAACCGAAAAAGTCACTCTCTATATACAGTTCTGATCACCTTTTACTGCGTATCAATAAAGTCTGTTCCGTATACTCCACTACAAAGTCTCGTGCTTGCTCGAAATGTGTTGTTGTGAACCAGAGGAGAAAGGGGGTTGACTGCTAACTCACTGTAGTCACTCCTCTCTCCCCAGCCCCCTCACTGTAGTCACTCCCTCTCTCCCCAGCCCCCTCACTGTAGTCACTCCCTCACTCCAGCCCCCTCACTGTAGTCACTCCTCTCTCCCCAGCCCCCTCACTGTAGTCACTCCCTCACTCCAGCCCCCTCACTGTAGTCACTCCTCTCTCCCCAGCCCCCTCACTGTAGTCACTCCCTCTCTCCCCAGCCCCCTCATGTAGTCACTCCCTCTCTCCCCAGCCCCCTCACTGTAGTCACTCCCTCTCCCAGCCCCCTCACTGTAGTCACTCCCTCTCCCCAGCCCCCTCACTGTAGTCACTCCTCTCTCCCCAGCCCCCTCACTGTAGTCACTCCCTCTCCCCAGCCCCCTCACTGTAGTCACTCCCTCTCCCCAGCCCCTCACTGTAGTCACTCCCTCTCCCCAGCCCCCTCACTGTAGTCACTCCCTCTCCCCAGCCCCCTCACTGTAGTCACTCCCTCTCCCCAGCCCCCTCACTGTAGTCACTCCCTCACTCCAGCCCCCTCACTGTAGTCACTCCCTCTCCCCAGCCCTCACTGTAGTCACTCCCTCTCTCCCCAGCCCCCTCACTGTAGTCACTCCCTCTCCCCAGCCCTCACTGTAGTCACTCCTCTCTCCCCAGCCCCCTCACTGTAGTCACTCCCTCTCTCCCCAGCCCCCTCACTGTAGTCACTCCCTCTCCCCAGCCCCCTCACTGTAGTCACTCCCTCTCCCCAGCCCCCTCACTGTAGTCACTCCCCTCTCCCCAGCCCCCTCACTGTAGTCACTCCCTCTCTCCCCAGCTCCCTCACTGTAGTCACTCCTCTCTCCCCAGCCCCCTCACTGTAGTTACTTCCTCTCCCCAGCCCCCTCACTGTAGTTACTCCCCTCTCCCCAGCCCCCCCACCTCGCCCCCCTCCCCCAACATTTTGGTCTAATTATAAATTAACTGTCCGATTGACCCTGTTCTCCGATACTGCATCGGCTGCTGGAGAATTGGTTCCGTTTGTTCTTTTACCAAAGTATCATCAGTTAGGTGAAGAGACTGGGGAAGCTGGGGTTGTTCTCCTTCGAGTAGAGAAGGTTAAGGGGAGATTCGATGGAGGTGTTCAAAATCATGAAGGGTTTTGATAGAGTCAATGAGGAGAAACTGTTTCCACTGGCAGGAGGGTCGGTAACCAGAGGACACAGATTTAAGATAATTGGCAAAAAATCCAGGGGCAAAATGAGGAGAAATTTCTTTACGCAGCGAGTTGTTGTGATCTGGAATGCGCTGCCTGAAAGGGCGGTGGAAACAGATTCAATAGTAATTTCAAAAGCGAATTGGATAAATACTTGAAAAGGAGAAATTTGCAGGGCTATGGGGAAAGAGCAGGGTGTGTGGGACTAATTGGAGAGAATCTTTCAAAGAGGTAGGATCGGCCAAATGGCCTCCTTCTGTGCTGCATGATTCCACCTCCCAACACCCTCCCCTACCCTCCAGCCCCATGCTCTCCCCACGACACCACCCACAGCCCATCTTACCTAGGAGTGGAGGCCCCAGTAACACGGGGCAGCACTCCACTATGGTCACCAGCCCCACTGCGCTGGAGAACCTCTGTGCCCCCACCATATCCATCAGGGTCTCGAACAGGACGGAGCTCAGCATGCCAAAGGCAAACCCGAAGAAGATGGCGTAAACCACCAGGCCAATATAGTCGGTCGCCAGGGGCATCATGATGTGGCAGATGCCGTTGTACAGGATGGAGAAGGAGAAAAAGTACTGGATCTTGGGCCTCACCCACTTGGTGTTGGCCAGGAGTCCCATGGAAGGTCGGGCAAACATGTCCACGAAGGCCAGGATGGAGAGGAGGAAGGCTGCTTTATACTCGTCGATGTTCATATTCTTGGCATAGGAGGACAAGAACACCAGGGGCGCAAACAGGCCGAAGAACATGATGACGTTGCCAGACAGGTAGATCAGGAAGCCCCTGTGAGTGAAGAGCGACAGGTCCAGGTGCTTGCTGATGATCTGGAAGACGCTGAGCTTTGCTTTCGGCTCACGGGTCAGAAGGTCGGAGTTCGCCCCGGCCTCCAGCTGGCCGTCCTTCGGCGGTTTGGACGGACTGGTCGGCTGAGGGCCGATGGGGCGCATGAGAGCCCCGGCCACGCAGCAGTTGAGCAGGATTCCCCCCAGGATCAGGAAGCCCCCTCGCCACGAGTAATGATCGAAGAGGTATTGGTTGAGAGGAGCCAGCGTGCTGAGGACCACCGGGCTCCCGGCCATTGCTAGCCCATTAGCCAATGGCCGCTTCTTGTAGAAGTACTTGCCGATCATGGTCAACGCTGGCTGCAAGTTGAAGGCGAGTCCAAGACCTGTATACAAATTTTTTAAAAACAATCGTTACGCCACTTAACAAATCTAGAACTAGGGGGGCATAGTCTCAGGAGAAGGGGTCGACCATTTAAGACTGAGATGAGGAGGAATTTCTTCACTCAAAGGGTTGTGAATCTTTGGAATTCTCTGCACCAGAGGGCTGTGGATGCTCAGTCTTTGTGTATATTCAAGGCTGAGATCGATTGATTTTGGGACTCTGGGGGAATCGAGGGATATGGGGATCGGGCGGGAAAGTGGAGTTGAGGTTGAAGATCAGCCATGATCTTATTGAATGGTGGAGCAGGCTCAAGGGGCCGTATGGCCGACTCTTGCTCCTATTTCTTATGTTCTTATGTAACTCCACACTCATTTTTAAAAGTAAGCTCTCAGGTGGATGTATAAATGCAAGTCTTTCTCTTTTGTCTTTCATTGTTCCGATATGCATCAGGTAGCTGCTCCCGGACTCAGGTCAACTCTGCACCCAGAGCTAAATAAAGAAGTGCTGTCGGCACTGAAAGACCGCAGACAAACTCTACGCAAAGCTCACCCAGCGCCTGGAATTTATTTGGGTGAGTTCTGCCCCGCATGGAGTGGCTGGAGTGAGTATGAAGCACTCTCTCACTCAGACAGGCTTGTAAACTGTTCATGAGAGCCCAACTTTCAAGAAAGAAAGCTGCTGGGAATGGAATTTGTAATAAGAAAGAAAGGCCTAAAAATTTGGTTGCTTTGGGCCTCCCGTTAGTGCCCTAAGAGGGCGCTAACGGGGCGCAAATCAACTAGCGCCCGGGCGCGGCGCCGCCAACGCCTCCCGCGAAATTCAGCGGGAGGTTAGCGGCAGCGGTAACCGTTAGCACCCTGCAGCGCTGCGCCTCCGGCGATGACATCATCACCATGCGCAGCGCCCCGGCCGCAATCTTTGGTAGCGCCCCCTGACTTACCGCCGGACGCTATGTCCGACGGGGTCAGGGGGGCCTACCTGCAGCCGGGGCGATGCAAATTGGGGCAGCACGGTGGTATAGTGGTTAGCACTGTTGCCTCACAGCGCCAGGGACCCGGGTTCGAATCCGGCCTCGGGTGACTGTCTGTGTGGAGTTTGCACATTCTCCCCGTGTCTGCGTGGGTTTCCTCCGGGTGCTCCGGTTTCCTCCCACAGTCCAAAGATGTGCGGGTTAGGTTGATTTGGCTATAATAAATTGACCCTTAGTGTTAGGGGGATTAAATACGTGGGGTTACGGGGATAGGGTGGGATATGTGTCGGTGCAGGCTCGATGGGCCGAAATGGCCTCTATCTGCATTGTGGGGATTCTGTGATTCTGTGAAATTAAAGGGGAGGTGCCGGGCGGCCAGTTTTGTTGCTGGCCGCCTGCCAGCACCTGCCCCCGTTGCCATCCCCGGCCTCCTCTGAAGCCCCCCCACCGTGAGCCCGGCACTTCTCTTGAGTGCCGGGCTCTTTTGTCGGCACTCCAATCCCTGGTGGCCCAGCTGGGCCCCGGGTCGCGCTGCGCTAGGTCCCTCCCCTTTAAGAAGGGGAGGAAGGCCTGCAGTACCGCGGCGCGACGTGCAGCAGCGCATGGCGATATTCACTCGCCTCCCTCTTGGGGCGCTACCGATGAATTTTGGCCGCGGGGGGCGCTAATTTTTTCAGGCCGCTAAAAGTAGCGCCCCGGCGAAGTTAGCGCCCCAAAGGGGGCGCGACCCAATTTTCCCCCCGCAAAGACTTGCCTTTCTACAGCGCCTTCACAACCTCAGGACATCGCAAGGCGCCTTACAGCCAATGAAGTACTTTTTTGAAGTGTAGTCACTGTTGTAATGTGGGAAAGGCGGCAGCCAATTTGCACACAGCAAGCTCCCACAAACAGCAATGTGATAATGACCAGATCATCTGTTTTAGTGATGTTGATTGAGGGATAAATATTGGCCAGAACATCGGGGCGAACTCCTCTGCTCTTCTTTGAAATAGTTCCATGGGATCTTTTACGTCCACCTAAGAGAGCAGACGGGGCCTTGGTTTAACATCTCATCTGAAAGACGGCACCTCCGACAGTGCAGCACTCCCTCAGCACTGCACTGGAGTGTCAGCCTAGATTTGGTGTTCAAGTCTCTAGAGTGGGACTTGAACCCACAACCTTCTGACTCAGAGGCAAGAAAACAGCAAGCGTTTAAAGGGAAATTAATTAAATATTTTATTTTACAACAATACTGCTCAGATTTGATGACGATAAAGAGTTGTTGAGGCTTCGGCTCCTGTGTAAGGAAAAGCATAGTGAGATCTGGACATTGTCCACTTCCTCAGGTCACGGTGACTCAAGCTCTTTATAAACTTTCAGTGGAAGTGGAAGTGGCTGGTGTTGGAAGCCAGGGAGCGTCACATGCAATTCACTGGGTCCAAATATGTGACCTGGATGTGTTATTACAGTGGTCAAAATCAGATAGAGAGAGAGAAAGCAGAGAGTGAGAGAGATACAGAGTAGGGACAGGGGAGAGAGTGAGAGAGATACAGAGTAGGGACAGGGGAGAGAGTGAGAGAGATACAGAGTAGAGAGAGGGGAGAGAGTGAGAGATACAGAGTAGGGACAGGGGAGAGAGTGAGAGAGATACAGAGTTGGGAGAGACAAGAGTGTGAGAGAGATACAGAGTAGGGAGCGGGGAGAGAGTGAGAGAGATACAGAGTAGGGACAGGGGAGAGAGTGAGAGAGATACAGAGTAGGGAGCGGGGGAGAGAGTGAGAGAGATACAGAGTAGAGAGAGGGGAGAGAGTGAGAGATACAGAGTAGGGACAGGGGAGAGAGTGAGAGAGATACAGAGTTGGGAGAGACAAGAGTGTGAGAGAGATACAGAGTAGGGAGCGGGGAGAGAGTGAGAGAGATACAGAGTAGGGACAGGGGAGAGAGTGAGAGAGATACAGAGTAGGGAGCGGGGGAGAGAGTGAGAGAGATACAGAGTAGGGACAGGGAGAGAGTGAGAGAGATACAGAGTAGGGAGCGGGGGAGAGAGTGAGAGAGATACAGAGTTGGGAGAGACAAGAGTGTGAGAGAGATACAGAGTAGGGAGCGGGGAGAGAGTGAGAGAGATACAGAGTAGGGAGAGGGGAGAGAGTGAGAGATACAGAGTAGGGAGCGGGGAGAGAGTGAGAGATACAGAGTAGGGAGAGACGAGAGAGTGAGAGAGATACAGAGTAGGGAGAGACAAGAGAGTGAGAGAGATACAGAGTAGGGAGAGGGGAGAGAGTGAGAGAGATACAGAGTAGGGAGCGGGGGAGAGAGTGAGAGAGATACAGATAGGGAGCAGGGGAGAGAGTGAGAGAGATACAGAGTAGGGAGAGACAAGAGTGTGAGAGAGATACAGAGTTGGGAGAGACGAGAGAGTGAGAGAGATACAGAGTAGGGAGAGACAAGAGAGTGAGAGAGATACAGAGTAGGGAGAGGGGAGAGAGTGAGAGATACAGAGTAGGGAGCGGGGAGAGAGTGAGAGATACAGAGTAGGGAGTGGGGAGAGAGTGAGAGAGATACAGAGTAGGGAGCGGGGAGAGAGTGAGAGATACAGAGTAGGGAGCGGGGAGAGAGTGAGAGATACAGAGTTGGGACAGGGGAGAGAGTGAGAGAGATACAGAGTAGGGAGCGGGGAGAGAGTGAGAGATACAGAGTTGGGAGAGACGAGAGAGTGAGAGAGATACAGAGTAGGGAGAGACGAGAGAGTGAGAGAGATACAGAGTAGGGAGAGACAAGAGAGTGAGAGAGATACAGAGTAGCGAGAGGGGAGAGAGTGAGAGAGATACAGAGTAGGGAGAGGGGAGAGAGTGAGAGAGATACAGAGTAGGGAGCGGGGAGAGAGTGAGAGATACAGAGTTGGGAGAGACGAGAGAGTGAGAGAGATACAGAGTAGGGAGAGACAAGAGAGTGAGAGAGATACAGAGTAGGGAGAGGGGAGAGAGTGAGAGAGATACAGAGTAGGGACAGGGGAGATAGTGAGAGAGGTACAGAGTAGGGACAGGGGAGAGAGTGAGAGATACAGAGTAGGGAGAGGGGAGAGAGTGAGAGAGATACAGAGTAGGGAGAGGGGAGAGAGTGAGAGAGATACAGAGTAGGGAGCGGGGGAGAGAGATGAGAGAGATACAGAGTAGGGAGCGGGGGAGAGAGTGAGAGATACAGAGTAGGGAGCGGGGGAGAGAGAGAGAGAGATACAGAGTAGGGAGCGGGGGAGAGAGTGAGAGAGATACAGAGTAGGGAGCGGGGGAGAGAGCGAGAGATACAGAGTAGGGAGCGGGGGAGAGAGTGAGAGAGATACAGAGTAGGGAGAGGGGAGAGAGTGAGAGAGATACAGAGTAGGGAGCGGGGAGAGAGTGAGAGATACAGAGTAGGGAGCGGGGGAGAGAGTGAGAGAGATACAGAGTAGGGAGAGGGGAGAGAGTGAGAGAGATACAGAGTAGGGAGCGGGGAGAGAGTGAGAGAGATACAGAGTAGGGAGCGGGGAGAGAGATGAGAGAGTAGGGAGAGCGAGCTGAGAGCATGCTGGAGAGAGCCAGGGACGAGAGTGAAACTAATACAGAATAGAGGCAAAGTGTGTGTACGAGTGAGACAGTCAGTGAGTGGAGAGCTCCAAATGGGCCTCTTTTCTCACCCACCAACAGGATAGGGTATTCTGGGTGCTGCCAGTTGCTCATGGTGTCACTGAGGACACTAACCTCTCGGTTTGGGGGGAGTTTCTGCAGCGAGGGGGCATTCAGTGACCCCCAGTGCGAGCATCAGATGCAGCAGCAGTGAAGGGAGCTTTGAGTTCTGACAGCACGCTTAGTACATGGCAGCTTGTTATGGGTCAGCATTGCTCGGATACTTCCTGCAGACTCTCAGTAACAAGCCTAGCATGTCACCACGCAATACAATTGTTACATTAATACTCACTGTTATTACATTAATACTCACACACCATTAGTTCATTAATACTCACACACAATTACTGCATTAATTAAACAAGGATTAGAGGGGAGTTGAGGAGAACTTTTTTCACCCAGAGGGTGGTGGGGGTCTGGAACTCACTGCCTGAAAGGGTGGTAGAGACAGAGACCTTCATCATGTTTAAAAAGTATTTGGATATGCACTTGAAGTGTCGTAACCTACAGGGCTACGACCAAGAGCTGGAAAGTGGGATTAGGCTGGTTAGCTCTTTGTCGGCCGGCACAGACACGATCGGGCTGGATTTTCAATGACCCATGGAGTCGGGTTTGGAGGCGTGTGGGGGGTTAAAGTTGCCCCGACCCATCCCGACTCCAACACGCCTCCACGCAATTTTGACAAAATCGGTCACGGGGTTCCCGACTCCGTCCCGCCTCCAAGAGGCGGGAGAGGCCATTAAAGCCCTTAACGAGCCCTAAATTGGCTCTGTAATGCCATTTTGAAATGTTTTAGCTAGTTTAACCCTTTTCCGACGTGAAGTACGCCTGATGTGAAACACGCCAGTGAAACCTGGCGGGAGCACAAGTGGACAGCTGACTATCAGCTGCAGGTCCACTATTACAATGGAGATGTGATGAAGGTAGTAGTAGTATTAGGTCTGAAAGTCGCCTCTGATGCTGCTGCATTGAATGTCTTCAGAGACTGCCTGGGGTGGGTGGGTGGGTGGGTGGGTCGGTCGGTCTGTCTGTCGGTCGCTCTCTCTCTCTCTCTCTCCTGCTCATTTTGCATCCAGGTCCACTCACAGCAAAGGCCAAACAGTTTCTGAGACCAGGCACTCAGTCTCTGACCTGCAATGATGACATCATCAGAGGCAACTTTCAGACTGAAACCACTAATTGGGTCATGGGTTCCCACATGCTGGAACTCAATTGCCCAATTAAGTTAAAATTGCATCATTCATCCACATTACTCTGGAGTCGGGGGGGGGGGGGACGACACACGAAATGCGGGTAACACGACCCCAAGACAAAATCCAGCCCCACGGGCCGAATGGCCTCTTTCTGTGCCGCAAATTTCTAATATTCTCTGAATGAAAGACTCAAGAACCGAGGAATAGTTTGGCACTTACCCCCGATCACTCCGATACAGAAGTAAAGCTCCACGATACTGTTGCAGAATGAAGCGATGATCATGCCGGAGCTCGCCATCAGTCCGCCCAATAGCACCACTGGCCGGCTGCCATACCTGTTCACCAGGAGACTGCTGATGGGACCTGAAGGAGCGTAGAAGATTGGTTAATATGGGAGCCTGAGGAGTAAGGGGAACATAAGAACATAAGAATTAAGAGCAGGAGTCGGCCATTCGGCCCCTCGAGCCTGCTCCGCCATTCAATAAGATCATGGCTGATCTTCGACCTCATCTCCACATCCCTCGATTCCCCCAGAGTCCAAAAATCTATCAATCTCAGCCTTGAATATACTCACCGACTGAGCATCCACAGACCTCTGGGGTAGAGAATTCCAAAGATTCACAACCCTCTGAGTGAAGAAATTCCTCCTCATCTCGGTCTTAAATGGCCGACCCCTTATCCTGAGACGATGCCCCCTAGTTCTAGACACTCCAGCCAGGGGAAACAACCTCTCAGCATCCACCCTGTCAATCCCCCTCAGAATCTTATATGATTCAATGAGATCACCTCTCATAAACTCCAGAGAGTATAGGCCCAATCTACTCAACCTCTCCTCATAGGACAACCCTCTCATCCCAGGGACTCCATGCCGGAGTCTGTCAGCGCGATGCGACGTAAGTCTATCTCGGTCCTCAAGCCAGCTTGAAGTTTGGGTGGTTCGGAGGTGGTTCCTATCTCTCCCTAACCGAGCATCAGTTGGCATTCTCACTCAGAAAGGCTGTAGGGATGGCGAGGTTGGGAACGGATAGGTCAAGCTGGTATAGTCAGAGGTACTCTTCTAAGTTTCAGGTTCCTCCATGTAGCCCAGTTATCCACCACCTCCACAGCATCTGATCACACGCTCACAGAGACATGAGTCCCGCATGAGGAACATACGAACAGAAGGTGGCCATTCAGCCCCTCGAGCCTGTTCCACCATTCAATTAGATCCTGGCTAATCTGTATCTTAACTCTATCTGCATCTACCCGCCTTGGTTCCGTAACCCTTAATACCCTTGCCCAACAGAAATAGTTAACACAGTGCTCTCTCCCCTATCGCAGCATAAAACAAACTGAGTAAGTTAATCTGGACCTGCCCTGTCACTACCTCCGGAGAATTAGTTTAAACGTGGCGGCCCCCACTCGAGATTTGAAAGGGGAGAAGTCGGGAAAAATAAACGGAAGTCCCGATGAATTCCCAGCTGTGTAGGATGCAAGTGGTAAATGACATGAATGGAATTTCACAATGCAACTAATTTCCTGGGTCTATTGAGCAACTCAGGGAAAGTAAGAAAGTTTCCCAATGCCCTTGGGCAACCCTGAAACAGTGACCAATTACTAACTGGTTCCCTGAATCATGGAAGTAGAAGTTTTGAGAGAGAAAAAAATACATCGAAGTTACACCGCGGAAAGAGGCCATTCGGCCCATCCAGTCCATGCCAGCGTTTACCCTCCATTGAGCAAATAGTCCTAATCATATTTACCCGTCCTGTTCCTATTTCCCTTCATGCGCCTTTTCCTTCACCCCCCGTGGCTCAGTGGGTATCACCCTCTCGCCTCTGAGTCAGAAGATCGTGGGTTCAAGTCCCACTCCAGAGACTTGAGTACAAAATCCAGGCTGACACTCCAGTGCAGTGCTGAGAGAGTGCTGCACTGTCGGAGGTGCCGTCTTTTGGATGAGATGATAAACCGAGGCCCCGTCTGCCCTCTTTGCTGGACATAAAAGATCCCACGGCCACTAATTTGAAGAAGAGCAGGGGAGTTCTCCCCGGTGTCCTGCCCAATATTTATCCCTCAACCAACCATCGCTAAACCAGATTATTTGGTCATTATCTCTGCTGTCTGTGCGCAAATTGACTGCCGCGTTTCGTACATTACAACAGTGACTACACTTCAAAAAGTACCTCATTGGCTGTGAAGCGCTTTGGGACGTCCGGCGGTCGTGAAAGGCGCTACATAAATGCAAGTCTTTCTTTCTTTACATGTATGTTACAGACTTAGAATTGGTCTATTTGACATACTGCGTCGTTGGGTCTTACTGCTCAGACAAGCTCAGTGCCACAGCACACAAAGTATTTATCTATTGAGCCACTGGGAGAGCTGAGGCGATGGGGCTGAAATTCCTTAAACGCCATTTCTCCGGACCTTCCTCCAAAGTTATGGCAAGCGGAAATTCACGGAGGAAGTATTTTGACACAATTAAACTCGTCGTGTCCTGTGATAACACCAGGAAAGAAAGCAATTGTATTTCTACAGCGCCTTTCATGACCTCAGGACGTCCCAAAGTGCTTTGCAGCCAATGAAATACTTTTTGAAGTGTAGTCACTGTTGTAATGTAGGAAACGCAGCAGCCAATTTGCACACAGCAAGATCCCAAAAACAGCAATGTGACAATGACCAGATTATCTGTTTTAGTGATGTTGATTGAGGGATAACTATTGGCCCAGGACACCGGGGAGAACTCCCCTACTCTTCTTCAAAATAGTGCGACGGGATCTTTTCCACCCACCTGAGAGGGCAGACGGGGCCTCGGTTTAACATCTCATCCAAAAGTTGGCATCTCCAACAGTGCAGCACTCCCTCAGTACTGCCCCTCTGACAGTGCGGCGCTCCCTCAGTACTGCCCCTCCGACAGTGCAGCGCTCTCTCAGTGCTGCCCCTCCGACAGTGCAGCGCTCCCTCAGTACTGCCCCTCTGACAGTGCAGCACTCCCTCAGTACTGCCCCTCCGACAGTGCAGTGCTCCCTCAGTACTGCCCCTCCGACAGTGCAGTGCTCCCTCAGTACTACAGTGGGAGTGTCAGCCTTGACTTTTGTGCCCACAACCTTCTGACTCAGAGGTGAGGGTGCTGCCCACTGAGCCACGGCTGACATCATGGCCTATTTACTGAAGTCCGTGCTTTGAAGAGGAGGGAGACTTTCATTGTTGGCAGCACACAACACGACACAACAGCAAAACACTGCGGATGCTGGAAATCTGAAATAACAACAGAAAATGCTGGAAACACTCAGCAGATCTGTGGAGAGAGAAACAGAGTTAACGTTTCAGGTCGATGACCCTTCGTCAAAACTGGAAAAAGCTGGAGATGGAACAGATTTTTAAGCAAGCGCAGGGGCAGGGAAAGGGGGGAGGGGAGGAAAGAACAAAAGGGAAGGTCTGTGATAGGGTGGAAGACAGGAGAGATTAAATGACAAAAGGGATGATGGTGCAAGGCAAAAAGAGATGGTAATGGGACAAGTTAAGAAACAAAAGATGACTCTAGATGAAGTGTAAATGGGAATGGCAGAATCATCAACAGCTGCCATTTGAAAAAAAATAGGGGCTGAGGTTATGTTCTGAAATTGTTGAACTCGATGTTGAGTCCAGAAGGCTGTAAAGTGCCTAATCGAAGCTGAGCTTCGTTGGAACAGTGTAAGAGGCCGAGGACTGAGAGGTCAGAGTGGGAGTGGAATGGAGAATTAAAGTGACAGGCCACCGGAAGCTCGGGGGGGGTCACCCTTACGGACTGAACGGAGGTGTTCAGCAAAGCGGTCACCCAATCTGCGTTTGGTCTCCCCAATGTAGAGGAGACCGCATCGTGAGCAGCGAATACAGTGTGCTGAATTGCGAGCAGTTTCATTATTGCAGCCTACTCCCTGCTCCAACCCACTGCTTCATCTTTCAGTTCCTGCTAAATTATTCCACGCCAAAAACCCCCTGCCATCGTCCAGCCCAAACTTGGTCCACCAGCCACCAGGGCCAGTCGAGTCCAGGCCAGCTCCTGAGCATCAGTCAGGACAATAAATACATGCGGAAAGACTATTGAGAGAGCAGCCGCTGCCTGAAGACAACCATCTTCTTGCGTCTCTGCAGCTGACAGATGTCAGGGGCCCGGTTCCCAATTTTTGCGTTACAGTTGAGACAGATGCTGAGTACCGTCTCTGCTGAAACCGGCACCTCCCAGGCACAGCAGGAAATGAACTGGCAAAAAATATTAAAAAGCAAGAGGCCCTCACATTGACAGAGTAGACCTGCTCTGAGTCACTCTGTAATCGCACAATCCTTTCATTCAGGTTTTAATAAAGTGACAGGAATCAAATCTCAGACGACGGGCGTATCTGTGTCTGCCGTGGTTCAGTGGGTGGCTCTCTCTTGCCTTGAGTCAGAAGGTTCCACAAGCACTGGCTAGCCTCCACTACCTCATCCAACTGGCTGTTTTTCCCCATTTGAATCAGCAGCCTATTCAACTGTGGGAGGCCTCAGAGTCAAGCCCTATTCTGTACTCACACATCCACTTTGCAGCCGGGGGTTGGGCCACTGGGTTGTGATCAGGAGCCGGACTCCTGGCTGATTATTTCAGAGGGCACCTGACCAGTGCACTCCCCAAGATTAGCGGACACAGCACAGGCCAGGGGACGGGACTGGGTCCCATCCTGCTCTGTTAAGGTGTCAGCCGTGGCTCGGTGGGTAGCACTCTCTCTCTCGACCTCGGAGTCAGAAGGTCGTGGGTTCAAGTCCCACTCCAGAGACTTGAGCACAAAATCCAGGCCGACACTCCCAGTGCAGTGCTGAGGGAGTGCTGCACTGTCTGAGATACCGTCTCTCAGATGAGACGTTAAACCGAGGCCCCATCTGCTTTCTCAGGTGGGTGTAAAAGATCCCACGGCACTATTTTGAAGAAGAGCAGAGGAGTTCTCCCCGGTGTCCTGGGCCAATATTTATCCCTCAACCAACATCACTAAAACAGATGATCTGGTCATTTATCACATTGCTGTTTGTGGAGCTTGCTGTGCGCAAATTAGCTGCCGCGTTTCCTACATTACAACAGTGACCACACTTCAAAATTGTACTTCATTGTCTGTAAAGCGCTTTGGGACGTCCTGAGGTCGTGAAAGGCGCTGCAGAAATGCAAGGCTTTCTTTTTTTTTCCACTGACCTCTGGTCCCCACTAAGCGTGATAAGGCCCGCTGTCGAGTCACCCCACTCTAACCAAAACATTCTCTCTTGTTTTTCCTTAAAAAGTTGCTTCATTTAAGACTTTTTAAAAGTCTCAGCCAAAATACAGCCCGTCCAACCGTGTGGCCCTCGCTCAGTGCTGCACTGGAAGTGGGACTATGAACCCACAAACATCTGACTCAGAGGCGAGAGTGCTGCCCACTGAGCCACGGCTGACACCCATGGCACTGTGCCCTCACGGTGCTGGGTGACTGCGCCTCGCAGGAGGTGGCTGTTCGACTCTACGGAATGTTACTGGCGGCAGAATAAATGAGCAGCCAAGGGCATTGGGCTGGGGCAAAGGCAGGCCGGTGTTTTGGGGATTGGAGGGCGAGCTGTGCGCTCGTGGTGGTGTGCGGAGATCGTGCTGGTACCTGGTCTCTCCCAGCCCGTTCTGAAACGAGCTTCAGCCCAGCTTCTGTTGCAAGGCCCTGCCTCTGTATTTCTCCGGTCACACCTCACGGAAACACAGGACAAACTCATATGAACTGGAATTCCCTCCCCTAAACCTCTGCGCCTCTCTCTTTCCTCCTTTAAGACGCTCCTTAAAACCTACCTCTTTGACCAAGCTCCTGTCCTAACATCTCCTTATGTGGCCTGGTGTCAAACGTTGTCTGATAATCGCTCCTGTCAACCACCTTGGGACGTCTTACTACGTTAAAGGCGCTATATAAATGCAAGTTGTTGTTGTTGAAGTGCAATGACTATTGTTTTGCCGGCTTGCGTGGCAGCTGTTTCTGAACACAGCAAGATCCCACAAACAGCAATGAGACCAATGGGCTCGAATTTCTGTGTGGATTCTCCAGCTGTAACTTCAACGGGAGATCGAAGGACCCCCCCCCCCCCCCCGTGGAGAACTGGTGCAAATCTAAAAAGAAAGAGAGACTTGCACGACCTCTCACGACCTCAGGACGTCCCAAAGCATTTTACGGCCAATGAAGTGCTTTTGAAGTGTAGTCACTGTTGTAATGTAGCGAACGCGGCCGCCAATATGCGCACAGACAGCAGAGATAATGACCAGATAATCTGGTTTAGCAATGAATATTGGCCCAGGACACCGGGGAGAACTCCCCTGCTCTTCTTCGAAATAGTGCCGCGGGATCTTTCACATCCACCTGAGAGGGTAGACGAGGCCTCGGTTTAACGTCTCATCAGGGGCCGCGCAGCCCAAAAGTAATTGGAGGGAGCATTGGTGGTGAGCGTGTGTGATGGACAGCCCAGGGAGAGGGTGGGCGGGGCACAGAACGGAGACAAAATTTAAGAGACAATTTTATAGGATGAGATAGTTGAGAGAGTGGGAGATTGAGGGAGGCATTAGTTTCTGGGACCAGCTGGATGGACTGTGGCGTCTTTTCATTCCTTTGCGTTCCTGTGCAGAACTAGGGATCACCATTGGCTCCCCTGGTCTAAGGGTCTTCCTCTTGACTCCCCTAGTCTGGGGGACTCGTCCTCCCTCGTTAAGCCCCGCCCCCACCCACCAATATAGGAGTCTCCATTTCCCTTGCATTGATTCCTCCTATACTAGGGGTCTCGCTATCCTGCTTGATGGGGTCCCGCTCAGCCGCGAATGGGATGTGAAGTTGCCTTCTACATTGAAGGTGCTGAATAAATGCAAGCTATTGTTGTGAAGAATGTCTGCTCACTTTGCGCTCGTGATAATCAGCGCCTGTGAATCAAAGTAATTTATTGGAGGATACGTGGGGATAGTGGGGGTGGGCGGTGGGTTGCTGACACACTGAAGGGCATCCAGAACCTGCTCCCCAAGTACTGGGTGTGGAGGCCTCGGGTCAGTGCCACACCCAAGGTGTTCATGGCGTATCATCGTGTACGGTGGTGAGCCGTGCATGCAAAGTGTACATGAGACCTGAGGCATAGAAACAGGCCATTCGGCCCAACTGGTCCATGCTCCACACCAGCCTCCTCTCACCACTCTTCATCTCACCCTATCAGCATATGCTTCTATTCCTTTCTCTCTCATGTGTTTATTGAGCTTCTCCATAAATGTATCAGTGCTATTCGCCTCGACCACTCCCTGTGGTAACGAGTTCCACATTCTCACCACTCTCTGGGTAAAGAAGTTTCTCCTGAATTCCTTATTGGATTTATTAGTGACTATCTCATATTGATGGCCCCTAGTTTTGGACTGCCCCCCACAAATGTAAACATCTTTTTGTCTACCCTATCAAAACCTTTCATAATTTTAAAGACCTCTAGAGAAAAGAGCCCCAGCCTGTTCAGCCTTTCCTGATAGTTATAACATCTCAGTTCTGGTATCATCCTAGTAAATCCTTGTTAGGCGCCTGAATTCCATGCAAGTCAGTTTACCGCCCTATCGCTGGTGGCTGGAATGCCTGAAGAGCCTTCCAACTGCACGCCGCCCGTTTACAAAGCCACCATTCTAATTGAAATCCTAATTCAGGCGCTCGGTCCGAGACTATCTCTGGCTGCCCAAACCGCCCTGACACTCCTGTGCCCAGTGTTGCCCCAGTGTCGTTCTCCCAGGGATGGGTAAGCATGTGGCCCACCCATACCTCCCCGCACCGGTTGCTGGGTCCCAGCGGAGATGTCGTGAAACGCCCGGCTAAGCTCCCTCTAACCAGTGACATCATTCACGTATGCACAGGGAGCGTGAAGCGATGGATCCTATGCTAGGATTTAGTGACGATTCTGGGTTAGATACGGAGTAAAGCTCCCTCTACACTGTCCCATCAAACACTCCCAGGGCAGGTACAGCACGGGTTAGATACAGAGTAAAGCTCCCTCTACACTGTCCCATCAAACACTCCCAGGGCAGGTACAGCACGGGTTAGATACAGAGTAAAGCTCCCTCTACACTGTCCCATCAAACTCTCCCAGGGCAGGTACAGCACGGGTTAGATACAGAGTAAAGCTCCCTCTACACTGTCCCATCAAACACTCCCAGGGCAGGTACAGCACGGGTTAGATACAGAGTAAAGCTCCCTCTACACTGCCCCTCTAAACACTCATCCAGTCCCAGCACAGTTCCAGTTTTCTGGCACTAGGAACCTGGAACCTGTTAAACTGCTGCCAAAGTTACAAACACTGCAGATTTTCACATGTTTCCAATTCGCTGTTCTGACTGCACTGCGGGAGTATGAAAGCTGGAAATAAGCAGAACAGTTCTTCTGGGTCTTCGCTTCCACTCCATGTTGACACAGAGTGGAAATACGGCCTGTCTAAAATCTTTTAACAGCGGCATTCAGTGCAATTATCAGGGTCAGCCAGCTGAATATTATGGAGTGGGCAGTCGATCCTACCCCGCTCAGTTAGAGACGCCAGCCTTTGATTCTCAGTCTGTGCTGAATTACCAACGTGTCAGCCGTGACTCAATGGGTAGCACTCTCTCACCTCTGAGTCAGAAGGTTGTGGGTTCAAGTCCCCACTCCACAGACTTGAGCACAAAATCTAGGCTGACACTCCCAGTGCAGTGCTGAGGGAGCGCTGCACTGTCGGAGGGGCAGTACTGAGGGAGTGCTGCACTGTCGGAGGGACAGTACTGAGGGAGCGCTGCACTGTCGGAGGGACAGTACTGAGGGAGTGCTGCACTGTCGGAGGGACAGTACTGAGGGAGCGCTGCACTGTCGGAGGGGCAGTACTGAGGGAGCGCCGCACTGTCGGAGGGACAGTACTGAGGGAGCGCTGCACTGTCGGAGGGACAGTACTGAGGGAGCGCTGCACTGTCGGAGGGGCAGTACTGAGGGAGCACTGCACTGTCGGAGGGGCAGCACTGAGAGAGCGCTGCACTGTCGGAGGGGCAGTACTGAGGGAGTGCCGCACTGTCGGAGGGGCAGTACTGAGGGAGCGCTGCACTGTCGGAGGGCCAGTACTGAGGGAGCGCTGCACTGTCGGAGGGTCAGTACTGAGGGAGCGCTGCACTGTCGGAGGGGCAGTACTGAGGGAGCGCTGCACTGTCGGAGGGGCAGTACTGAGGGAGCTCTGCACTGTCGGAGGGGCAGTGCTGAGGGAGCGTTGCACTGTCGGAGGGGCAGCACTGAGTGAGCGCTGCACTGTCGGAGGGGCAGCACTGAGGGAGCTCTGCACTGTCGGAGGGGCAGTACTGAGGGAGCGCTGCACTGTCGGAGGGTCAGTACTGAGGGAGTGCTGCACTGTCGGAGGGTCAGTACTGAGGGAGCGCTGCACTGTCGGAGGGGCAGTACTGAGGGAGCGCTGCACTGTCGGAGGGGCAGTACTGAGTGAGCTCTGCACTGTCGGAGGTGCCGTCTTTAGGATGAGACGTTAAACTGAGACCCCCTCAGGTGGACTTAAAAGATCCACGGCACTTTTCACAGAAGAGTGGGGGTGTTCTCCCGATATTTATCACTCAACCAACATCAATAAAACAGATTATCTCGTCATTCATCTCATTGCTGTTTGTGGGATATTGCTGTGCGCAAATTGGCTGCTGTGTTTCCTACATTAGGCAATCTCAACTAAATGGTACAATTTTAAAGGGGGTGCAGGAACAGAGAGACAAATCTTTGAAGGTGGGAAGACAAGTTGAGAAGGCTGTTAAAAAAAGCATACGGGATCCTGGGCTTTATAAAATAGAGACATGGGGCAGAATTTTCATTGAGCCGTGGAGGCGGGTTTGGAGGCGGGACTGGATTGAAAATAGCTGAATCGGGGGTCCCAACCCCATCCCGCCTCCATGCCAGTTTCGCTGGAGGCGGGTACCCGACCTGTGCTGGGACCTGCCTCCCCGAGGCGGGAAGGGGATTAGTGGCAATAAACTGCCTGTTAACAGGTAGTTAACAGGCAGTTTTTTGCCTAATCCCTATATTTATGCCTGAAATGTGGGCTTCCCGACAGGTCCCAACCACGCCGTTTCAGCGAGGCGGACCGTGGGTCTGCAGGGGTTGGAGGGGTCGATATGTCCGGTGGGCAGGTGAGTGATGGGTGCATGTGTGCAGAGGTAAGTGTGTAAGGTAAGTGTAAAGTGTGGGAAAAAGTTTTACTTACCTTAATTTCCTCCTGCAGGTGTCAGCCCTTCAGGTCTCGGGAGTCAGAAATCTCAACGGCACAGAAAGCAGAATGGCCGTTGAGCTGTCAAAAGCTGCAGCCTCTGCTTTTTGTTCTGCAGAGATCTCTAAATCAGCCTGAGAGGAAGGAATTAACTTAGAGTACAGATTGTCAGTGTTTGACAGCTTCAAAGAGCTGTCAAACACTGACATTTCATCTGTCAAAAGCTCTTGACAGATGAAATGTCAATCTGTGACGTCACCTGTTGCCGGGTGGCCCTTAATCGGCCTGCTGAGCGGGCTCAACAAGGTCAATCAAGTGAAAATACAGTGGGTTGGCCACAAGTCGATGGAGGCAGGACTACAACCCAAAAAGTGGGAGTCCCGCCTCCATCCCGTCCCCAGTTTCAAAATCCAGCCCACAGAGTATAAAAGCAAGGAAGTTATGCTAAATTTTTATAAAACACTGGTTCGGCCCCAGTTGGAGTTTTGTGTCCAATTCTGGGCACCGCACTTTAGGAAGGATGTCAAGGCCTTGGAGAGGGTGCAGAGGAGATCGACTAGAATGGTACCAGGGATGAGGGACTTCAGTTACGTGGAGAGACTGGAGAAGCTGGGATTGTTCTCCTTAGAGCAGAGAAGCTCTTTGGTAGAGATGTTCAAAATCAGGAAAGGTTTTGATAGAGTAAATAAGGAGAAACTGTTTCCAGTGGCAGGAGGGTCGGTAACCAGAGGACACAGATTTAAGATAATTGGCAAAAGAACCAGAGGGGGAGATGAGGAAACATCTTTACACAGCGAGTTGTTGTGATCTGGAACGCGCTGCCTGAAAGGGCGGTGGAAGCAGATTCAATAATAACTTTCAAAAGGGAATTGGATAAATACTTGAAAAAGAAAAATTTGCAGGGCTATGGGGAAAGAGCAGGGGGAGTGGGACTAATTGGAGAGCTCTTTCAAAGAGCCAGCACAGGCACGAAGGGCCGAAAGGACTCCTTTTGTAATGTATCATAGAAACTTACAGCACAGAAGGAGGCCATTCGGCCCGTCATGCCTGTGCTGGCTCTTTGAAAGAGCAGTCGTGCTCAGTCCCACATCCCCCGCTTTTTGTCTGTGACCCTGTGAGTTCCTCACCCTCCAGTACCGTCCAACTCCCTTTTAAAATTATTGATGGAATCAGCTTCCACCACCTTTTCAGGTCGAACATTCCCGATCCCGACAACTCTGAGTGAAAAAAATTCTCCTCATCTCCCCTCTGGATCTTTTGCCAATGATTGTGAATCTGTGACCTCTGGTTATTGACCCACTCGCCAGAGGGAATAGTGTTTCTCTCTCTACTCGATCAAAACCTCTCATCATCTTGAAAACCTCTATCAGGTCACCTCTTAACCTTGTCTGTTCCACAGAGAACAGTCTGAACTTTTCCAACCTCTCCTCATAACTGAAGTCACTCATCCCTGGTCACATCCTGGCTACCCTTTCTAAAGCCTTTCCACCTTTCCTGAAGTGTGGTGCCCTTCTATGATTCTATGATCACAACAGTGACTACACTTCAAAAGTACTTCATCGGCTGTAAAGCGCTTTGGGATGTCCTGAGGATGTGAAAGGCGCTATATAAATGCAAGTCGGTCTTTAATTCAGCATCTGAACCCATGTAAGCTTCAATTTGTCGAGATGCAGAGAGCAATCCCTCCCTTCCCCCAATTACAGCCCTTCAGGGCAGCAGCAAGTCTGTGTGTGAACATAACACAGGATATAACTATGATGCCCTGTTCACCTCAAATTAATCCAGTTTTTGCCAGACTGAACTCGTGGCTCAATCACACAATCAGGGCAATGCTGAAGCACAGCCGGTCATGGCCTTCCCTTTTTCCGACCTCGCTGTTTTTGGGAAATTGTTTCTTATCTTGGGTCGTCATTGGCATTAACCCAATCATGTTAAATGTCACGTACGGCCACGCTGGGGTCATGTCGTGGGATCATGAGGCAACGTACTATGGCTTGTGTTGTTGAATCAGAGTGCAGAATGTTTATAGGGCGAGAGCACGCGACAGGACAGAAGAATGTGGAGAAAGCAGAGAAATGACTGTTCCTGCCATAGAGGGCGCCTGGACATGTGCATGTGTGGGGGGTGGGGGGGGGGGGAGGGGGGGTGTCCATGTCTGTTAGGCGTGTGTTTGTGTAGATTTGAGTAGCTCTGTGTATGTGTGAAGCTGTCTGTCTGTGGCTCCGTGGGTGTGCATGTGTGTGTGTCTGTATATGTCTGTGTGGGTGTGTGTGTGTATCCAGTTCTGGATGAGCAGAAATTTCCTCCAATTAAATATTGGGAAGATTGAAGTAATTGGGCTGGATTTTCAATGACCCGTGGAGTCGGGTTTGGAGGCGTGTGGGGGGTTAAAGTTGCAGATTCGGGGGTCCCGACCCCATCCCGACTCCATCCCGCCTCCACGCAATTTTGACAAAATCGGTCGCGGGGTTCCCGACTCCGTCCCGCCTCCAAGAGGCGGGAGAGGCCATTAAAGCCCTTAACAAGCCCTAAATTGGCTCTGTAATGCCATTTTGAAACGTTTTAGCTAGTTTAACCCTTTTCCGACGTGAAGTACGCCTGATGTGAAACACTCCAGTGAAACCTGGCGGGAGCACAAGTGGATAGCTGACTCTCAGCTGCAGGTCCACTATTACAACGGAGATGTGATGAAGGTAGTAGTAGTATTGTGATGAAGGTAGTAGTAGTATTAGGTCTGAAAGTCGCCTCTGATGCTGCTGCATTGAATGTCTTAAGAGACTGCCTGGCCTTGCTGTGAGAGGACCTGGATGGAGATCTCTCTCTCTCTCTCTCTTTCCTTAGAGCTGCTGCTCATTTTGCATCCAGGTCCTCTCACAGCAAAGGCCAGGCAATCTCTGAGACCAAGCAGTCAGTCTCTGACCTGCAATGATGACATCATCAGAGGCAACTTTCAGACTGAAACCACTAATTAGTTCATGGGTTCCCACATGCTGGAACTCAATTGCCCAATTAAGTGAAAATTGCATCATTCATCCACATTAATCTGGAGTCGGGGGGGGGGCAACACGAAATGCGGATAACATGACCCCAAGACAAAATCCAGCCCATTGTCTTCGGTCCCTGCCACAAACACCGTTCCTTAGCCACCGACTCCACCCCTCTCCCCAGCAACTGTCTGAGGCTGAACCAGACTATTCGCAACCTTGGTGTCATATTTGACCCCGAAATAAGCTTCCGACCACATATCCACGCCATCACTAAGACCGCCTATTTCCACCTCCGGTACATCACCGGACTCCGCCCCTGCCTCAGCTGATCTGCTGCTGAAACCCTCATCCGTGCCTTTGTTACCTCCAGACTTGTCTTTTCCAACGGCCGGCCTCCCACATTCTACCCTCCGTAAACTCGGCTGCCCGTGTCCTAACTTGCAACAAGTCCCGTTCACCCATCAACCCTGTGTTCGCTGACCTACATTGGCTCCCGGTTAAGCAACGCCTCGATTTTAAAATTCTCATTCTTGTTTTCAAATTTCGCCATGGCCTCGCCCCTCCCTATCTCTCTAACCTCTTCCAACCCTACAACCCGCCGAGATCTCTGCGCTCCTCCAATTCTGGCCCCTTGAGCATCCCCGATTTTAATAGTTCCACCATTGGCGGCCGTGCCTTCTGTTGCCTAGGCCCTAAACTCTGGAATTCCCTCCCTAAACCTGTCCGCCTCGCTACCTCTCTCTCCTCCTTTAAGACGCTCCTTAAAACCTACCTCTTTGATCCAGCTTTTGGTCACCTGTCCTAATATCTCCTTACTATTTTGTTCAATATTGAGAAGGCAGTGTGGAAAGGCCTCTCCTCCTCTGGTGTTGGTCTTGGCCTTCCTTTCTTTCTCCTTCTCCTCTCCTGTCCTCTCTCTCCAGGCACCTCAGTTGTAGTGCTTGTGTTGGTGGTGGTCTGCAGTCTGGTTCCTCCTCCTCTCCCTGGTCCTAATATCTCCTTATGTGGCTCGGTGTCAAATTTTGTTTGATAATCGCTCCTGTGAAGCGCCTTGGGACATTTTACTACGTTAAAGGCGATGTATAAATACAAGTTGTATCTGTTTGTGTGGTTGTGTGTGTGTGTCTTCTAGTGTAATGGATCTATGTCATGTTCACCTGAGGAAGGGGCGATCGATAGCTCCGAAAGCTTGTGATTTCAAATAAAACTGTTGGACTATAACCTGGTGTTGTGCGACCTCTCAATTTTGTTCACTGGCTGCCAGTATATCTCACATGTTGTATCTCATTGATGCCAACTCCTCAAGCATCACCTGCAGCTCTGTTAGTGACGTGGTGACCCAGTTTGGTTATGAATGGATCTGAAACCATCTGCAAAACAGCGAGTGATTCTGGTCCTGTGCACATTTTCAAAACAAGCCCAATAATCTCTGATACACCACAAAACCCATCCCTGGCCCGAGAATTTCTTCAAAAGGAGTTACGCTGCAGTTATCAAATAATAACTTCACTGTGTGTCGTGGCAATATTTTCATTATACTTGGACAGAATTATTAAAGAAAGAATTGCATTTCTATAGCGCCTTTCACGACCACCGGACATCCCAAATCACTTTACAGCCAAATGAAGTACTTTTTGAAGTGGAGTCACTGTTGTAATGTAGGAAACGTGGCAGCCAATTTGCACACAGCAAGCTCCCACAAACAGCAATGTGTTAATGACCAGATAATCTGTTTTAGTGATGTTGATTGAGGGATAAATATTGGCCCAGAACAATAGGGATGACTCCCCCACTCTTCTTCAAATAGTGCCATGGGATCTTTTACACCTGCTTGAGAAGGCAGACGGGGCCTCGGTTTAACATCTCATTCAAAAGACGGCACCTCTGACAGTGCAGCGCTCCACTGGAGTGTCAGCCTAGGTTTTTATGCTCAAGTCTTTGGAGTGGGACTTGAACCCAGAGGGAGGTGGCACTGCCCCTGACTCCCAACTCCCTCACCCCCAGGACTGGCCCTGACTCTAACCCCCTCACCCCCAGGACTGGCCCTGACTCTAACCCCCTCACCCCTAGGACTGGCCCTGACTCTAACCCCCTCACCCACAGGACTGGCCCTGACTCTAACCCCCTCAACCCCCGGGACTGGCCCTGACTCTACTTAGCTTCTACCCTCCTTTCCCGCAGACCCACCACAGCAACTGGGAAACAACAACAACAACAACTTGTGTTTATACAGCACCTTTAACGTAGTAAAACGTCGCAAGGCGCTTCACAGGAATATTAGAAGACAAAATAATTTGACACCGAGCCACATAAGGAGAAATTAGGGCAGATGACCAAAAGCTTGGTCAAAGAGGTAGGTTTTAAGGAGCGTCTTAAAGGAGGAGGAGAGGTAGAGAGGTAGAGAGGTTTAGGCAGGGAATTCCAGAGCTTAGGGCCTAGGCAATAGAAGGCACGGCCACCAAAGGTTGAGCGATTATAATCAGGCATGCTCAAGAGGGCAGAATTAGATGAGCGCAGATATCTCAGGGGGTGGGGGGGGGCGGTTGTGGGGCTGAAGGAGATTACAGAGATAGGGAGGGGCGAGGCCATGGAGGGATTTGAAAACAAGGATGAGAATTTTGAAATCGAGGTGTTGCTTAACCGGGAGCCAATGTAGGTCAGCAAGCACAGGGGTGATGGGCGAACGAGACTAGGACACGGGCAGCAGAGTTTTGGTTCACCTCAAGTTTACGTAGGGCAGAATGTGGGAGGCCAGTCAGGAGTGCGTTGGAATAGTCAAGTCTAGAGGTAACAAAGGCATGGATGGAGGGTTTCGGCAGCGGATGAGCTGAGGCAGGGGCGGAGACGAGCGATGTTACAGAGTAATAGGAGGAAGAAGGTGATGAAGAGAACCAAGCCACCCAGCATGATCATAGAATGATACAGAACAGAAGGCGGCCATTTGGCCCATCGTACCTCTTTGAACGAGCTCTCCAATTCGTCCCACTGCCTTGCTCTTCCCCACAGCCCTGCAAATTTTTTCAAGTATGTTTTCAATTCCCTTTTGAAAGTTACTATGGAATCTGCTTTGCACTCGCACACACGTGCAGACGCACATGCACACACGTGCACTAACACGCACACACGTGTGGGTACACATACACACGCACATTGAGTGGGGGAATCGGCGCTTATATTTTCAACGAGTTGAGTGAGCATCTCATCGAGGTCGTACAGGTGCAAGTGCTCGTACTGGGGCCTCGTCCTGTTGTACACTGAGATCTGTGTTAATACGATTGGACTGCAGCACTTTAACACAGATTAAGTGAAATGCCAACCACAACAGTGGCGGGAGTCTGTGGGTCACTGAAACACACAGCCTCTGCAGCAAAATGGAATGAGGAACATCGTCAAATGGAATTAAAGATTAAAAAAAACTAAATCAGAACAGTGTTTTCGAAGACTCAGCCAGCAGGCCGTGTGTTGTCTGGAAGCCCAAGTGTGACGGTTGACTTGGTAGCAACCTCTCCCCCACCCCAACTTCACTAAAAGATAGCAACTAGGATCTGGATTCAAGCCAGGGCTGGCACGATCCAGGATTAGTTTGAAATAATTCGATTCGCATAAAGCAGCCCAAGGGCTTTGGGCTGTCACTTCGTATCCTTGTTGTTGAGGTTTATTTGGACCGTGTTGCCTACTTCGTCACTCTCTGGCTCTCCTCGTGGTTCAGGAGAGGACTCCTTTACCCTATCCCCTGGTGCAGATCCTGCTCGCTTCCCTCCTGTTGCTCAGCCTGAACTCCCTCGAAGACAAGTCAAGGCCTCCAACGCCTGATAGCTTTCCGGTGTACTGGGGTTCCTTTTGAGTACAAAGGCAAGGAAGTTAGGCTAAACCTGGGCCCCAGCCAGAGTATTGTGTCCAGTTCTGGTCACCACACGTTAGGAAGAATATCAAGGCCTTGGAGAGGGTGCAGAGGAGATTTACTATATGCTGACAGGGTGAGATGAAGTAAGCTGGGAGGAGGCTCGTGCGGAGCATAAACACCATCATGGAGCAGTTGGGCCGTAAATTCGATGGAATCCTAGAATGATACCAGGGATGAGGGACTTCAGTTAGATGGAGAGACGACAGAAGCTGGGATTGTTCTTCTTAGAGCAGTGAAGGTAAAGGGGAGAATTAATAGAAGTGTTCAAAATTATGAAGGGTTTTGACAGAGAAAATAAGGAGAAACTGTTTCCACTGGCAGGAGGGTCGGTAACCAGAGGACACAGATTTAAGGTAATTGGCAAAAGAACCCGAGGGGTGATCAGGAAAAAACAAATTACGCAGCGAGTTGTTGTGATCTGGAACGCGCTGCCTGAAAGGGCGGTGGAAGCAGATTCAATAGTAACTTTCAAAAGGGAATTGGATAAATACTTGAAGGGGAAAAATTTGCAGGGCTCTGGGAAAGAGCAGGGGAAGTGGGACTAATTGGAGAGCTCTTTCAAAGAGCCGGCACAGACACGATGGGCCGAATGGCCTCCTTCTGTGCTGCAGGATCGATTCTTTGAGTCTAACGGTTGCAAAAAGCAGAAATTAAATTTAGCTTCTGGAAACATGCAAATCCATGTTTTACACGCATGTCTGATCTTCAATGCTGATCTGTTTTACCATATAACCTCTGCCTCCTGTTGCCCCAGAACAGCTGTCAGCTGTGGTGCAGTGGGTAGTGCTTTTGGCCTGAGTCAGAAGGTTGTGGGTTCAAGTCCCACTCCAGAGACTAGAGCACACAATTGAGGCTGACACTCCCAGTGCAGTACTGAGGGAACGCTGCACTGTCAGAGGGGCAGTTCTGAGGGAACGCTGCACTGTCAGAGGGACAGTACTGAGGGAGCGCTGCACTGTCGGGGGGGGCAGTACTGAGGGAGCGCTGCACTGTCGGAGGGGCAGTTCTGAGGGAGCGCTGCACTGTCGGAGGGGCAGTACTGAGGGAGCGCTGCACTGTCGGAGGGGCAGTACTGAGGGAACGCTGCACTGTCGGAGGGGCAGTTCTGAGGGAGCGCTGCACTGTCGGAGGGGCAGTACTGAGGGAGCGCTGCACTGTCGGAGGGGCAGTACTGAGGGAGCGCTGCACTGTCGGAGGGGCAGTACTGAGGGAGCGCTGCACTGTCGGAGGGGCAGTACTGAGGGAGCGCTGCACTGTCGGAGGGGCAGTACTGAGGGAGCGCTGCACTGTCAGAGGGGCAGTACTGAGGGAGCGCTGCACTGTCAGAGGGGCAGTACTGAGGGAGCGCTGCACTGTCGGAGGGGCAGTTCTGAGGGAGCGCTGCACTGTCAGAGGGCAGTACTGAGGGAGCGCTGCAATGTCGGAGGGGCAGAACTGAAGGAGCGCTGCACTGTCGGAGGGCCAGTACTGAGGGAGCGCTGCACTGTCGGAGGGGCAGTACTGAGGGAGCGCTGCACTGTCGGAGGGGCAGTACTGAGGGAGCGCTGCACTGTCGGAGGGCAGTACTGAGGGAGCGCTGCACTGTCGGAGGGGCAGTACTGAGGGAGCGCTGCACTGTCGGAGGGGCAGTACTGAGGGAGCGCTGCACTGTCGCAGGGGCAGTACTGAGGAAGCGCTGCACTGTCAGAGGGGCAGTACTGAGGGAGCGCTGCAATGTCGGAGGGGCAGAACTGAAGGAGCGCTGCACTGTCGGAGGGCCAGTACTGAGGGAGCGCTGCACTGTCGGAGGGCAGTACTGAGGGAGCGCTGCACTGTACTGTCGGAGGGCCAGTACTGAGGGAGCGCTGCAATGTCGGAGGGGCAGAACTGAAGGAGCGTTGCACTGTCGGAAGGGCAGAACTGAGGGAGTGCTGCACTATCAGAGGGGCAGTACTGAGGGAGCGCTGCACTGTCGGAGGGGTAGTACTGAGGGTGCGCTGCAATGTCGGAGGGGCAGTACTGAGGGAGCGCCGCACTGTCGGCGGGGCAGTACTGAGGGAGCGCTGCACTGTCGGAGGGGCAGTACTGAGGGTGCGCCGCACTGTCGGAGGGGCAGTACTGAGGGAGTCCTGCACTATCGGAGGAGCAGTACTGAGGGAGTGTTGCACTGTCAGAGAGGCAGTACTGGGGGAGCGTTGCACTGTCAGAGAGGCAGTACTGAGGGAGCGCTGCAATGTCAGAGGGGCAGTACTGAGGGAGCGCTGCACTGTCGGAGGGGCAGTACTGAGGGAGAGCTGCACTGTCGGAGGGGCAGTACTGAGGGAGCGCTGCACTGCCGGAGGTGCTGACTTTCTGGATGAGAAGTTAAACTGAGGCCCCGTCTGCTCTCTCAGGTGGACATAAAAGATCCCATGGTACTATTTCGAAGAAGAGCAGGGGAGTTCTCCCCGGCCAATATTTATCCCTCAACCAACATCACTAAAACAGATGATCCGGTCATTATTACATTGCTGTTTGTGGGAGCTTGCAAATTGGCTGCTGCGTTCTCTACATTGCAACAGTGACTACACTTCAAAAAGTACTTCATTGGGTGTAAAGTGCTTCAGGACATCCTGAGGTGGTGAAAGGTGCTATTTAGAGACAATTCAGTTTGCGAGTCAGGGCCGGTTCCGCCTTCAAACTCCCTCACCTCCAGCGTACATCACTGCCAGCATTATGGAAGAGATCCAAGACACCTGACTGTCGGTGGAATCGAAGATGTCTTTGATGTCCTTGAAGAAGACGGTGATGGCTTTGGGGAAAGCGTAGGAGAATCCGATAGAGATGAAGGATGCCAGCACCACGGCCCAGCCCCATCCGCCATCCGGGGGGGTGTGCCCCTGCGGCCCTCCGACAGCTGGAGGCATCCTCGTACCTCGATAATCGCGGGAGCTGCGAGTTACTGGAAGATAGTGAAGAAAAGGCAGGCGTTAACGAAGGCAACAACAGCACGGAAATCAGACTCCAGGCAGCGGAGGGTTACATACTTCCCAAGGTGGAGGAGTAGAGTGACGAGGAATGGAATACTTCCCACCTCAGACACCAAGGGCAGGTACAGCACAATCTGCCCTGGGAGTGTTTGATGGGACAGTGTAGTGGGAGCTTTACTCTCCGTTTAACCTGTGATCTCGGAGTGCTTGATGCCGACAATGAATGTCCAGTGTGGGATGACATTTCTGGATCTCCATGAGAAGATATTCAGCTGTGAAATTGCAGCCCTCCCAAGAAGACTCTGCCTGTGATTCATAACAAAGTCACGTTCCGCACGCAAACAGCATGAGTTCTGATTAAAATCTTGTCCGACCAACGATGGTCGTGTGTCTCACAGGTTCCTCTCCACCAATACCCAGAATCAACATTCTGTTGCATCGTCCGAGTTATTACAAAACTCAAATATTGACTCGTTTCCCAAAAGCTGAAGTACAAGCTTTTACAAATATCTACCTCCCATTTTGAATATGTGGAATGCCGAACTCAAAGACACTGGCTGGTATCCCTCGCACTGCCCACTCCGTTACATAAATAGTGACCAACACAACATGCTCAGGCATCGTAGCCAGGACTGCAGGCCCCAACCGTAACCCCTTCGCTGGCACGTGTCAGATTTACCGCCTCTTAGCAGCAGGGGGGTTATGCTTCAACTGTACAAAACACTAGTTAGGCCTCAGCTAGAGTACTGCGCGCAGTTCTGGTCACCACATTACAGCAAAGATGTGATTGCACTGGAGAGGGTATAGAGGAGATTTACAAGGATGCTGCCGGGAGTAGAGAATCTTAGCTCTGAGGAAAGACTGGATAGGCTGGGTCTGTTTTCCTTGGAACAGAGGAGGCTGAGGGGAGACTTTATTGAGGTGTATAAAATTATGAGGGGCATAGATAAAGTGGATAGAAAGGACCTATTTCCCTTAGCAGAGGGGTCAAAAGCCAGGGGGCACAGATTTAAAGTAATTGGGGGAAGGTTTAGAGGGGAAATGTCTTCACCCAGAGGGTTGTGGGGGTCTGGAACTCACTGCCTGAAAGGGTGGTAGAGGCAGGAACCCTAACCACATTTAAAAAGTACTTGGATGTGCACTTGGGATGCTCTAACCTGCAGGAATACAGACCAAGAGCTGGGAAGCGGGATTAGGCTGGATAGCTCTTTGTTGGCCGGCGCCGACACAATGGGCCGAAATGGCCTCCTTCTGTGCTGTAACTTTCTATGATTCTATGATGATGACCCAAGCACTGGACCCCTGACTCGGAAGGTCCCTGGGGGGCTTGGACTGACTGCAACTAACGGTTAAGGACAGTCAGTGCTGGTAGTGACAGCAACAATAACTTGCTTTTATATAGCAACTTTAACGTAGTAAAATGTCCCCAAGACGCCTCACAGGAGCGTAAATCAGGCAAAATGTGACACCGAACCACATAAGGAGATATTAGGACAGGTGACCAAAAGCTTGGCCAGAGAGGTAGGTTTTAAAGAGCGTTTGAAAGGAGGAGAGAGGTAGAGAGGTGGAGAGGTTTAGGGAGGGAATTCCAGAGCTTAGGGCCTCGGCAGCTGAAGGCACGGCCACCAATGGTGGAGCGATTAAAATTGGGGGATGTGCAAGAGGCCAGAATTGGAGGAGCGCAGAGATCTCGGGGGGTTGTGGGGCTGGAGGAGTTTACAGAGATAGGGAGGGTGCGAGGGCCACGGAGGGATTTAAAAACAAGGATGAGAATTTTAAACTCGAGGTGTTGCCGGACCGGGAGCCAATGTAGATCAGCGAGCACAGGGGGGTGATGGGCGAACGGGACTTGGTGCGAGTTAGGACACGGGCAGCAGAGCTTTGGATGAGCTCAAGGTCACGGAAAAGCTGCGACAATGTTTGCCGAGACCCCTGTTCAGTGGGGGAGGTAGTTGGTCGGGAATTCACCTCCAACACAGGAACTACTCCCAGATCACAGCCCACCCAGTTCTACCAGCCTCGCTGTCCTCCACCCAGACTACCTAGTTTGTGAGTGGGTCGGGCAAGGAGCAAGCGGGCTTCCAGGGCAGCCTTAACCGCAGCGACCGAGCGGTAGCTTTAACAACGCACATCCAAGCAGGCTTCCAGCGCCAGCTCAAGACCGCCGTAGCACTCGTGGACCTGTCAGCGGCGCTTGACACAGTATGGAAGCATGGACTGCTTTTCAAGCTCTCCGTCATTTTACCCTGCAGAACGTCGATCCACCTTCTCAACGTGTACACTCTGGCACCCAGAAGAGCAGCTATAGGACATTGAACAACGGACTCCCACAGGGTTCTGTCCTGGCACCCGTGTTATTCAATGTTTACACCAGTGACCTGCCCGAAACAGAGTCCCGCAAGTTCGTATACGCTGATGACATTGCCTTGGCCACGCAAAACATGAATCTGTCCATCGCCGAGGAGACCCTGACCAATGATTTACAGAGGATGGAGGCCTACTGCCGCCGATGGCGACTTCGGCCAAACCCGCAAAAGACCGTCACCTCGACATTCCACCTCAACACCCATCAAGCAAACCAAGCTTTGAAAGTCTCCTTTTGCAGTGCAGAGGTAAACCATGCCAAAAAACCCTCCTATTTAGGAGTCATGCTTGATCGCACCCTGTCATATAGACAATATCTCCAGAACCTTGGGAAGAAACTAAAGAGCAGGGACTTGATCCAGAAACTGGCCGGATCCACATGGGGTGCAGACGCTCAAACCCTCCGTACGGCAGCACTAGCCCTGGTGTACTCTACAGTGGAGTACTGCTCTCCGGCATGGCTATCGAGTCCGCATGTCAAATCCGTTGATGTCCAGCTGAATTCTACTATGAGAATTATCACCATTACGCTTTTAGCGACACCAACACCTTGACTGCCCGTGCTTGCAAACATCACACCACCACATCTACGCCGCGAATGTGCAGTCTCCAGAGAACACAACCGCTACACCAGCAAAGACACGCCGATCCAGGCCGACTTGAACAACCTACCACCAACCCGTCTCAAATCTAGAAGGCCATTTTGAACCGTCGCCGAAGCCCTTCAGCGATCTCCCCTCAGCCTTGATGACCGATGACGAAATGCTTGGAAGAACTGCGACATACGGAATGGATTCCTTATAGAGAACCCCACAGTACAACCTGAAGGATTAAACCTTCCTCGCAAACAGTGGACAACCATCAACCACCTCAGAACCGGTCATGGTAGATGCTGCCCACCTTCTCCATAGATAGAAGATTAAAGCATCCCCATCATGCGACTGTGGAGCTCCTGATCAGACCCTGGAGCACTTCATTGAGCACTGCCCTCAGAGGAAATTGCCAGGTAGCCTACAAGATATCCACGTTGTTACACCGGAAGCTTTTGTCTGGATATCTGACTTAGATATTGACATTTGATTGGCTTTGCTACTACCATGCAAAAGAAGAAGAAGCAGCAGCATTTAGATGAGCACTTGAAACACCATAGCATACAAGGCTACGGACCAAGTGCTGGAAAATGACATTAGAATAGACAGGGCTTGATGGCCGGCGCGGACACGATGGGCTGAAGGGCCTCTTTCTGTGCTGTATAACTCTAGGACTCTATGACCTCCCTTCACGCGCATGCAATGTGTGACCGCATGATTTAGGAAAGCAAATATGTTTCATTCACTCATTGATTGTGTAAGCAAGATAAAAACTTTGTTCCAATGATTCACGGACACGGAGGTGCAGAATTTGCATTGCACCAGTGCTGAACTCAGGAGATCGAGAGACGGAGACAGAGAAGCAGAGAGAGAGAGAAAGAGACACAGACAAATAGAACCTGAGAAACAAAGAGAGACAGAGCGAGAGAGAGACAGAGAAAAAGAGCCCACACGAGTTTCAAAGACAGATAGACAAAGAGAGGAACAGGGAGGGAGAAACAGAGAAAGGATAGAGAGAGGAGTCAAACCCTGGAGGGTTGGGGGGGCAGCGGGGTGGGTAGGGGTAGGAACAGGGGCAGATTATGGGGAGGAGGCAGAAGTAGGGGAGGAGCAGGGGGAGGGACAGATGCATGCGGAGGGAAAGGGGTATGTGTCAGCTGTGGCTCAGTGGGTAGCACACTTGCCTCTGAGTAAGAAGGTTGTGGGTTCAAGTCCCACTCCAGGGACTTGAGCACATAAAGCTAGGCTGACACTCCAGTGCAGTACTGAGGGAGCGTTGCACTGTCAGAGGTGCCGTCTTTCGGATGAGACATTAAACCAAGGCCCCGTCTGCTCTCTCAGGTGGACGTAAAAGATCCCATGGCACTATTTCGAAGAAGAGCAGGGGAGTTCTCCCCGGTGTCCTGGGGCCAATATCTATCCCTCAACCAACACAACAAAAACAGATTATCCGGTCATTATCACATTGCTGTTTGTGGGAGCTTGCTGTGTGCAAATTGGCTGCTGTGTTTCCCACATTACAACAGTGACTACACTTCAAAAAGTACTTCATTGGCTGTAAAGCGCTTTGGGACATCCGGTGGTCGTGAAAGGCGCTGTATAAATGCAAGTCTTTCTTTATGTGCAGGGGCAGGAGCAGATTATGGACAGGGGCAGGGGCCATTCCTACAGGAAGATGCTGTCAGCAGTTGCTCTGCATGCACAATAATTGTGGCGTTCCTAAAGCACCCCCCTGGACTGGGCCAGCAGTGTGGGAGAGGTGCTGTTGTCTTGGAACCGTTCCCGCTGGCCAACTAAACACTAATTACAGCTGCAGGAGAGCTGTGCCAATCACGGAGTAATAAGGAGGAAGTAAGGCCAATATTGTGTAAAGTTAATCATTTGATAAAGGAGTTAATCGTGCGGAATATGTCAATCAAAGGCAGTAAGATACTGAGGCGGCTCGACAAGGTAGATGCAGAGAGGATGTTTCCCCTCGTGGGGAAATCTAGAACTCGGGGGCATAGTTTCAGAATAAAGGGTCGCCCTTTTAGAACTGAAATGAGGAGGAATTTCTTCTCTCAGAGGGTCGTAAATCTGTGGAATTCTCTGCCCCAGAGAGCTGTGGAGGCTGGGTCATTAAATACATTTAAGGTGGAGATAGACAAATTTTTGCAAGATAAGGGAATGAAGGGTTATGGGGAGCGGGCTGGAAAGTGGCTTTGAGCCCAAGATTAGCCATGATCTTATTGAATGGCGGAGCAGGCTCGAGGGGCTGAATGGCCGACTCCTGCTCCTATTTCTTATGTTCTTATATGTTTATGTAGCTCTGGGCCTTCACTGCCTCAAAGTTACTGGGAGGCCCGCACACTTTGAGAGACAGTCAGACGCCACTCTTCTTGTGTTGGTCTAGACAGTGGATGTCAGATGGCTGTCTGGCCATGAGGGGCATCATAGCTCAGCCCAATCTTGTCCTCCTCTGGCACCACAGTCCCGGCTGATTAGTTCCACCCCAATCCCAACACAAGGGTGCTGAGGCTAACTCTAGCACCACTACCCCCTTGCCCGAGGCAAGACCAGGTAACTCAGCACAATCCTGGACCCTGAACAGTAAACTTACTCACCGAGGGGTCATTACTCAGCGAGCAGTAATATCTCTGGGACAGGTGATGGCCGATTCCGCACTGCTGTGTGTGTATCTCACTATCTGCATATCCCTCTCTCTCTGTCTCTCTCTCTCTCTGTCTCACTCTCTCTCTCTCTCTGTCTGTCTCTCTCTCTCTGTCTCACTCTCTGCATATCCCTCTCTCTCTGTCTCTCTCACTATCTGCATATCCCTCTCTCTGTCTCTCTCTCTCTGTCGCTCTCTCTCGCTATCTGCATATCCCTCTCTCTCTATCTCTCTCTCTCACTATCTGCATATCCCTCTCTCTCTGTCTCTCTCTCTCACTATCTGCATATCCCTCTCTCTCTCTCTCTGTAGCTCTCTCTCTCTCTCTGTCTCTCTCTCTCTTACTATCTGCATATCCCTCTCTCTCTGTCTCTCTCTCTCTCTCTGTTTCTTTCTGTCTCCCTCTCTCTCTGTCACTCTCTCTCTCTGTCTGTCTGTCACTCTCTCTCCAGTGGAAGTGTGGCAGAAACCCCCTTCACACCCTCCCCGAGCAGTGAGGAGAGGAAGTCCCGTGCATGCTGTGGAGGGTGGAGGGGGTGTCAGTGCTGAGCAGTGTGGCTGGACCCTGGGCAGTGTCTGTATTCTTGGCAGGAGTGAGACCTCCCAACTGGCAGTGCGTTACCATGGTTATAACAACCAAAGAGGCTACCAGCATAGAAGGAGGCCATTCCGCCCATCATGTCTTTGCTGGCTCTTTGCAAGAGCAATCCCAAACTAATCCCACTGCCCCGCTCTCTCCCCATAGCCCTGTATCAATCCCAAACTAATCCCACTGCCCCGCTCTCTCCATAGCCCTGTATCAATCCCAAACTAATCCCACTGCCCCGCTCTCTCCCCATAACCCTGTATCAATCCCAAACTAATCCCACTGCCCCGCTCTCTCCCCATAGCCCTGTATAAATCCCAGACTAATCCCACTGCCCCGCTCTCTCCATAGCCCTGTATCAATCCCAAACTAATCCCGCTGCCCCGCTCTCTCTCCATAGCCCTAAATCAATCCCAGACTAATCCCACTGCCCCACTCTCTCCATAGCCCTGTATCAATCCCAAACTAATCCCACTGCCCCGCTCTCTCCCCATAGCTCTGTATAAATCCCAGACTAATCCCACTGCCCCGCTCTCTCCATAGCCCTGTATCAATCCCAAACTAATCCCACTGCCCCGCTCTCTCCCCATAGTCCTGTATAAATCCCAGACTAATCCCACTGCCCCGCTCTCTCCCCATAGCCCTGTATCAATCCCAAACTAATCCCACTGCCCCGCTCTCTCCCCATAGCCCTGTATCAATCCCAAACTAATCCCACTGCCCCACTCCCTCCCCATAGCCCTGTATCAATCCCAAACTAATCCCACTGCCCCGCTCTCTCCCCATAGCCCTGTATCAATCCCAAACTAATCCCACTGCCCCACTCCCTCCCCATAGCCCTGTATCAATCCCAAACTAATCCCGCTGCCCCGCTCTCTCCCCATAGCCCTGTATCAATCCCAAACTAATCTCACTGCCCCGCTCTATCCCCATAGCCCTGTATCAATCCCCAAACTAATCCCACTGCCCCGCTCCCTACCCATAGCCCTGTATCTTCCTCTGCTTCAAATATCCATCGGAGAGGAAAGCTTTATCAGTAAATGGCGAGAGGACATGCCTGTGACATTGAGAAGCCTTCATCAAGGTTACACATCAGAAATTAATTTTACTCCCCACACATCCTGGCACACCTACTTAAATGAAGGTGTTGCCACCCTCTGTACAGTTTAAGAACTGGATGGTCCGGTTTTTGAGTGAAGTGACTAGGATTTCTAAAATAGACACCCAAAAGCAGACAGTGAATTTTCTCAATTGCTCGCTCCCAGTTTCACCTCTGTATTGGGAGAAAACGGAACATTTCTGATTTCTGCTTTGATCTCTGTTTTGCTGGGAATATTTATAAGAACGTAAGAATTAGGAGCAGGAGTCGGCCATACGGCCCCTCGAGCCTGCTACACCATTCAATAAGATCATGGCTGATCTTCGACCTCACCGCCACTTTCTAGTACTATCTGCCTTATCAGTATTAAACAACAGAATACAATGGTCCCGACTGTCACCGTAACTCTTAGCCTAGTCCTTGCTGTGGCCCCCTAGCCCGCACTATAACCCCTGGCCTACTACACACTATGACCCCTGGCCTAGCCCACACTATGACCCCTGGCCTAGCCCGCACTATAACCCCTGACCCACTACACACTATGACCCCTGGCCTAGCCCGCACTATGACCCCTGGCCTAGCCCGCACTATAACCCCTGGCCTACTACACACTATGACCCCTGGCCTAGCCCGCACTATGACACCTGGCCTAGCCCGCACTATAACCCCATGCCTACTACACACTATGACCCCTGGCCTAGCCCGCACTATGACCCCTGGCCTACTACACATTATGACCCCTGGCCTAGCCCTTGCTGTGACCCCCTAGCCTAGCCCTTTCTGTGACCCCCTGGCCTCGCCCTCCCTGTGACCCCTGGCCTAGCCCTCCCTGTGACCCCTGGCCTAGCCCTCGCTGTGACCCCTGGCCTAGCGCTAATTGTGACCCCTGGCCTAGCCCTCGTTGTGACCCCTGGCCTAGCCCTCGTTGTGACCCCTGGCCTAGCCCTCGTTGTGACCCCTGGCCTAGCCCTCGCTGTGACCCCTGGCCTAGCGCTAATTGTGACCCCTGGCCTAGCCCTCGTTGTGACCCCTGGCCTAGCCCTCGTTGTGACCCCTGGCCTAGCCCTCGTTGTGACCCCTGGCCTAGCCCTCGTTGTGACCCCTGGCCTAGCCCTCGTTGTGACCCCACACACCTCCACCCTCCGTTCCTCCACATTATCTGTTGCCCACAAGTTACTGTGTATTTCTATAAGTCGCAGAGTGCGATTTTCCTCAGCAACGCCCCCTTATCTTCTCAGGGTACAGACTCTCACTGCCCTCCGGTTCCTCACCCAAGATAACCTGATTCCTGTGGGAGCGCAGCAGCAAGTGTGGGTGGCATACTCCTCATAGCGTGAATGACAGCCAAGGCCCAATCCCATCTACATCCTTGCAGGAGCAGGAATGCTGATATAGGATCTCCTGACTAATTGCTGTATCCCTACTGTGCTATGGCAAGGCTCAGCTATCTCAGCACTGACCCGGGGATGGAATCTGGGGTGATGTCAGGAAGCACTTCTTCACACAAAGGCTAGTGGAAATCTGGAACTCTCTCCCCCAACCCTGAAATTTTTGTTAGGTATGGGTATGGGTATGGGTATGGGAGGAACAGATTCGAGGGGCTGAATGGCCAATTTCTGTTCCTGTGTTCCTTCCTATGTGGCGTTTCTGGACTCTACAGGTCAACTATTCATTGAATGGTGAAGACTGAGGAGCCCACACAATATCTTCAGCGGTATTTTAGTTTACTGATACCCTCAGTAGTGCTGCCTGACAATCATCGCTTCCTCATCAGCTCCCAAATTAGACCAAAATCACCACACACTCCAGCAGAACACTTCCAGAAAGAGGGAAACATAATGCTTCAAAACAGTCACCGCTGACTCCCCACAAACATTCATCCCTCCTTCAACCCCCAAACAGTCTCCCCTCCTTCAACCCCCATTCATTCACCCCCTCCTTCAACCCCCAAACATTCACCCCCTCCTTCAACCCCCAAACATTCACCCCCTCCTTCAACCCCCAAACATTCACCCCCTCCTTCAACCCCCCCAAACATTCACCCCCTCCTTCAACCCCCCAAACATTCACCCCTCCTCACCCCCAAACATTCACCCCCTCCTTCAACCCCCAAACATTCACCCCCTCCTTCAACCCCCCCAAACATTCACCCCCTCCTTCAACCCCCCCAAACATTCACCCCTCCTTCAACCCCCAAACATTCACCCCCTCCTTCAACCCCCATTCATTCACCCCCTCCTTCAACCCCCAAACATTCACCCCCTCCTTCAACCCCCAAACATTCACCCCCTCCTTCAACCCCCATTCATTCACCCCCTCCTTCAACCCCCAAACATTCACCCCTCCTTCAACCCCCATTCATTCACCCCCTCCTTCAACCCCCATTCATTCACCCCTCCTTCAACCCCCATTCATTCACCCCCTCCTTCAACCCCCAAACATTCACCCCCTCCTTCAACCCCCATTCATTCACCCCCTCCTTCAACCCCCATTCATTCACCCCCTCCTTCAACCCCCATTCATTCACCCCCTCCTTCAACCCCCATTCATTCACCCCCTCCTTCAACCCCCAAACATTCACCCCCTCCTTCAACCCCCCAAACATTCACCCCTCCTTCAACCCCCCAAACATTCACCCCTCCTTCAACCTTCCAAAACATTCACTCCTGACCCCCTAACAAACACCAACTACCCCCAGTCCCTGTCAGACCTGCTGTTGGACACAGGCTGTAATAAGGCACCAGTTCGAAGTGTCTGGAGTTTTACACGTGGCCCAGATGTGACTGCCAGAACTCACCGAGTGTGAGAACAGGAAGATTCCACTACGTCTGTGTTACTTGTAAAATCAGCTCGAGCGGAGCTGAGATCTCCGTCTGACAAACAGGAGGCAGAACAAAGAAGCCAGGAGTCGCAGGCTGCTGTTACACAAGGGGTCAAGGGGTCCATTCATTTAGTCCAGGTACTGGCCCTTGAGGGTCGTCCCGATGGCACTCGAGAGCTGCTCCTGCTCTCAGGCAGCAGACCAGCTCAACGTGGACAACGTGCAGCCTCAGCACGACTTTTAAACACAGCGCACGGAACAAACTTCGCAGTGACAAGCACGAGTCAGCCCAAGAGTTGCTCCGCGTTAGTGATCACCTCGAAACAGCAGCGGCAACGAGAAAACTTTTCTCACCCTACAGAGAGAGAGAGAAACGGGAGGGATCGGGCGTGCAATAAAACAGAATGAAAGACAGAGCCGAGAGCGAGAGAAAAGAACCCACAGTGATGGACAGAGAGAGATACAGAAAATAAATTTCAGTCCATTCCAACAATTCGCCGTGCAGGATGCAGTTACAGACCTTCCTCTGTGTTGAACTTATAGCGTGCCCTAGTCCCGAGCCTTGCTTCCTCTCTCCATTCTGTGTGCAATGCATTGTTACACTACCACCAGTTGATGCAGAAGTCTCCCTCTCCCCCTCCCCCTCTGCTCAGGCATTTCCACAGTAATCGTGGCAAGTCAGAAATTCCACCATCTGCCACTCAGCATTTACACAACCAGGAACACGAGACTCCTCCGAGATTGGATTAACACTCTTGACGTTTACAACACCCACACCCCCAGCCCTCCCTCTCACCGCTCCTTTTGAAGGATGCAGTCATGTAGTGTTTATGTTACTGGACTAGTAATTCAGAGAATGTAAGAATTACATCCTGTCTGTTTGAGAATTTGAATTTAGCTTTTGTTTTTAAGAAAAGCTGGTCTCAGTAACAGTGACCATGAAGCTGTCGGATTGTCGTAAAAACCCAGCTGCTTCACCAATGTCCTTTAAGGGGAGGAAATCTGCCATCCTTACCCGGTCTGGGACTGTGTGTCTCCAGTCCCACTCCAACGTGGTTGACTCTTAACTGTCCCAGCGAGCGTCAAACTGCTACAAAGAATAACAACTGCAGCAGTTCAAGAAGAAAGCCCACCACCACTTCCTCAAGAGGTAGGAACAGGAAGAGGCCATTCAGCCCCTCGAGCCTGCTCCACCATTCATTTAGATCATGGCTGATCTGAACCTTAACTCCATCTACCCGCCTTGGTTCCATATCCCTTGATACCCTTTCCCAACAAAAATCTATCCACCTCAATCTTGAAAATTTCAATTAACCCCCGCCCCCAGCCTCAGCAACCTTTTGAGAGAGTGAGTTCCAGATTTCCACTACCCTTCATGTGAAAAATGCTTCCTTGATTTCAATCCTAAACATTCTGGCTCTAATTTTAAGATTCTGCCCCCTTGTTCTGTAGTCTGCCGTCCAGAGGAAATCGCTTCTCTCCTATCTACCCGATCGAATCCCTTTATCGTTTTAAACATTTCGATCAGATCACTCTTCAACCTTCTAAACGCAAGGAAATACAAAACTAAGGGCAACTAGGGAGGGCAGTAATATGCCAATCTTGCCAGCAACGGCCACATCTCGAGAAGTAATTTGAAAAAAGGATCGGCTGATCCATAATGACTCCAGTTACACTCAGTATCAGATCAATCAGTTTACTTCATTATCCAGTTGTACAGGGCCTTGGTGAGACCACACTTGGAGTACTGTGTGCCATTTCGGTCTCCTTACCTAAGAAAGGATATACTTACCATAGAGGGAGTGCAGCAAAAGTTCACCAGACTGATTCCTGGGATGGCAGGACTGTCGTATGAGGAGAGATTGGGTCAACTGGGCCTGTATTCACTAGAGTTTAGAAGAATGAGAGGGGATCTCATTGAAACGTATAAAATTCTGACAGGGCTGGACAGACTGGATGCAGGGAGGATGTTTCCCCTGGCTGTGGGGTCTAGAACGAGGGGTCACAGTCTCAGGATATGGGGTAGGACATTTAGGACTGAGATGAGGAGAAATTTCTTCACTCAGAGGGTGGTGAACCTGTGGAATTATTTACCAGAGATAGCTGTGCGGGCCAAGTCACTGAATATATTTAAGAAGGAGATAGATAGATTTCTAGACACAAAAGGCATCAAGGGGTATGGGGAGAGAGCGGGAATATGGTATTGAGAGAGAGGATCAGCCATGATCATATTGAATGGCGGAGCAGGCTCAAAGGGCCGAATGGCTGACTCCTGCTCCTATTTTTCTATGTTTCTATGTTTCTGATTGCAAGTTTCAAACTGCCTCAGAAAGGCACAATGCCACCGCGCATAGGGACAACTTTACATCACACGATTTGTAGCACTGTCCTGCGCGATAACATCACTGCATGGGTCGATTCTTGCTCAACAGTCAGAATCATAGAATCATAGAATAGTACAGCAGAGAAGGAGGCCATTCGGCCCATTGAGTCTGCGCCGGCTCTTTCGAAGAGCAATCCAGTTAGTCCCACTCCCCCGCTCTTCCCCATATCCCTGCAATTTTTTCTCCTTCAAGTATTTATCCAATTCCCTTTTGAAGGCTACTATTGAATCTGTATCCACCACCCTATCAGGCAGCGCGTTCCAAATCCTAACCACTCGTTGCGTAAATATGTTTTTTCTCATGTCGCTGCTGGTTCTTTTGGAATCACCTTCAATCTGTGCCCTCTGGTTAACGATCCTTCAGCCACTGGAAACAGTTTCTCTTTATTTACTCTATCTAAACCCTTCATGATTTTGAGCACCTCTATCAAATCTCCTCTTAGCCTACGCTGCTCTAAGGAGAACAACCCCAGCTTCTCCAGTCTATCCACGTAACTATAATCCCTCATCCCTGAAACCATTCTAATAAATCTCTTCTGCACCCTCTCCAAAGTCTTCACGTCCTTCCTAAAGTGCGGTGCCCAGAATTGGATGCAATACCCCAGCTGGGCCCCCTGGCCTTAGCTCAGTTGCAGGGTAAGCTGTGAAGGGGTAATTTTGCAAGGCTCCTCTGTCGGCACAGAGCCTCATTAGATGTGATCGTGGATTGGAGAAAGGGCCACAGCAATGTCAACGGTCAGTCGGTCGACAATCGCACTGTCACGGAGTAACCCGAGATCGATGGATTTTTGTTGGGCAAGAATATCGAGGGTTATGGAACCAAGGCGGGTAAATGGAGTTAAGATACAGATCAGCTACGATCTCACTCAATGACAGAACAGGCTCAAGTGACTGAATGGCCTCCTCCCTACATGTCCCTACATACCCAGGGAGCCGACCAATGGGCTCCCAGTCTAGCGCGTTACCCCCACAACCCTTGGCACGACCGCCTTCACGGTTAGCGGAGAATCGAGAGGGAGGGGCAGGGGGCACGAATTCAGCAGCACCACCTGGGGCACTGTGGGTACAATGCCGCACTCCTAGCCTGCAGTTTTCAGTCCGTTAACGTTCAAGGACGCTGGCTGAGAGCACCACGCCTATCGCGATACTAGGTCCTGGCACATGCCAAGCAAGAAAGGACTTGCATTTCTATAGCGCCGTTCACATCCTCAGGATGTCCCAAAATGCTTCGCAGCCAATGAGTCCGTTTTGAAGTGTCGTCACTGTTGTTTTGCAGGCAAACAATTTGTGCACAGCAAGATCCCCAAAACAGCGATGAGGTAATCAATTATAAAATAAAAACAGAAAATGCTAGAAATACTCAGCAGGTCAGGCATTTGTAAACAATCAATTATATTGTTTTAGTGATATTGGTTGAGGGATAAATATTGACCAGGACGCCAGGGAGAACTCCCCTGCTCTTCTTCGAAGTAGTCCACCTGAGGGGGCAGACGGGGCCTCAGTTTAGCGTCTCATCCGAAAGACGGCACCTCCGACAGTGCAGCACTCCCTCAGCACTGCACTGCGAGTGTCAGCCTGGATTTTTTCTGTGCTCATGTCTCTGGACTGGGACTTGAACCTACGACCTTCTGAATCAGAGGTGAGAGTGACTACCAACCGAGACCAAGGCTGGCACGCTCTGGAATCGTCACCCCAAAATTATACACAACATTCCAATCACATTCGCTTGCAATCCATCTTTCGGATGCGACGTTAAACTGAGGCCCCGTCTGCTCTCTCAAGTGGACGTAAAAGATCCCACGGCACTATTTCGAAGAAGAGCAGCAGAGTTATCCTCGGTGTCCTGGGGCCAATATTTATCCCTCAAACAACATCACTAAAAACAGATTATCTGGTCATTATCACATTGCTGTTTGTGGGAGCTTGCTGTGCGCAAATTGTCTGCCACGTTTCCTGCATTACAACAGTGATTGCACTTCAAAAAGTACTTCATTGGCTGTAAAGCGCTTTGGGATGTCCGGTGGTCGTGAAAGGCACTATATAAATGCAAGTCTTTCTTTCTTCCTTTTCAATAAACAGAAGGCAGAAACAGGGCCTGTTGCTGATCCTGCCAAACACACAAAGGAGATTAAAAGAAAAAGCAAACAGCTGCATTGATAAAAGTTATCTGGGTTCCTTGACTGCAGTTCATGCGAGTGAACGCATTCAGTTCTGAGAAGCTCTTTACCACAAAGGAAGTGAAGGCCTGATTCCCCTCAGGGACCCCAAGGCGTCTCTGTGGGTTGGACACTTTGAGAGGCTTTCTTATTGGCTCCCCAGCCGCAGCAGCCAACACACCCTCTCAAAAAATCACGCAATGGCATGTTCACAGATCTGCACAGTACAGCAGTTATCTAGCCCATGCCAGTTACAGATTAGAGTAAAGTAAATGCCGCCCTGTGATAATGGCGCAGCATCTAGCCGAAGCGAAGGCAGGACTAGAAAACTTAACCCTCACTTCACCGGCAGAGCCTGCACTTTGTTGCGTGTCTATTGTCGTAAGTTACACAAGGCTCGAGGAGCCGAACGGCCTACTCCTGCTCCTATCTTCTATGTTTCTATGTTTCTAAGAACTCAGTGTTCCAACTAGCTGGCTGTCGCGCTCCAACCTCCCAATGATTCTCTGCAGCCAGCCACCCTCGCAGTGGCAGATGTTGGGGCTGTTGGATCTTCTACATCTGGGCTATCAGCATGGAGCCCGAGTCCAGGCTGTCGGAGGGGGGTTCAATCCTGGTACACGGGGGTTACATTGCATGCACAGCACAGAAACAGGCCATTCGGCCCAACTGGTCCGTGCCGGTGTTTATGCTCCACACGAGCCTCCTCCCACCCTACTTCATCTCACCTCATCAACATATCCTTCTATTCCTTTCTCCCTCATGTGTTTATCTAGCTTCCCCTTAAACGCCTCTATGATATTTGGGTGGGGGAAGAACCGGTCAAGGCAATGGAAAGCGCTTGTCCGAGTGTTACGACAATAACTTACTTTTATACAGCTCCTTTAACGTTCAAAAATGTCTCAAGGCACTTTACATAAATGTAAATGAGACAAAAATTGACACCGAGGCAACGAAGGAGACATTACATCGAGTTACAACAACAACAACAACTTGTATTTATATAGCACCTTTAACGTAGTAAAAAGTTCCAAGGCACTTCACAGGAGTATTTTAAGACAAAAAATTGTACACCGTGCCACATAAGGAGAAATTAGGGCAGGTGACCAAAAGCTTGGTCAAAGAGGTCGGTTTTAAGGAGCGTCTTAAAGGAGGAAAGAGAGGTAGCGAGGCGGAGAGGTTTAGGGAGGGAATTCCAGGGTAGGATAAGGGGAAAAAAAAGGGAAGCTTATGACAGATACCGAGTGCTAAATACTGCAGAAAACCGAGAGCAGTATAGAAAGCGCAGGTGTGAAATTAAAAAAGGAAATTAGGAAAGCAAAGAGAGAGAGCAAGAGAAAATATTGGCAAATAAAATCAAGGAAAACCCAAATATGTTTCACAAATACATGAAGAGCAAGAGGATAACTAAATAACGGGCTGAAGGCACGGCCGCCAATGGTGGAGCGAAGTGGGAGAGGAATGAGCATGACTTCCCACCTCCAACCGCCCAGCCCGGTCAAACACCCTTTTTTTTACCCATCTTCAATATACAGTATTTGCAACTAAAACAAAAGTGTTCAAAGAAAATGAAAAGAGAACACACAATTTTGTTCACGCCCCAATGATATTTCTCTGGGGTTTTAGCTGGCAGCAGTGTCCGGGAGATTAACCTTCAATTCCTGGAGTCTCCAGGCCAATCTCTGGAGGGTTGGCGACCCCTACTCCAACCTGGATGATTCTGACCAGCGAGCGAAAATCTAAGTGTGCAGCACGGTTCAAGCAAGGGCTAGTTAACCCTGAACCATGGCTACAGTAGCACAGTGGTTATGTTACCTGACTAGTCACCCAGGGGCCTGAACTATGTAACCCCAGTAGACTGGGAGTTCTAAATCCCACGCATGGCAGTTTGAGAATTTGAATTCAGATAAAAACCTGAAAATAAGAATCTGGCACCAGTAAAAGCGACCATGAAGCTGTCGGATTGTTGAAAAATCCCCAACTACTCCTCCAATGCCACTGTCAGCCGTGGCTCAGTGGGTGGCACCCTCGCCTCTGAGTCAGACGGCTGTGGGTTCAGGTCCCACTCCAGAGGCTTGAGCACAAAAATCCAGGCTGACAGTCCCAGTGCAGTGCTGAGGGAGCGCTGCAGTGTCAGAGGAGCCGTCTTTCTGATCCGATATTAAACCGAGGCCACATCTGCCCTCTCAGGTGGACGTAAAAGATCCCACGGCACTATTTTGAAGAAGAGCAGAGGAGTTCTCCCCGGTGTCCTGGCCAATATTTATCCCTCAACCAACATCACAAAAACAGATTATCTGGTCATTATCACATTGCTGTTTGTGGGATCTTGCTGTGCGCAAATTGGCTGCCGCGTTTCCTACATTACAACAGTGACTGCACTTCAAAAGTACTTCATTGGCTGTAAAGCGCTTTGGGACATCCTGAGGTCGTGAAAGGCGCTGTAGAAATGCAAGTCTTTCTTTAATTGAAGTTCTGAGGTGTGATTCGATGGGCAAGAGACCCAAACTGCTTCACATTACGACAAGTTACCTGGAAGTGCAGTCACCGCTGTTTTGCAGGCTTTTTATGAACAGGTTTACGATTTTGTCGTGTAGAGCACGAAGGGGGAAATCTCTCACCCGCGCCAGTCAATGGAAAACTGTGGCAACGATAGGACCAGTCCCCTGGACAGTCCAATCAGAACATCGGGCTGGGTGATAGGAACATAGGAACAGGAGGGGGCCATTCAGCCCCTCGAGCCTGTTCCACCATTCAATGAGATCATGGACGATCTGCATCTTAACTCCATCTAAGAAAAAATGGTAATAAGACAAATAGGGCCATAGTACAAAAAAATGTTAAGCTGTCTAAAAATGTTAAAAAGACAAATCTAAAGGCACTGTATCTGAACGCACGAAGCATTCGTAATAAGGTAAACGAATTAACAGCGCAAATCGATGTAAACGGATACGATATAATTGCGATTACGGAGACATGGCTGCAGGGTGACCAAGACTGGGAGCTGAATATCCAAGGATATTCAATATTTAGGAAGGACAGGCAAAAAGGAAAAGGAGGTGGGGTGGCGTTGTTAATAAAGGATGCAATCAGAGCAATAGTGATAAAGGATATTGGTTCAGAAAATCAAGATGTAGAATCAGTTTGGGTGGAGCTAAGAAGCACCAAGGGGCAGAAAACATTGGTGGGAGTTGTCTATAGGCCTCCAAACAGTAGTGGTAATGTAGGGGATGGCATCAAACAGGAAATTAGAGATGCATGTAACAAGGGTACTACAGTAATCATGGGTGACTTTAATCTACATATAGACTGGCCAAACCAAATTAGCAATAATACTGTGGAGGATGAATTCCTGGAGTGTGTACGAGATGGTTTTTTAGACCAGTACATTGAGGAGCCAACTAGGGAACAGGCTATCCTAGATTGGGTATTGTGCAATGAGAAGGGGTTAATTAATAATCTTGTTATGCGGGGTCCTTTAGGGAAGAGTGATAGAACATGATAGAATTCTTCATTAAAATGGAAAGTGAAGAAGTCCAATCCAAAACTAGGGTCCCAAATCTAAACAAAGGAAACTACGAAGGTATGAGGAATGAGTTGGCTATGATAGATTGGGGAGCTTCATTAAAAGGCATGACGGTGGATAGGCAATGGGTAACATTTAAGGAACGAATGCATGAATTGCAACAGTTATACATTCTTTTCTGACGCAAAAACACAAAAAGAAAAGCGGCCCAACCATGGCTAACAAAAGAAATTAAGGATCGTATTAGGTCCAAAGAGGAGTCATATAAAGTTGCCAGAAAAAGTAGCAAGCCTGAGGATTGGGAGCAGTTTAGAGTTCAGCAAAAAAGGACCAAGAAATTGATTAAGAGGGGAAAAATAGAGTATGAGAGTAAATTTACAAGGAACATAAAAGTGGATTGTAAAAGCTTCTACAAGTATGTAAAAAGAAAAAGATTAGTGAAGACAAATGTAGGTCCCTTACAGTCAGAAATGGGAGAATTTATAATGGGGAACAAGGAAATGGCAGAGCAATTAAACAAATACTTTGGTTCTGTCTTCACAGAAGAGGACACAAATAACTTCCCAGAAATGCGAGGGAACCAAGGGTCTAGTGAGAAGGAGGAATTAAAGGAAATTAGTATTACTAAAAAAATAGTGCTGGAGAAATTAATGGGACTGAAAGCTGATAAATCCCCAGGGCCTGATAATCTGCATTCCAGAGTACTAAAAGAGGTAGCCATGGAAATAGTGGATGCGTTGGTTGTCATCTTCCAAAATTCTATAGATTATGGAACAGTTCCTGCAGATTGGAGGGTGGCAAATGTAACCCCACTATTTAAAAAAGGAGGGAGAGAAAAAACCGGGAACTACAGACCGATTAGCCTAACATCAGTAGTAGGGAAAATGCTAGAGTCTATTATAAAGGATGTAATAACAGGACACTTAGAAAATATCAACGGGATTAGACAAAGTCACCATGGATTTATGAAAGGGAAATCGTGTTTGACAAACCTACTGGAGTTTTTTGAGGATGTAACTGGTAGAATAGATAAGGGAGAACCAGTGGATATGGTGTATTTGGATTTTCAGAAGGCCTTTGATAAAGTCCCACATAAGAGGTTAGTGTGCGAAATTAAAGCACATGGGATTGGGGGTAATATACTGACATGGATTGAAAATTGGTTAACAGACAGGAAACAGAGAGTAGGAATAAATGGGTCTTTTTCGGGGTGGCAGGCAGTGACTAGTGGGGTACCACAGGGATCAGTGCTTGGGCCCCAGCTATTCACAATATATATCAATGATTTGGATGAGGGAACCAAATGTAACATTTCCAAGTTTGCTGACGACACGAAAGTAGGTGGGATTGTAAGTTGTGAGGAGGATGCAAAGAGGCTTCAAGGCGATTTAGACAAGTTGAGTGAGTGGGCAAATACATGGCAGATGCAGTATAACGTGGATAAATGTGAAGTTATCCACTTCGGTAGGAAAAACAGAAAGGTAGAGTATTATTTAAATGGTGATAGATTGGGAAATGCTGATGTACAAAGGGACCTGGGTGTCCTTGTACACCAGTCACTGAAAGCAAACATGCAGGTGCAGCAAGCAGTTAGGAAAGGCAAATGGTATGTTGGCCTTCATTGCAAAAGGATTTGAGTACAGGAGCAAGGATGTCTTACTACAGTTGTACAGGGCCTTGGTGAGACCACACCTGGAGTACTGTGTGCAGTTTTGGTCTCCTTACCTAAGAAAGGATATACTTGCTATAGAGGGAGTGCAGCGAAGGTTCACCAGACTGATTCCTGGGATGGCAGGACTGTCGTATGAGGAGAGATTGGGTCGACTAGGCCTGTATTCACTAGAGTTTAGAAGAATGAGACGGGATCTCATTGAAACGTATAAAATTCTGACAGGGCTAGACAGACTAGATGCAGGGAGGATGTTTCCCCTGGCTGTGGGGTCTAGAACGAGGGGTCACAGTCTCAGGATACGGGGTAGGACATTTAGGACAGAGATGAGGAGAAATTTCTTCACTCAGAGGGTGGTGAACCTGTGGAATTCTCTACCACAGAAGGCTGTGCGGGCCAAGTCACTGAATATATTTAAGAAGGAGATAGATAGATTTCTAGACACAAAAGGCATCAAGGGGTATGGGAGAGAGCGGGAATATGGTATTGAGATAGAGGATCAGCCATGATCATATTGAATGGCGGAGCAGGCTTGAAGGACCGAATGGCCGACTCCTGCTCCTATTTTTCTATGTTTACCTGCCTTGGTTCCGTACCCCTTATTACCCAGAGAGTGGTGAGAATGTGGAACTCGCTACCACAGGGAGTGGTTGAGGCGAATAGGATAGATGTTTAAGGGGAAGCTGGACAAACATGAGGGAGAAAGGAATAGAAGGATGTGCTGATAGAGTGAGATGAAGAGGGGTGGGAGGAGGCTCGTGTGGAGCATAAGCACCGGCACGGACCAGTTGGGCCGAATGGCCTGTTCCTGTGCTGTACATTCTATGTAATACCCTTACCTAACAAAAATCTACCATAGAGTCATAACACAGAGTCATAACGGCACAGAAGGAGGCCATTCGGCCCATTGAGTCTATGCCTTCTCTCTGTAGAGCGATCTCAGTTTTAACATTTTCCATTGACCCCCAGACTCAACAGCTTTTTGGGGGAGAGAGTTCCAGATTTTCACAAGCCTTTGTGTGAAGAAGTGCTTCCTGACATCACCCCTGAACGGCCTGGCTCTAATTTTAAGATTATGCCCCCTTGTTCTGGACTCTCCCACCAGAGGAAATAGTTTCTCTCTATCTACCCTATCGAACACCTCGATTAGTTCTTCTATCTTAATCTTCTATACTGGTGGGGATACATTAATGGGGAGCTGCGATGGTGTCGACAGATCTTCCTCACTGCGACCCAACACCACTGATTGAACCAGGAGAGAAGCAGATTGTTACAGCTTTGACCCAACAGCACTAACCCTGATTATTTCCCTTACCGATAACCTCACAGGGCATCCCAGCCCAGAACCTGCCGCTGGGTCTCGCTGCGTCTCCCCGACACCGAATCGTTTCCTGTGACCTGGGGGGGCAGGAGCAGCAACTGCTGAAACCTGGGGCAAGCTCAGACTCTGTTTGGGTTTATTCGCCCGCGGGACCTCCCGTGACATGTTATGTTGACCAATTCCCCCGCCCCCCCCCCCGGTTTTAAATTCGGGTGCGCGGTCCCTTTAACGGGCTGCGCGGCCCGGTGAAAGTTCCGCACTTGCGGAGAATTTATCGTCGGAAAAGCCGGGACCAGCGGCGCAGCTTCAAGGGAACGATGATGTTGACCCAAGAATCTCTCCTGAAATACTGTCCCCCTCCCTCACCCAGTACATTCTCGTACAAATTCATTGAACAGCCTTGTGACCAAATTAATACATTCTAGTGTATCTCACGCGATTGGGGCCAATCAGGGGTTCATGGCCTTCTCTCTCTCTTTCTCCTCCCTCCTCCCTCCTCTGTCTCTCACTGTCTCTCCTCCACTTCTCTCTCTCCTCCCCTTCTCTCTCTGTTCCCCATTTCTCCCCCTTCTCTCCATCCCTTCTCCCTCCCCTCTGCCTCTCTCTCTTCCACTCTCCACATCCCCTCTCTCTCCCTTGCCCCTCTCTCAGCCCTCCCCCTTTCTCCTCCCCCCACTCTCTCCAGCATTCCATGATATGTGTGCCTGTGCATGTCTGTGTGTGTGAGAGTGTGTGAGTGTGAGTGCATGTGTTTCTGTGTGTTTGAGTGTGTGTGTGTTTCTGTGTGTGTGAGTGTGAGTGAGTCTGTGTGTGTGTTTCTGTGTGTTTGAGTGCGTAAGACAAAGGTCCTCTACTAACCTGCCCCCGCCACACAGTACTGCCCCCCGATTATCAAAATCTACGACAAGGCCTTGGACAACGTGGACCACTTTCCATACCTCGGGAGCCTACTGTCAACAAGGGCAGACATCAAAGACGAAGTCCAACGCTGCCTTCAGTGTGCCAGTGCAGCCTTCTGTCACCTGAAGAAGAGTGTTTGAAGACCAGGACCTCAAACCCGGCACTAAGCTCATGGTCTACAGAGCAGCAGTGATACCCGCCCTGCTGTATGCCTCAGAGACATGGACCATGTACAGTAGGCACCTCAAAGCACTGGAGAGGTATCACCAACGCTGTCTCCGCAAGATCCTGCAAATCCATTGGCAGGATAGGCGCACCAACGTCAGTGTTCTCGCGCAGGCCAACATCCCCAGCATCGAAGCTTTGACCACGCTCGATCAGCTCCGATGGACAGGCCACATCGTCCGCATGCCCAATACGAGACCCCCAAAACAAGCACTCTACTCGGAGCTCCGACACGGCAAGAGAGCCCCAGGTGGGCAGAGGAAATGCTTCAAGGACACCCTCAAAGCCTTGTTGAGGCTGCCGCGAAACACGAATGGAGGCTGAATCCATATGTGGAAAACAAGAAACTATTATTCACTGCATGGCACACAAAATGGCTGAGAAAACTGCTCCCAGAATTCTCTGGGTAAAACCTGAGGCCCTGCCCCCTTCTGCCTTAAAGGTAAGGTGCCTTAAAGGGAAGGGGCTGGAAATTTGTCCACAGACGGGAAGAGTGGATTATGCCCGTTTTAGGTGGCGATCCGCCACAGCCTCCTTGAAAAAGTGCAACATCCCCACCGACACCTGGGAATCCCTGGCCCAAGACCGCACAAAGTGGAGGAGAAGCATCCGGGAAGGTGCCGAACACCTCGAGTCTCTTCGCCGGGAGCAAGCGGAAGCCAAGCGGAAGGAGCACACGTCAACCCAAGTACCCCACCCACCCGCCCCTTCAACCACCGTCTGCTCCACCTGTGACAGAGACTGTAGGTCCCGCATTGGACTCATCAGTCACCCGAGAACTCATTTTTAATGTGGAAGCAAGTCATCCTTGGTTCTGAGGGACTGCCTAAGAAGAAGGAAGAGAAATGTATGAGAGTGTGTGAGTGTGTGTGTGTGTGTTTCTGTGTGTATGAGTGTGAGTGAGTCTGTGAGTGAGTCTGTGTGTGAGTGTGAGTGAGTCTGCGTGTGTGAATGTGAGTGTGAGTGTGTGTGTGTCTGTGTTTGAGTGTGAGTGAGTCTGTGTGTGAGTGTGAGTGAGTCTGTGAGTGAGTCTGTGTGTATGAGTGTGAGTGAGTCTGTGAGTGAGTCTGTGTGTATGAGTGTGTGTGTTTCTGTGTGTGTGAGTGTGAGTGTGTCTGTGTGTGTGTCTGTGTGTGTGAGTGTGAGTGTGTGTGTGTCTGTGTGTGAGTGAGTCTGTGTGTGTGTCTGTGTGTGAGTGTGAGTGAGTCTGTGTGTATGTCTGCATGAGTGAGTCTGTGAGTGAGTCTGTGTGTATGAGTGTGTGTGTTTCTGTGTGTGTGTGTGTGTGTGTCTGTGTGAGTGTGTGTGTGTGTTTCTGTGTGTGTGAGTGTGTGTGTTTCTGTGTGTGTGAGTGTGTGTGTGTTTCTGTGTGTGTGAGTGTGTGTGTGTGTGTGTTTCTGTGTTTGTGAGTGTGAGTGAGTCTGTGTGTGTGTCAGTGAGTGTGAGTGTGAGTGTGTCTGTGTGTGTGTCTGTGTGTGAGTGAGTCTGTGTGTGTGTCTGTGTGTGTGTCTGTGTGAGTGTGTGTGTGTCTGTGTGTGAGTGAGTCTGTGAGTGTATTTGTGTGTGAGTGTGAGTGTGTCTGTGTGTGTGTGTGTTTCTGTGAGTGTGAGTGTGTCTGTGTGTGTCTGTGTGTGAGTGTGTGTGTGTGTGTGTCTGTGTGTATGAGTGTGAGTGAGTCTGTGAGTGTGTCTGTGTGTGTGAGTGTAAGTGAGTCTGTGTGAGTGTCTGTGTGTGTGAGTGTGAGTGAGTCTGTGTGTGTGTCTGTGTGTGTGAGTATGAGTGTGTGTGTGTGTTTCTGTGTGTGTGAGTGTGAGAGAGTCTGTGTGAGAGTCTGTGTGTGTGTTTCTGTGTGTGTCTGTGTGAGTGAGTCTGTGTGTGTGTTTCTGTGTGTTTTAGTGTGTGTACCAGAATGCAGTCACAGATCTGCAATCAGCATCAGTAAACATTTACCCCAGTAAAGTAATGGGTCAGAACAACAGAGGAAGGGAGGAGGGAGGAGGGGGGAGTGTAAGCAGGGGTCCACACACTCACCGCCCTCTGTGTAAAGTAGTTCAATATAAACTGTCGCCGCCTCCTCCCTCTTCTCAGCCTGCACCCTGGACCTAGAGTTTGAAACAACAACAACTTGTATTTATACAGCGGCTTTAACATAGGGAAACGTCCCAAGGTGCTTCACAGGAGCATAATCAGAAAAAAATTGACACCGAGCCACATAAGGAGATGTTAGGAAGGTTGACAAAAAGCTGGGTCAAAGAGTTGGGTTTTAAGGAGAGTCTTAAAGGAGGAGAGAGAGGCAGAGAGGTTTAGCGAAGATGATAAGGGCTGTGGCAGGGGCAGAAACCTGACTGGAGAGATTCAGACAGGGAGTTGTGGGAAAGATGAGAGTTGGGAGGCGACAATGGGTTGAAGGACTTGCCTAAACCTCTCCACTTCTCCACCTCCCAGGTCCTGCCCATTCCGACATCCACACGCACTTCCAGCAGAAGCCGCTGAGGCAGGAGGTGATGGCGAGGCCCATCCAGATTCATCTCCCTCCGATCTGGGTGCTTAACGAAAGAAAGAAAGAAAGAAAGAAAGAAAGAAAGAAAGAAAGAAAGAAAGAAAGAAAGAAAGAAAGAAAGAAAGAAAAAAAGAAAGAAAGAGAGAGAAAGAAAAAAAGAAAGAAAGAAACATGGCAGCCAATTTGCGCACAGCAAGCTCCCACAAACAGCAATGAACTAAATGACCAGTTGAGGGATAAATGTTGGCCAGGACACTGGAAGAAAGAAAGAGGGACAGAAAGAGAAAAAGAAAGAGAGAAGGAAATAAAGAACAAAGTTGTATTTCTATAGGGCCTTTCATGACCTCAGGACGTCCCAAAGTGCTTCATAGCCAATTAAATACTTTTAAAGCGTAGTCATTGTTGTTATGTCAGCGTCTATTTTGCGCACAGTAAGCTCCCACAATCAGCAATGAGATAAATGACCACATGATCTGGGTTTTTTTCAGTGATGTTGGTGGAGGGATAAATATTGGCCAGGACAGCGGGGAGAACGCCGATGGATGGGTGACTGCAGTGTGTGGCAGGAATGAGGCAACTGAGATGGCAGCTTCTGGAATGGAGACGGGCTCCGTGTTGACCGCCGAGCGGATTGGTCACTGCGTCGCAGGAAACGCCTCCGACACCGGCACCAAACATTCGGTGTCATTACGAGCTTTTGTAAAAACCGAGTGTGTAAATCACACGTTTCTGCACTTGCCCTGTCTTGTCGTTTCAAGGGCGTGACTGGTACACACTAAACTCCGCTGTAGATGCAGGAATTCCATCACTTTGCAGGAGAAATGCCCTCACAAACCTTTGGGCCTTGCATCCCAGAATTATCTGTCCAGTGCTCTTTCCCCAGAGCCCTGCAAATTTCTCCTTTTCAATGAACCTTTCTAAAACCCTGGTTGGGCCTCAGCTGGAGTTTTGTGTCCAATTCTGGGCTCCACTCTTTAGGAAGGATGTCAAGGGCCTTGGAGAGGGTGCAGAGGAGATTTACCAGAATGGTACCACTTTTGAGGGACTTCAGTTATGTGGAGAGACTGGAGAAGCTGGGGTTGTTCTCCTTAGAGCAGAGAAGGTTAAGGGGAGATTTAATAGAGGTGTTCAAAATCATGAAGAATTTTGATAGAATAACTAAGGGGAAACTGTTTCCAGTGGCAGGAGGGTCGGTAACCAGAGGACACAGATTGAAGATAATTGGTAAAAGAACCAGAGGGGAGATGAGGAGAATTTTTTTTACACGCAGCGAGTTGTTGTGATCTGGAATGCGCTGCCTGAAAGGGCGGTGGAAGCAGATTCAATAGTAACTTTCAAAAGGGAATTGGATAAATATTTGAAAAGGAAAAATTTGCAAGGCTATGGGGAAAGAGCAGGGGGAGTGGGACTAATTGGAGAGCTCTTTCAAAGAGCCGGCACAGGCACGATGGGCCGAATGGCCTCCTTCTGTGCTGTATCATTCTATGATTCTATAATTCTATGATTTCTCCAATTCCCTTTTGAAAATTACTATTGCTCGCCCCGCCCTATCTCTGTAACCTCCTCTTGCCCTACATCCCTCCGAGATCTCTGCGCTCCTCCAATTCTGGCCTCTTGAGCATCCCCGATTTTCATCACTCCACCATTGGCAGCCATACTGTGCCAGCTGCCTGGACCCTAAGCTCTGGAATTCCTTCCCTAAGCCTCTCCGCCAATCTACCTCTCCTCCTTTAAAATGCTGTTTAAAACCTACCTCTTTGCCCAATCTGTCCTAATATCTCCTTATGTGGCTCAGTGTAAAATTTTGTTTGATAACGCTCCTATGAAGCGTCTTGTGACATTTTACTACGTTAAAGGCGCTATATAAATCGAAGTTGTTGTTGTTATTGAATCTGCTTCCACCGCCCTTTCAGGCAGTGCATTCCAGATCACAACAACTCGCTGCGTAAAAAGTTGTTTCCGCATCTCCCCTCTGGTTCTTTTGCCACTTACCTTAAATCTGTGTCCTCTGGTTATTGACCCTCCCGCCACTAGAACAGTTTCTCCCTATCCACTCTATCAAAACCTTTCAAAATTTTGAACACCTCTATCAAATCTCCCCTTAACCTTCTCTGCTCTAAGGAGAACAACCCCAGCTTCTCCAGTCTCTCCACCTAACTGAAGTCCCTCATCCCTGGGACCGTTCTGGTAAATCTCCTCTGCACCCTCTCCAAGGCCTTGACATCCTTCCTAAAGTGTGGTGCCTAGAATAGGCCACAATACTCCAGCTGAGGCCTAACCAATGATTTCTCCAGCACCTTTCACAACCTCAGGACGTCCCAAAGCACTTCACAGCCAATGAAGTACTTTTCTGAAGTGCAGTCACTGTTGTAATGTAGGAAACACGGCAGCCAATTTGGGCACAGCAAGCTCCCACAATCAGCAATGTGATAATGACCAGATAATCTGTTTTTGTTATGTTGACTGAGGGATAAATATTGACCAGGATACTGGGGCTAACGCTGCTGCTCTTCTTCAAAATAGTGCCATGGGATCTTTTATGTCCAGCTGAGAGGGCAGACAGGGCCTGGATTTAACATCTCATCCAATAGACGGCACCTCCGACAGTGCAGCACTCCCTCAGTACCTGGATGTAGGAACTAACTGGCTCCACCGAAGATTAGTATCTCAGGCTCACACACTGCAGACAGCAATTTCAGCCACCTCACTGCTTCCATAAGTTTCCAAACGGCTTTTCAATTAGAGCAGAATAAAACAGAAAAGACTGAAAACAGAGCAATTACCCCCGATGATTTACAACCCAGTTTCACTATTTCTTCTTGGCTTTGTAGTTAGTCTGCATTTTGTGCCAAGACAGGGAAAGATTTTGCCCCAAGGTCATCGAACAGTAAACGTTCTTGGAGCTGTACGCTGAATGTACCAATTGCCCTGATCGCTGTCACCACAGATACTTGCTCTGTCATGACTGCTTGCCACATGTCAAAACCTGTGAAATAAATTGCAAACCTAACCTCCCTCCTGGCTTCATGCTCCCTGTGATATACCCTGTACAATTCCTGTTAGATACCCTGTACAGTTCATGTTATATACCCTGTACAATTCCTGTTATATACCCTGTAAAATTCCTGTTATATACCCTGTAAAATTCCTGTTAGATACCCTGTACAATTTCTGTTAGATACCCTGCACAATTCCTGTTATATACCCTGTACAATTCCTGTTATATACCCTGTAAAATTCCTGTTATACTCCCTGTACAATCACTGTTATACTCCCTGTACAATTCCTGTTATATACCCTGTACAATTCCTGTTATATACCCTGTAAAATTCCTGTTAGATACCCTGTACAGTTCATGTTATATACCCTGTACAGTTCCTGTTATATACCCTGTACAATTCCTGTTATATACCCTGTAAAATTCCTGTTATATACCCTGTACAATTCCTGTTATATACCCTGTACAATTCCTGTTATATACCCTGTACAATTCCTGTTATATACCCTGTAAAATTCCTGTTAGATACCCTGTACAGTTCATGTTATATACCCTGCACAATTCCTGTTATATACCCTGTAAAATTCCTGTTATACTCCCTGTACAATCACTGTTATACTCCCTGTAAATATCCTGTTATATACCCTGTACAATTCCTGTTATATACCCTGTAAAATTCCTGTTATATACCCTGTAAAATTCCTGTTATACTCCCTGTACAATTCCTGTTATATACCCTGTACAATTCCTGTTATACTCCCTGTAAAATTCCTGTTATATACCCTGTAAAATTCCTGTTATACTCCCTGTACAATTCCTGTTATACTCCCTGTACAATTCCTGTTATACTCCCTGTACAATTCCTGTTATACTCCCTGTACAATTCCTGTTATACTCCCTGTACAATTCCTGTTATACTCCCTGTACAATTCCTGTTAGATACCCTGTACAGTTCCTGTTATATACCCTGTACAGTTCCTGTTAGATACCCTGTACAGTTCCTGTTAGATACCCTGTACAGTTCCTGTTATATACCCTGTACAATTCCTGTTATATACCCTGTACAGTTCCTGTTATATACCCTGTACAGTTCCTGTTAGATACCCTGTACAATTCCTGTTAGATACCCTGTACAGTTCCTGTTATATACCCTGTACAGTTCATGTTATATACCCTGTACAGTTCCTGTTATATACCCTGTACAGTTCCTGTTATATACCCTGTACAGTTCCTGTTAGATACCCTGTACAATTCCTGTTATATACCCTGTACAGTTCCTGTTATATACCCTGGTACAATTCCTGTTATATACCCTGTACAGTTCCTGTTATATACCCTGTACAATTCCTGTTATATACCCTGTAAAATTCCTGTTATATACCCTGTACAATTCCTGTTATATACCCTGTACAGTTCCTGTTATATACCCTGTACAATTCCTGTTATATACCCTGTACAATTCCTGTTATATACCCTGTACAATTCCTGTTATATACCCTGTACAATTCCTCTTATATACCCTGGTACAATTCCTGTTATATACCCTGGTACATGATGTAAGAAAACTACTAGACACTTGGTCTAAGCGTTAAACAAAGCTTTAATCAACTGTTTTTCAAAATGGAGATCTAGTTGTGTCCTTCACTAGTTCCTGTTGAGGAATGTCCTAAGCAAGTTGGGCCCATGCCCGAGTATTTATACTCTCCCTGGACAGCGCCACCAGCAGGCTGCCCAGTATTACTTCATACATGAATGACAAGTTTCATGTCATTCCTCCCGCCTGAAAGATTGGAAGTCCGGCGGCTTCCTTCTACCGAATTAGCCGGACTAAGAATAGACGCAGTCGTTTGGATTTCCGTTGGAGGCCGGAAGGCACGTCTCCTCGGACCATGTTTTGGTCCCTGGGTCGCTTGGTTCGTCCCGGCGGGCTGGCAGAGTCCGTGTCGCCTTGATCGACCTGAGGGGGACTGGGGAGATCGTGGCTCCAGGTGCGGGTCCCCACCGGCGCAGAGCTGGCTTCATCCTGCTCAGTAGCCGGTGATTGACCGGCGTCCTGGCTTCGGGTGGCCATACCGCGGGGAGCGCTCTGTTCCCTGGGTTGATCCAGCGGAGTAGCTGGCAGATCCCTTGATGTCCCGGGTAGGGCGTCATCCTCGGAGGAGCGCGGAGTATCAGCGTCATTAATACGGATCTCTCTATCGATTGGGTCCGTGGGACCGGTTGGGCAGGGAGCCAGATCCCGAAGTGAAACTGTGGACTCCCGGCCATCGGGGTACCGCACGTACGCGTATGTAGGATTGACATCCATTAGTTCCACCTCGTCGACGAGGGGATCACTCTTGGAGGATCGGACGAATCTTCGGAGCAGCACGGAGCCAGGAGCTGCCAACCATGATGGTAGGGACGTCCTATGAGTGGAACGACGCTGGAACCCGAAGAACCGTTCGTGAGGAGTAACATTGGTGGATGTAGAAAGAAGAGACCTGATGGAATGCAACGCGTCAGGGAGTATGTTTTCCCACTGCTGGTCTGGTAGATTGTGTGACCTCAGTGCAAGATGAACAGCGTTCCAAATGATAGCGTTGTATCTCTCAACCTGTCCGTTTCCAATAGGATGATACGGTGTCGTTTTACTTGTGGCGATTCCCCGTTGGGAAAGATAACTTTTGAGTTCGCTTGACATGAAGGAGGGACCCCAATCAGAGTGGATGAAATTGGCTGTACTGCAAAGGGAAAAGACCTTATCGAGGCATCTGATCACTGTGGAAGTAAGCATATTGGGACAGGGAATACCAAAGGGAAAGCGTGAATATTCGTCCACCATAGTAGGCATAAGTCAGTATGAAGATCCGCAAGAGTCAAAGTTGACATGGAAGAGCAGAATGCACGCGTTAGGGTATCCGGGGCCACATTCTCCTTGCCGGGTTGATACTGTATGGTGTAGCCAAAGGCGGCCAATTCCATCCTCCAGAGCTGTATTTTGTTATTCTTGATTTTAGTGCGTTTCCGGTTATCCAGCATAAAGGCCACCGAGCGCTGATCGGTTATGAGCGTGAAATGGCGACGAGCGAGAAAATGACTCCATTTACGTACTGCTTCAATGATAGCCGTAGCCTCCTTCTCGACAGGAGGATAATGGAGCTCGCTACCCTGCAAAGTTCTAGACAGAAATGCAACGGGTCGACCGCCTTGATTCAAGGTAGCCGAGATCGCCACCTCCAATGCATCGCATTCGACCACGAAAGGGAGATTTTCATCGATGGAATGAAGCGTGGCTTTTTCCAGTTGTTGCTTGAGGAGGTCGAAAGCTGAAATAGCCCTCGCCTCCAACGGAAATGACTTCGCGTGAAGCAGGGGCTGGATTTTGTCGGAAAAGTGAGGTATCCACTTCGCATAATAGGCGAACATGCCGAGGGCCCGATGAAGAGAGCTGAGATTCGTAGGAGGAGGGAGCTCCTGAAGCGGACGAAGTCGCTCCGGATCCGGTTTGATGACACCATTGCCCACCCAGTAGCCAAGGATGTTGACTGATGGTACTGATTTCACAGATTTGGACTCATTTAAGGTTAAGTTGCGACGACGGAGAACGTCAAGAAATTTCTGGAGGTTGGCATCATGCTCCTTCTGGTCATTATCCAGATATGGAAAAGTGTCTGTTAAGTTCTCCTGTTTGACTAGGCTATCTATTGCCCGTTGAAAGACGGCCACCCCATTGGTGACCCCGAATGGAAGGCGACGAAACTGGTAAAGCCGACCATTGGCCTCAAAAGCCGTATACTTTTTGTCAGAGTCCTTTAACGGTACTTGATGGTATGCGTTCTTTAAGTCAAAAGTTGAAAATACCTTGTAGTTAGCAAGGTTATTGACCATGTCATCGATGCGTGGTAGTGGGTAGGCATCAGCATTTTTTTTTGCCAAGTCCAGAGAATATGCCTGATCATAGGCAGCTTGTAACTCGAGGGTTTTATTCTCCAGCAGATGCTGGCGTATGAAGGGAGACACAATTCCATTAATAAAAGAATCACGAATTAACTCCTCCTGGTACTGCTCAGCTGAGAGGTCGCACAACACCAGGTTATAGTCCAACAGTTTTATTTTAAATCACAAGCTTTCGGAGTTACAACTCCTTCGCTCAGCTGAGACAGCCTTGAGATTACAATCTTTGCTGAGCCTGCGAAGCTTTTGAAGGAATTCGTCAAGTGATACCCCGGGTTGTTGTCGAGTTGTGGCCAGTAGATGCCAAGCAAAAATGTTGTTTGGGGCCTTAACATATAGTTGCTGTAGTATTCGGATAGCGGAGTCATAGTTTACACAGTCTTCGATATAGTCAAACACATAAGGGGATACATAATTGGCAAGTATCTCTAACTTATCAGGAACATTCTCACCACATGCCCTGAGTTAGTTGATGAAGGTACGATACCAGTGTTTCCATACCTTAGCAGTTGTAGGTGAATTCGGGTCCAGGTCAAGACGAGCGGGTCGGAGTAGTTTCTCCATGATGGATTGATTACCATATCTGGTTCCCTTCTACCGTTTGAGTCGTAGCCGCCTGTTCCCAAAACTACTCAGAGCGTGGAGCAGGTCCAGTTGATTAAATTGATGTAAGAAAACTACTTGGCACTTGGTCTAAGCGTTAAACAAAGCTTTAATCAACTGTTTTTCAACATGGAGATCTAGTTGTGTCCTTCACTAGTTCGTGTTGAGGAATGTCCTAAGCAAGCTGGGCCCATGCCCAAGTATTTATACTCTCCCTGGACAGTGCCACCAGCAGCCACCCAGTATTACTTCATACATGAATGACAAGATTCATGTCAGTACATTTCCTGTTATATACCCTGTACAGTTCCTGTTAGATACCCTGGTACAGTTCCTGTTAGATACCCTGGTACAGTTCCTGTTATATACCCTGTACAGTTCCTGTTATATACCCTGTACAGTTCCTGTTATATACCCTGTACAGTTCCTGTTATATACCCTGTACAGTTCCTGTTATACAGCCAGGACACAATGGGCCGAATGGCCTCTTTCTATACTGCACACTTCCATGGTTCATTAGCCTGCATGGGTTCAATGATAAACCTTTACACAAATGAGTCAAAATACAATCGGAGGACAAGAATGTACCCCTACATCCAAAACCTACAATCAGCTGTGTAGGGTGCTGAGAAATAACTCTAATCGAGAAGTTTAAGATGATTAAAGGATTTGATAGGGTAGGTAAGGAGAAATTATATCCTCTGTGGGGGGGAATTCCAGAACAAGGGGGCAGAAGCTTAAAATTAGAGCCAGGCCGTTCAGGGCTGATTTCAGGAGGCACTTCTTCACACAAAGGCTAGTGGAAATCTGGAACTCACTCCCCAAATATCTTTTGAGGCTAGGGGTCAATTGAAAATGTAAAAACTGAGATTGATGGATTTTTGTTGGGTAAGGGTATTAAGGTTTATGGAATAAGACAGATAGATGGAGTTAAGATACAGATCAGCCAGGATCGAATTGATTGACGGAACAGGCTCGAGGGGCTGAATGGCCTCCTCCTCTTCCTATGTTCCAATGAAACGCTTTTGTATATTCAAGAGAAAGATTGATAGATTTTTAGATGCTAAGGAAAACAAGGCAAATGGGGATCGGGCGGGAAAGTGGAGTTGAGGTCGAAGATCAGCCAGGATCTTATTGAATGACGGAGCAGGCTCAAGGGGCCGAATGGCCTCCTCCTGCTCCCAATTCTTCTGTTCTTAAGTAACTCTGTAGTGTTCGAAAGAGTTAAATGTAGTCTGACTGCCAGCCACGACTTCCACAGGAAGGTCAGCGAAAGCTGGAGAGGTCGCTGAGTTAGCAATGCCATTGTGCTTTGTGAGCTGGATTCTCTCTTGCCATTTTGACAGGAGCTTATTGTTTCCTCCTTGGAGTGAGGACTGGGGCTGTGTAATTGGACACAGCTGGAATGAGGGCCCGTGTTTACACAGTGTGCTGCCTGAGGTCAGAGCAAGCAGCCGCCCACCAATCGAACGTGGACCAATAGATCACATGCAGAGCTGGTCACGCCTCACTTTCAACAGAAGCGCTCCCTATTGACGAGCTTCCAGGCTGTCTGTTTCATCAGGCCACCAGAGTCCAGGAGCGCCGGGGTCCTTGCTGGCTGCCTGGTCTATATTTCCTGACCGTTCGTGCAGGAGCTGCCTCTACATTTAACACCGTGAGCGCCAGTGCCCAGCCTGCCAACCAGACCCAGACAGCGACTCCAACCCGATCACACGGCATGACAGAACGCAAGCATAGCAGCCCTAGACGTTAAACCGAGGCCCTGTCTGCCCTCTCAGGTGGACGGAAAAGATCCCACGGCACATTTTTGGAAAAGAGCAGAGGAGTTCTCCCCAGTGTCCTGACTCAATATTTATCCCTCAACCAACATCACTAAAAATCAGGTGCTCGGGTTATTATCACATTGCTGTTTGTGGGAGCTTGCTGTGCGCAAATTGGCTGCCGCGTTTCCCACATTACAACAGTGACTACACTTCAAAAAGTACTTCATTGGTTGTAAAGCGTTTTAGGACATCCTGAGGTGGTGAAAGGCGCTATAGAAATGCAAGTCTTTCTCCTTCTAGTTTGCGTCACGTCTGTGAGTCAGGACTCCTCTCTCCATGACATTTTGGCATCCATGGACCCAGCACAGTCACCACATCACTCGCGTGCGAGTTGCATCCGCCTCTCCGCTAAGTATTGTATTCGATGGTAGATGCTCCATTAAACGCACTGGTGCCATTTCGATGCGCCCAATTGATGTGCCGGGATTGTGACAGTCGGCAGCCCTTTAAAGACCTCTGGGACTGCGCGTGCTGACACCTCCCTGGGTCTTCCCGCAAAGCCCGGCTAGCGGCAAGTCAGAACGCCAGCCGCAGGTGTCTGGAAATGAACCCATTCAGCCCAGCAGCGCGACCGAGCTCCGTATGTACAAACGGCGGAGAGACGCCCAGCGCCACACGAGGAAGATCTAGACCGCGGGACCAACAAAATGTCCTGGCAGCCATTTGATCTTCTCTTAAACCCAACAACCTAAAACCATGCTGTACCTGGTCAGTGAAAGTCTTGCGGGGAGGTTCAATGTCCAGAAACGTCCATTAAATATCCAAGATTTTTCTTTCATTTGCAAGAGATAACAGGATGGAAGAATCCACGTGTGGTGTTACACGACCAACTGATCCAAGTGTATGGCAATCTCAGGCTCCTTCTTCAGCCCCTCCTGGTTTAGAATTGGTTAAAAAAAAAAGCCTCACTCCCAACTCACAGTCTGATGCAACTTTCTACAAGAGAATCCGTTGTTCGTCTGAGAAAAGGCGGAATCAGCCCAATCCAAACTCCGCCAATCAGCCGGTGCTTAAACTGCACACGCTCGGCAAATCCCACCCCTCGGGGACAAGCCTCCAAGTGTTTGCTACAGCCAACCGTTCCACGGGCTCATGGAAAAGAAAATCAAAATGTGATCAAACAGTTCTGCAGCCAAGGAAAAGTTTTCGCAGGCGGCGTTAACCGCACTGGGCGACGCCGATCGTTCCTCAGGCAGCTCTTCCTCGCACCGCTCCCCACTCTGCAGGGATTCCCGATTAACGCAGGGCCCTGAAATTCGATTGGGCTGCAGCCGGCTTTTTCACCAGGAAAATGGGTGTGGAAAGGGGTCCAACGTGGCTCAGTCCGCCACTGCCATATTGGTTAGGGCTCCCGGTTGAATCTGGAGTTGGGCCCATTGCCTGTGAAAATTGGGTGGGACTAAGGCCTGTTTCAGGACCGCTATTGTTTGCCAAATTGGGCGGGGATCAAGATCAGCATGCGCCGGGCGTCCTGCGGTCGGTTTACACCAAGCGTGCAGTGACACAAACCACAGGTCCTTAAAGACGACAGTGCTCCTCCTGCCTCCCCATTACAGAGGGGTAAATAGGTACAGTAAGCTGTATACAGTGGGGGTATGGGAGAGGTCAGCCATGTCTCAGTGGGCAGCACTCTCGTCTCCGAGTTAGAGGGTCGAGGGTTCAAGTCCCACTCCAGAGACTTGAGAACAAAACCCGGACTGACACTCCCTGTGCAGTGCTGAGCAAGTGCTGCGCTGTCAGAGGTGCCGTCTTTCGGATGAAACATTAAAACTGAGGCCCCGTCTGCCCCCTCAGGTGGACGTAAAAGATCCCACAGCCACTATTTGAAGAGCAGGGGAGTTCTCCCCGGTGTCCTGGCCAATATATATCCATCAACCAACATCACTAAAACAGATTATTTGGTCATTATTGCATTGCTATTTTGGGAGCTTGCTGTGCACAAATTGGCTACCGCGTTTCCTACATTACAACAGTGACTACACTTCAAAAGTAAGCGCTTTGGGATGTCCTGCGTTTGTGAAAGGCGCTATTGAAATGCAAGTTCTTTCTTTTTATTTGCAGAGGATGATGGAGGGTTACAGTGGGTGGTATGGGGGGAGTGTGGGCATTAAGGGGATGCTACTTGGAGTATGGGAGACGCAACAGAGGCCGTGGGAGAAACAGCAGGTGGCATGGCGATACAACGGGGATATGGACGAATCACTGGTGGCTGTTGGGGATAAGTAAGGGATATCAGCAATATAGGGGAACAGCAGCGGCTCCAGGGGTAAAGCTCTCATTCGACTGACCTGCACCCGAACATGAAAGGAAAAGTATTCAAGTATCTAACATTGTACCGACCAGTCCTGTACCCCAGTGTTATACAGTGACAGACCCGTACCCACCAGTACTGTACCCCAGTGTTATACAGTGGCAGACCTGTACCCACCAGTACTGTACCCCAGTGTTATACAGTGGCAGACCTGTACCCACCAGTACTGTACCCCACTGTTATACAGCGACAGACCTGTACCCACCAGTACTGTACCCCAGTGTTATACAGTAACAGACCTGTACCCACCAGTACTGTAACCCAGTGTTATACAGTGACAGGCCTGTACCCACCAGTACTGTACCCCAGTGTTATACAGTGACAGACCTGTACCCACCAGTACTGTAACCCAGTGTTTTATACAGTAACAGATCTGTACCCACCAGTACTGTACCCCAGTGTTATACAGTGACAGGCCTGTACCCACCAGTACTGTACCCCAGTGTTATACAGTGACAGACCTGTACCCACCAGTACTGTACCCCAGTGTTATACAGCGACAGACCTGTACCCACCAGTACTGTACCCCAGTGTTATACAGTGACAGACCTGTACCCACCAGTACTGTACCCCAGTGTTATACAGTGACAGTCCTGTCCCCACCAGTACTGTACCCCAGTGTTATACAGTGACAGACCTGTACCCACCAGTACTGTACCCCAGTGTTATACAGTGACAGACCTGTACCCACCAGTACTGTACCCCAGTGTTATACAGTGACAGACCTGTACCCACCAGTATTGTTCCCCAGTGTTATACAGTGACAGACCTGTACCCACCAGTATTGTTCCCCAGTGTTATACAGTGACAGACCTGTACCCACCAGTACCGTACCCCAGTGTTATAGAGTGACAGATCTGTACCACCAGTACTGTACCCCAGTGTTATACAGTGACAGACCTGTACCCACCAGTATTGTTCCCCAGTGTTATACAGTGACAGACCTGTACCCACCAGTATTGTACCCCAGTGTTATACAGTGACAGACCTGTACCCACCAGTGCTGTACCCCACTGTTATACAGTGACAGACCTGTACCCTCCAGTACTGTACCCCAGTGTTATACAGTGACAGACCTGTACCCACCAGTACTGTACCCCAGTGTTATACAGTGACAGACCTGTACCCACCAGTACTGTAACCCAGTGTTATACAGTGACAGACCTGTACACACCAGTACTGTACCCCAGTGTTATACAGTGACAGACCTGTACCCACCAGTACTGTACCCCAGTGTTATACAGTGACAGACCTGTACCCACCAGTACTGTACCCCAGTGTTATACAGTGACAGACCTGTACCCACCAGTACTGTACCCCAGTGTTATACAGTGACAGACCTGTACCCACCAGTACTGTACCCCAGTGTTATACACCGACAGACCTGTACCCACCAGTACTGTACCCCAGTGTTATACACCGAGAGACCTGTACCCACCAGTACCGTACCCCAGTGTTATACAGTGACAGACCTGTACCCACTAGTACTGTACCCCAGTGTTATACAGTGACAGACCTGTACCCACCAGTACTGTACCCCAGTGTTATACACCGAGAGGCCTGTACCCACCAGTACTGTACCCCAGTGTTATACAGTGACAGACCTGTACCCACCAGTACTGTACCCCAGTGTTATACAGTGACAGACCTGTACCCACCAGTACTGTACCCCAGTGTTATACAGTGACAGACCTGTACCAACCAGTACTGTACCCCAGTGTTATACAGTGACAGACCTGTACCCACCAGTACTGTACCCCAGTATTATACAGCGACAGACCTGTACCCACCAGTACTGTACCCCAGTGTTATACAGTGACAGACCTGTACCCACCAGTCCGGTACCCCAGTGTTATACATTGACAGACCTGTACCCACCAGTACTGTACCCCAGTGTTCTACAGCGACAGACCTGTACACACCAGTACTGTACACCAGTGTTACAGTTTCAGAACTGTACCCACCAGTACTATACCCCAGTGTTATACAGCGACAGACCTGTACCCACCAGTACTGTACCCCAGTGTTATACAGCGACAGACCTGTACCCACCAGTACTGTACCCAGCAGTACTGTACCCCAGTGTTATACAGTGACAGACCTGTACCCACCAGTACTGTACCCAGCAGTAGTGTACCCCAGTGTTATACAGTGACAGACCTGTACCCACCAGTACTGTACCCCAGTGTTATACAGTGACAGACCTGTACCCACCAGTACTGTACCCCAGTGTTATACAGTGACAGACCTGTACTCACCAATACTGTACCCCAGTGTTATACAGTGACAGACCTGTACCGACCAGTACTGTACCCCAGTGTTATACAGCGACAGACCTGTACCCACCAGTACTGTACCCCAGTGTTATACAGTGACAGACCTGTACCCACCAGCACTGTACCCCAGTGTTACAGTGACAGACCTGTACCCACCAGTACTGTACCCCAGTGTTATACAGCGACAGACCTGTACCCACCAGTACTGTACCCCAGTGTTACAGTGACAGACCTGTACCCACCAGTACTGTACCCCAGTGTTACAGTGACTGACCTGTACCCACCAGTACAGTACCCCAGTGTTACAGTGACAGACCTGTACCCACCAGTACTGTACCCCAGTGTTATACAGTGACAGACCTGTACCCACCAGTACTGTACCCCAGTGTTATACAGTGACTGACCTGTACCCACCAGTACTGTACCCCAGTGTTATACAGTGACAGACCTGTACACACCAGTACTGTACCCCAGTGTTATACAGTGAAAGGCCTGTACCCACCAGTGCTGTACCCCAGTGTTATACAGTGACAGACCTGTACCCACCAGTACTGTACCCCAGTGTTACACAGTGACAGACCGGTACCCACCAGTACTGTACCCCAGTGTTATACAGTGACAGACCTGTACACACCAGTACTGTACCCCCGTGTTATACAGTGACAGACCTGTACCCACCAGTACTGTACCCCAGTGTTATACAGTGACAGACCTGTTCCCACCAGTACTGTACCCCAGTGTTATACAGTGAAAGACCTGTACACACCAGTACTGTACCCCAGTGTTATACAGTGACAGACCTGTTCCCACCAGTACTGTACCCCAGTGTTATACAGTGACAGACCTGTTCCCACCAGTACGGTACCCCAGTGTTATACAGTGACAGACCTGTACCCACCAGTACTGTACCCCAGTGTTATACAGTGACAGACCTGTACCCACCAGTACTGTTCCCCAGTGTTATACAGTGACAGACCTGTTCCCACCAGTACGGTACCCCAGTGTTATACAGTGACAGACCTGTACCCACCAGTACTGTACCCCCGTGTTATACAGTGACAGACCTGTACCCACCAGTACTGTACACCAGTGTTATACAGTGACAGACCTGTACCCACCAGTACTGTACCCCAGTGTTATACAGTGACAGACCTGTACCCACCAGTACTGTACCTCAGTATTATACAGTGACAGACCTGTTCCCACCAGTACGGTACCCCAGTGTTATACAGTGACAGACCTGTACCCACCAGTACTGTACCCCCGTGTTATACAGTGACAGACCTGTACCCACCAATACTGTACCCCAGTGTTATACAGTGACAGACCTGTACCCACCAGTACTGTACCCCAATGTTATACAGCGACAGACCTGTACCCACCAGTACTGTACCCCAGTGTTATACAGCGACAGACCTGTACCCACCAGTACTGTACCCCAGTGTTATACAGTGACAGACCTGTACCCACCAGTACTGTACTCCAGTGTTATACAGTGACAGACCTGTACCCACCGCTGGTGTACCCCAGTGTTATACAGTGATTGACCTGTACCCACCAGTACTGTAACCCAGTGTTATACAGTGACAGACCTGTACTCACCAGTACTGTACCCCAGTGTTATACAGTGACAGACCTGTACCCACCAGTACTGTACCCCAGTATTATACAGTGACAGACCTGTACCTATCAGCTCAAAGTGCTCTCGCCATACAAATCCCAGGTTTGGAAGGAGAGAGTCTAGAATTCTGCTGAATGTTTTTCACTGTTCGAGAATGCATTGTGAAGATTTCACACTCTGGCTGCTACTATTTACTGCACACCTTGCAATGACAATGTGCTCTTTGTGGATGTAAGCATTTTCGGTGATGGGAGGTGGGCTGTCAGGACTCTTACTCTGCTGACAAAGGTGATAATTATTAGGCAAATTTAGAATCCGGATTTCCCCTTCCGGCACTTTCAGTGTCTGCAGAAGCTATAAAGTTAGCACGAGAGAGGTTACTTCAGGGCAGGGTGTCTGGTGTGGGCTGGGCCGGGCTTGTTCCATCATCACAGTAACTCGATCTCAACCAGTAATTAAAGACACATGCTTTTCTACAACGGCTGCCCACTTCCTCCACATCGCCTCAGCGATGAATTCATTGTCACCACAGTACAAAGCCCCAGGTCTGAGCTTTTACGGAGAAGCTGCTCTCGTCTCCCCAAGAGGCTGCGGCCATCATCCCCTCGCTCAGTGGGTCACACTCTCGCCTCTGAGTCAGAAGGTTGTGGGTTCAAGTCCCACTCCAGTGACTTGAGCACAATAATCCAGGCTGACACTCCCAATGCAGTGCTGAGGGAGCGCTGTATTGTTGGAGGTGCCGTCTTTCGGATGAGACGTTAAACTGAGGCCCCGTCTGCCCTCCCAGGTGGACGTAAAAAATCCTATGGTACTATTTTGAAGAAGAGCAGGGGAGTTCTCCCCGGTGTCCTGGGCCAATATTTATCCCTCAATCAACATCACTAAAACAGATTATCTGGTCATTAGCATATTGCTGTTTGTGGGAGCTTGCTGTGCGCAAATTGGCTGCCACGTTTCCTACATTAGAACAGTGTCTACACTTCAAAAAGTACTTCATTGGCTGTAAAGCTCTTTGAGGCGTCCGGTGGTCGTGAAAGGCGCTATAGAAATGCAAGACTTTCTTTTTTTTTTCTTTTTCCTCCCCTCTTCCGCCGAAGGTTCTGACCTGAGGTTGCCAACCGTTTTTCTGCATTGTCCTGGAGTCTCCAGGAATCAAGCATCAATTTCCCGGCCGGTCACGGGAACAGAAGAGGAATCCGAGGGAATTGGCAGGACAATCGGCTCACTCAAAACATGACATTCAATCCTCCCCTGAAGGTTTGCGTGGGGTGGTGTAGCAGGCTCACAATGACTGCGTTTAGGTACGGTGTAATTAAATGCTTTGTTCCATCTTGAAGCTGTTGCCTGGACAAATACTCTTGCAGTGTAGTCACTGTTGTAATGTAGGAAATGTGGCAGAAAATTTGTGCACAGCAAGCTCCCACAAACAGCAATGTGATAATGACCAGACAATCAGTTTTTAGTGATGTTGATTGAGGGATAAATATTGGCCCCAGGACACCGGGGAGAACTCCCCTGCTCTTCTTCGAAATAGTGCCGTGGGATCTTTACGTCCCCCTGATGGGGCAGACGGGGCCTCGGTTTAACATCTCATCCGAAAGACGGCACCTCTGACAGTGCAGCACTCCCTCAGCACTGCACTGGGAGTGTCAGCCTGGATTTTTGTGAGGACTTGAACCTACGACATTCTGAACTATGATGACACTGTGCTATTCTGAGACAGTTTGAAATGTGCAATCTTCAGATGGCGCAAATTGCTTCACCTGATACGGAGTGTAACTGGATACACTCTGGATCAGTTGATCCCTGTTTTTTATTCGTTCATGGGATGTGGGCGTTGCTGGCAAGGCCGGCATTTATTGCCCATCCCCAGTTGCCCTTGAGAAGGTGGTGGCGGGCTGCCTTCTTGAACCACTAGATGTTTTGATACAACTCAGTGGTTTTGCTAGGCCCACTTCAGAGGGCAGTTAAAAGTCAAACACGTTGGTGTGGGACTGGAGTCACCTATAGGCCCAGAACGGGTAAGGACGGCCAGATCCCTCTGTACTGCAGCATTTTGTAGTCTCCCTCCAGTTAAATAATAATTTGCTTTTTTATTTTTCCTACTAAAGTGGACAACCTTACATTTTCCCATCTGCCAAATGTTTGCCCACTCACTTAACCTATCTATATCCCTTTGCAGGCTCTTTGAGTCCTCCTCACCATTTGCTTTCCCACTTATCTTTGTATCAGCAGCAAATTTGGCTACATTACACTTGGTCCCTTCATCCAAGTCATTAATATAGATTGTAAACAGCTGAGGCCCCAGCACTGATCCCTGTGGCACCCCATTAGTTACAGTTTGCCAACCTGAAAATGACCCATTTATCCCAACTCTCTGTTTTCTGCTAGTTAGCCAATCCTCTATCCATGCTAATATATTAACCCCAACACCGTGAGCTCTTATTTTGTGCAGTAACCTTTTATGTGGCACCTTATCGAATGCCTTCTGGAAATCCAAATACACTACATCTACTGGTTCCCCTTTATTCACCCTGCTCGTTACATCCTCAAAGAACTCTAGCAAATTTGTCAAACATGATTTCCCACCCAACACCCACATTTTCGAGCACGGATTCGCTGGACAGTGAGCAGGAGCTGGAACCCTGACCCTGGGGCAACTAGAGCCCCAGTGGAGACAATCCAACCCAGCACAGAATGGAGAGGCAACCTGCTACCCTCATGGTCTGTCTGGCCCAGTACATCCACTGAGGCAACAAGTAGGGCCACTGTCTGTGTGTGTCTGTGTGTCTGCTGTGGGTGCGCCTGTGTCTGTGTCTGAGTGTGTGTGTGTGTGTGTGTGTCTGTCTGTCTGCCTGTGTGTGTGTGTCTGTCTGTCTGTCTGTGTGTGCGTGTGTGTGTCTGTGTGTGTGTGTATGTGTGTCTGTCTGTGTGTGTGTGTCCGTCTGTCTGTGTGTCTGTCTGTCTGTGTGTGTGTGTGTCTGTGTGTGTGTGTGTGTGTGTGTCTGTCTGTCTGTCTATGTGTGTGTGTGTCTGTGTGTGTGTCGATGTTGGACATTATTGGATCGGTTGAGCTGTGAGAGAGGTAACGAGGCAGAGAGGTTTAGGCAGGGAATTCCAGAGCTTAGGGCCCAGGCAACAGAAGGCACGGCCGCCAATGGTGGAGCGATTAAAATCAGGGATGCTCAAGAGGGCAGAATTAGAGGAGTGCAGATATATCGGGTTGTGGGGTTGGAGGAGATTACAGAGATAGGGAGGGGCGAGGCCATGGAGGGATTTGAAAACAAGGATGAGAATTTTGAAATCAAGGCGTTGCTTAACCGGGAGCCAATGTAGGTCAGCGAGCACAGGGGAGATGGGTGAACGAGACTTGGTGCGAGTAAGGACACGGGCAGCCGAGTTTTGGATGACCTCAAGTTTACATAGGGTAGAATGTAGGAGGCCAGCCGGGAGTGCATTGGAATAGTCAAGTCTAGAGGTAACAAAGGCATGGAGGAGGGTTTCAGCAGCGGATGAGCTGAGGCAAGGGCGGAGACGGGCGATATTATGGAGGTGGAGATAGGCGGTCTTAGTTATGCTGCGGATATGTGGTCGGAAGCTCATTTCAGGCTAGGACCGAAAACAATGGCTTCGGTCTTCCCAATATTTAATTGGAGAAAATTTCTGCTCATCCAGAACTGGATGTCGGTCAAGCAGTCTGACAATTTAGAGACCGTGGAGGGGTCGAGAGAAGAGGTGGTGAGGTAGAGCTGGGTGTCTTCAGCGTACATGTGGAAACTGGCGCTGTGTTTTCAGATGATGTCACCAAGGGGCAACATGTAGATGAGAAATAGGAGGGGGCCAAGGATAGATCCTTGGGGGACACCAGAGGTAACGATGTGGGAGCGGGAAGAGAAGCCATTACAGGTGATTCTCTGGCTACGATTAGATAGATAAAAATGGATCCACTCCAACACACACTCGCACACTCCCGTAAACACACCCACATCCACAGATACTCCCCCAGAAAAGAAAAGGAAGACTTGCGTTTCTACAGCACCTTTCACGCCCACCGGATGTCCCAAAGCGCTTTACAACCAATGAAATACTTTTTGAAGTGTGGTCACTGTTGTAATGTAGGAAACGCGGCAGTCAATTTGCACACAGCAAGCTCCCACAAATAGCAATGTGATAATGACCAGATAATCTGTTTTAGTGATGTTGGTTGAGGGATAAATATTGGCCAGGACACCAGGGATAAGTCCCCTGCTCTTCATTAAAATAGTGGCTGTAGGATCTTTTACGTCCACCTGAGAGAGCAAATGGGCCTCGGTTTAATGTCACCGAAAGACGGCTCCTCTGACAGTGCAGCACTCCCTCAGTACTGCCCCTCCGACAGTGCGGCACTCCCTCAATACTGCCCCTCCAACAGTGCGGCACTCCCTCAGTACCACCCCTCCGACAGCGCAGCGCTCCCTCAGTACTGCCCCTCCGACAGCGCAGCGCTCCCTCAGTACTGCCCCTCCGACAGTGCAGTGCTCCCTCAGTACTGCCCCTCCGACAGTGCGGCACTCCCTCAGTACTGCCCCTCCGACAGTGCGGCGCTCCCTCAGTACTGTCCCTCCGACAGTGTGGCGCTCCCTTAGTACTGCCCCTCCGACAGTGCAGCACTCCCTCAGTACTGCCCCTGCCGACAGCGCAGCGCTCCCTCAGTACTGCCCCTCCGACAGTGCAGTGCTCCCTCAGTACTGCCCCTCCGACAGTGCAACACTCCCTCAGTACTGCCCCTCCGACAGTGCGGCGCTCCCTCAGTACTGCCCCTCCGACAGTGCGGCACTCCCTCAGTACTGCCCCTCCGACAGTGCGGCGCTCCCTCAGTACTGTCCCTCCGACAGTGCGGCGCTCCCTTAGTACTGCCCCTCCGACAGTGCAGCACTCCCTCAGTACTGCCCCTGCCGACAGCGCAGCGCTCGCTCAGTACTGCCCCTCCGACAGTGCAGTGCTCCCTCAGTACTGCCCCTGCCGACAGTGCAGTGCTCCCACAGTACTGCCCCTCCGACAGTGCAGCACTCCCTCAGTACTGCCCCTCCGACAATGCAGCGCTCCCTCAGTACTGCACTGGAGTGTCAGCCTAGATTTTTGTGCTCAAGTCTATGGAGCAGGACTTGAACCCACAACCTTCTGACTCAGAGGCGAGAGAATGCTACCCACTGAGCCACGGCTGACAGACTCAGACACACGCAAACACTCCCATAGACACTCCCTTAAACACTCAGACAGACACTCCCACATTGATTGAGGTTTTTAGGGTTTTGAAAGTAATTGATTGGGTAGAGAGAGAGAAACTTTTTCCGCTGGTGGAGGAGTCTAGGACAAGGGGACATAACCTTAAAATCAGAGCCAGGCCATTCAGGAGAGAAGTTAGGAAACACTTCTTCACACAAAGGTTGTTAGAAGTGTGGACCTCTCTCCCACAAAGAGCAATAGATGCTAGCTCAGTTAATAATTTCAAATCTGTGAGATTGATAGATTTTTTCTAGACAAGGGTATAAAAGGATATGGAGCCAAGGCAGGTGGATGGAGTTAAGATACAGATCAGCCATGATCTCATTGAATGGCGGAACAGGCTCGAGGGGCTGAATGGCCTCCTCCTGTTCCTATTTTCCAATGTTCCCAGCCCCCTGCTCACAAGTCGCCAGGCAATACCTACCCAGCACATTCCCAAAGTTCCCACTTGTTTACTCCTCTTAAAGTTTTTGCTTATGATGAAGTTTGAAGCTTATGATAAGGCATTGGATCATTACAATCGGATGAAGTTTCTATCCCAGCAGCCAGGTTGAATCTGAACGCAGGTCCCGGGGGGTGAAAGGGCAATGTGAAAACTCCCAGTCAGTTTGGCAAAAGGTGGGAAGCGGTGTTCCACAAGGATCGGTGCTGGGACCACTGCCGTTCACCATTTACATTAACGATTTGGACTCGGGAATCGGAAGTGCAATTTCAAAATTTGCGGACAACACCAAATTGGGGGGTGTGGTTAATACAGAGGAGGATTGCGACAAAATACAAGAAGACATTAATAAACTTGTAGAATGGGAATGTAAATGGCAAATGAATTTGAATATGTGTGAGGTGGTACATTTTGGTTGGCAGAATAAGGAGGCCACCTACTCCTGGGAAAATAAAAGTCTAAATTGGGGAGAGGAGCCGAGGGATCTGGGGGGATACAGATACACAGATCACTAAAAGTAGCGACGCAGGTTAATAAGGCCATTAAACCAAGCACTGGGGTTCATTTCTAGAGAGACAGAATTGAAAAGCAGAGAAGTTATGTTACACTTGTATAGAACCTTGATTAGACCACACTGGAGCACTGTGCACAGTTCTGGTCTCCACATTATAGAAAGGATATAGAGGCACTGGAGAAGGTGCAAAGAAGATTTACCAGGATGACACCAGAAATGAGAGGTTTTAACTATCAGGAAAGATCGAACAGTCTGGGGCTCTTTTCTCTTGAAAGGAGAAAGACTGAGGGGTGACCTGATTATGAAGGGGTTCGATAGGGTAGACGCAGAGAAGATGTTTCCACTTGTGGGGGAGACCAGAACTAGGGGCCATAAATATAAGATAGTCACTAATAAATCCAATAGGGAATTCAGGAGAAACTTCTTTTCCCAGAGAGTGGTGAGAATGTGGAACTCGCTACCACAGGGAGTGGTTGAGGCGAATAGCATAGATACAGTTAAGGGGAAGCTCGATAAACACATGAGAGAGAAATGAATAGAAGGATATGCTGATAGGGTGAGATGAAGAGGGTGGGAGGAGGCTCGTGTGGAGCATAAACACCGGCACGGACCAGTTGGGTCGAATGGCCTGTTTCTGTGCTGTAGACTATATGTAACTATGTATATAATTCATTCCACCCTTTCCCCATAGTTTCGTTCAACTGTTTCAACTTGCACCAAGTCCCGTTCACCCATCACCCCTGTGCTCGCTGACCTACACTGGCTCCCAGTCCGGCAACACCTCGATTTTAAAATTCTCATTCAATTCCCTCCATGAACACGCCTCTCCCTATCTCTGTAACCTTCTCCAGTCCTACCACACTCCGGGATCTCTGCGCTCCTCCAATTCTGGCCTCTTACGCATCTCCGATTATAATCGCTCCACCATTGGCGGCCGTGCCTTCAGCTGTCTAGGCCCTAAGCTCTGGAATTCCCTCCCTAAACCTCTCCGCCTCGCTACCTCTCTCTCCTCCTTTAAGACGCTCCTTAAAACCTACCTCTTTGACCAAGCTTTTATTCGAGTTAGGATACGGGCTGCAGAGTTTTGGATAAGCTTTACGGAGGGTGCAAGGTGGGAGACCGGCCAGGAGAGCGTTGGAATAGTCGAGTCTGGAGGTAACAAAAGCATGGATGAGGGTTTCAGCAGCAGATGGGCTGAGGCAGGGACGGAGATGGGTGGTGTTACGGAGGTGGAAGTAGGCGGTCTTGATGGGTCTTGAAGGAGTGCTGGGTAAGAACCATCACAGTCAGCTAACATACGGCTCATCAGCCATGCAGCAGCTCAAGGAATTCTCCACAGTGGCGAATATCAGATGATTCCGTTTCCAAATCAGCTTTGCAGACTGCTGGGTTTCTGCCACATCAGATCAGCCCAGGTCGCTGTACTTACAGGTATTACCAGTGCCAATGTAAACAGGACATTAGTGAGAAACACCAACTGATCACACAAGCCTGCACACATAGGGCCAATCTCAAGCTTCAATCTACAGCAGGTCATGGAACAGTGCCTGTGTCAGCTCTTTGAAAGAGCCCGCCAATTACTCCCACCAGCCCCTCACCTGCTCTTTCCCCATAGCCCTGCAAATATTTTCCTTTTCAAGTATCTATCCAATTCCCTTTTTTGAATTGTCAAGCTTTAGATTTCCTATGCCTGATAAACACAGGCATTCGGTCCACAGCAAGTCATCCAGTACAGATGGTCCAGAATGGTCCCAGATGATGCAGGATAGTCTGGGATGGTAAGGGTGGTCCAGGATGGTCCAGTACACCCAAGGGCAAGAGAAGGTCTCTCTACCCCTTGATGCTTAATCCACATTCATAAATGTTCCTTAGCTCCACAGCATGTGCACTTCATTCACATTGGGGCAGATTTTCTACTTCCCGCCCGCGAGGGAAACTGTTGATACAATCAGCCCGTTATAGGAACCAGCCGGGTTTTTATTTTCACCGATTTCACTGAAAATCTGACGGTTTCAATAAGCAATGGCGATTCGCCAGTTTAATACTCGGACGGTAAGTGGAAAATCTACCCCCTTATGATTAATGAGGCTGGTGAGAAATCCTAACTCACCGGTAGATGGACAATTACAAATGGTTCGTGGTCCATAGTTTATCCCCATATATTACATAAACCTGGCACTTGGTCAATGCACAGGAACATAGGAACAGGAGGAGGCCATTCAGCCCCTCGAGCCTGTTCGACCATTCAATTAGATCATGGCCAACCTGTACCTCAACTCTATAGATCTGTCCTTGCTCCATGACTGTTGATATCCTGACCCAACAATGATCTATCCCTCCCAGTCTTGAAAATTTCAATTGATCCCCAGCATGCCCATAACCCCTCAGCCCTGGTAACACCGCAGTGAATCTGCAATGCCCCTTTTCCATTCACTTTATACCCTTCTCATAATGGGGTCACCAAAACTGCACGCAGTACTTGAGCTGTGGCCGAGGATCTTGTACAGGCCTAACAATAAGTCCTTACTTTGGTATTCTGAGCCTCTAGATATGAACCAAGGATTCTGTTTGCCTTTTTATGGCCTTATTTGCAATACCAAATGAGGGGTGTAGGGTATTGAGAGCGGGGGGGGGGGAGGATAATGAATGAGGGATACAAAGTACTGAGAAAGAAATAAAGACTTGCATTTCTATAGCGGCTTTCACCAGCTCAGGACGTCCCAAAGTGCTTTACAGCCAAAGAAATACTTTTTGAAGTGTAGTCACTGTTGTAATGTAGGAAATGCGGCAGCCAATTTGCGCAGAGCAAGATCCCACAAACAGCAACGTGATAATGACCAGATAATCTGTTATAGCGATGTTGATTGAGGGATAAATTTTGGCCAGGACACCGGGGAGAACTCCCCTGCTCTTCTTCGAAATAGTGCCATGGGATCTTTTACGTCCACCTGAGGGGGCAGATGGGGCGGAGGTTTAACGTCTCATCCGCAAGACGGCACCTAGATTTTGTGCTTAAGTCTCTGGTATGGGAACTTGAACCCTCAACCTTCTTGACTCAGAGGTGAGAGAACCACCCACTGAGCCACGGCTGACACTACAAAGCAGGGGGAGGATACTGAGTGAGGGGTCATCGGGCTGCGACCTTGCTGAGACTGCTTTTCCTCAGAATGATTTCTGGATCCAGAGGAGTGGGCTGTCCTCCAACGGTTACCAGGGTAACGAGGGCGGGTTGCAGACAGACCTGTACCCACCAGTACTGTACCCCAGTGTTATACAGTGACAGACCTGTACCCACCAGTACTGTACCCCAGTGTTATACAGTGACAGACCTGTACCCACCAGTACTGTACTCGTGTTATACAGCGACAGACCTGTACCCACCAGTACTGTACCCCAGTGTTATAGAGTGACACAACTGTACCCACCAGTACAGTAACCCCAGTGTTATACAGTGAATGACTTGTACCCACCAGTACTGTACCCCAGTGTTATAGAGTGACACAACTGTACCCACCAGTACTGTACCCCAGTGTTATACAGCGACAAACCTGTACCCACCAGTACTGTACCCCAGTGTTACACAGCGACAGACCTGTACCCACCAGTACTGTACCCCAGTGTTATACAGCGACAGACCTGTACTCACCAGTACTGTACCCCAGTGTTATACAGTGACAGACCTGTGCCCACCAGTATTGTACCCCAGTGTTACACAGTGAGACCTGTACCCACCAGTACTGTACCCCAGTGTTACACAGTGACAGACCTGTACCCACCAGTACTGTACCCCAGTGTTATACAGTAACAGACTTGTACCCACCAGTACTGTACCCCAGTGTTATATAGTATCAGACTTGTGCCTCAGAATGATTTCTGGATCCAGAGGAGTGGGATGTCCTCCAACTGTTACCAGGGTAACGAGGGCGGGTTGCAGACAGACCTGTACCCACCAGTACTGTACCCCAGTGTTATACAGTGAATGACTTGTACCCACCAGTACTGTACCCCAGTGTTACACAGTGACAGACCTGTACCCACCAGTACTGTACCCCAGTGTTATACAGTAACAGACTGGTACCCACCAGTACTGTACCCCAGTGTTATACAGTAACAGACTTGTGCCCACCAGTACTGTACCCCAGTGATATACCGTGACAGACCTGAACCCCCCAGTACTGTACTCCAGTATTATACAGTGACTGACCTGTATCCACCAGTACTGTTCCCCAGTGTTACACAGTGACAGACCTGTGCCCACCAGTACTGTACCCCAGTGTTATACTGCGACAGACCTGTACCCACCAGTACTGTACCCCAGTGTTGTACAGTGACAGACCTGTACCCACAAGTACTGTACCCCAGTGTTATACAGTGACAGACCTGTACTCACCAGTACTGTACCCCAGTGTTAAACAGCGACAGACCTGTGCCCACCAGTACTGTACCCCAGTGTTATACAGTGACAGACCTGTACTCACCAGTACTGTACCCCAGTGTTAAACAGTGACAGACCTGTACTCACCAGTACTGTACCCCAGTGTTAAACAGCGACAGATCTGTTCCCACCAGTACTGTACCCCAGTGTTATACAGTGACAGACCTATACTCACCAGTACTGTACCCCAGTGTTAAACAGCGACAGACCTCTACTCACCAGTACTGTACCCCAGTGTTAAACAGCGACAGACCTGTGCCCACCAGTACTGTACCCCAGTGTTATACAGTGACAGACCTGTACTCACCAGTACTGTACCCCAGTGTTATACAGTGACAGACCTGTACCCACCAGTACTGTGCCCCAGTGTTATACAGTGACAGACCTGTACTCACCAGTACTGTACCTCAATGTTAAACAGCGACAGACCTGTGCCCACCAGTACAGCACGCCAGTGCTCAGTTATTACGGGATTGAGACTGTCAGTGAGTTTAGTGTTCAGATAGACCATCCATAACAGTCTCCCTGGAAACCGTTCCAGGTTATAAATAACTAGGTGAGTTAATTTTCCAGAGCAGCTGATTAATATTCCGGTGACTGCAATAAGCAGTGGCAGTAATGCACGTCTAATTGTTAAATGTATTTCACCAATAGCCATTAACTCCAGCTATGTCTGCCCTTATGGCCTCTGTACATGAGGCTGCACAATCTGAGCTGATCAACACCAAACCCAGTGACAGCTTTGACCTTTAAACTCAAGTTCATTCATAACTGGATTGAGCCCAAACTTTAGAAATGATTGAATTCTGAGCCAGCTTTCCAAGCGAGTTTTTAGCATGAGTTGGAAAGAGGCACAGGCCAGTTAGTGAGCTACACAGGCTGTTCAGCTGGACAGAGTCCCAGCAGAGAGTGAGTAACTGACCAGCAGAGATTGAATTTCTGAACAGCAGGGAGTAACAGACCAGCAGGGAGTGAGTAACAGACCAGCAGAGAGTGAGTAACTGACCAGCAGAGAGTGAGTAACAGACCAGCAGAGAGTGAGTAACAGACCAGCAGAGAGTGAGTAACTGACCAGCAGAGAGTGAGTAACTGACCAGCAGAGAGTGAGTAACTGACCAGCAGAGAGTGAGTAACTGACCAGCAGAGAGTGAGTAACTGACCAGCAGGGAGTGAGTAACTGACCAGCAGGGAGTGAGTAACTGACCAGCAGAGAGTGAGTGACTGACCAGCAGAGAGTGAGTAACTGACCAGCAGAGAGTGAGTAACTGACCAGCAGAGAGTGAGTGACTGACCAGCAGGGTGTGAGTAACTGACCAGCAGGGAGTGAGTAACTGACCAGCAGAGAGTGAGTAACAGACCAGCAGAGAGTGAGTAACAGACCAGCAGAGAGTGAGTAACTGACCAGCAGAGAGTGAGTAACTGACCAGCAGAGAGTGAGTAACAGACCAGCAGAGAGTGAGTAACTGACCAGCAGAGAGTGAGTAACTGACCAGCAGGGAGTGAGTAACTGACCAGCAGGGAGTGAGTAACTGACCAGCAGAGAGTGAGTGACTGACCAGCAGAGAGTGAGTAACTGACCAGCAGAGAGTGAGTAACTGACCAGCAGAGAGTGAGTGACTGACCAGCAGGGTGTGAGTAACTGACCAGCAGGGAGTGAGTAACTGACCAGCAGGGAGTGAGTAACTGACCAGCAGGGAGTGAGTAACTGACCAGCAGGGTGTGAGTAACTGACCAGCAGAGAGTGAGTAACTGACCAGCAGGGTGTGAGTAACTGACCAGCAGGGTGTGAGTAACTGACCAGCAGAGAGTGAGTAACTGACCAGCAGAGAGTGAGTAACTGACCAGCAGAGTGTGAGTAACTGACCAGCAGGGTGTGAGTAACTGACCAGCAGAGAGTGAGTAACTGACCAGCAGAGAGTGAGTAACTGACCAGCAGAGAGTGAGTAACTGACCAGCAGAGTGTGAGTAACTGACCAGCAGGGTGTGAGTAACTGACCAGCAGAGAGTGAGTAACTGACCAGCAGAGAGTGAGTAACTGACCAGCAGAGAGTGAGTAACTGACCAGCAGGGTGTGAGTAACTGACCAGCAGGGTGTGAGTAACTGACCAGCAGAGAGTGAGTAACTGACCAGCAGGGTGTGAGTAACTGACCAGCAGGGAGTGAGTAACTGACCAGCAGAGAGTGAGTTACTGACCAGCAGAGAGTGAGTAACTGACCAGCAGAGAGTGAGTAACTGACCAGCAGGGAGTGAGTGACTGACCAGCAGGGAGTGAGTGACTGAACAGCAGGGAGTGAGTGACTGACCAGCAGAGTGTGAGTGACTGACCAGCAGGGAGTGAGTGACTGACCAGCAGGGAGTGAGTGACTGAACAGCAGGGAGTGAGTAACTGACCAGCAGAGTGTGAGTGACTGACCAGCAGAGAGTGAGTGACTGACCAGCAGAGAGTGAGTGACTGAACAGCAGGGAGTGAGTAACTGACCAGCAGGGAGTGAGTGACTGACCAGCAGGGAGTGAGTGACTGAACAGCAGGGAGTGAGTAACTGACCAGCAGAGTGTGAGTGACTGACCAGCAGGGAGTGAGTGACTGACCAGCAGGGAGTGAGTGACTGAACAGCAGGGAGTGAGTAACTGACCAGCAGAGTGTGAGTAACTGACCAGCAGAGTGTGAGTGACTGACCAGCAGGGAGTGAGTGACTGACCAGCAGGGAGTGAGTGACTGAACAGCAGGGAGTGAGTAACTGACCAGCAGAGAGTGAGTAACTGACCAGCAGGGTGTGAGTAACTGACCAGCAGAGAGTGAGTAACTGACCAGCAGAGAGTGAGTGACTGACCAGCAGGGAGTGAGTGACTGAACAGCAGGGAGTGAGTAACTGACCAGCAGGGAGTGAGTGACTGACCAGCAGGGAGTGAGTGACTGACCAGCAGGGAGTGAGTGACTGACCAGCAGGGAGTGAGTGACTGAACAGCAGGGAGTGAGTAACTGACCAGCAGAGTGTGAGTAACTGACCAGCAGAGTGTGAGTGACTGACCAGCAGGGAGTGAGTGACTGACCAGCAGGGAGTGAGTGACTGAACAGCAGGGAGTGAGTAACTGACCAGCAGAGAGTGAGTGACTGACCAGCAGGGAGTGAGTAACTGACCAGCAGAGAGTGAGTAACTGACTAGCAGAGAGTGAGTAACTGACCAGCAGGGAGTGAGTAACTGACCAGCAGAGTGTGAGTGACTGACCAGCAGGGAGTGAGTGACTGACCAGCAGGGAGTGAGTGACTGAACAGCAGGGAGTGAGTGACTGACCAGCAGGGAGTGAGTAACTGACCAGCAGGGAGTGAGTGATTGACCAGCAGAGAGTGAGTAACTGACCAGCAGGGAGTGAGTAACTGACCAGCAGGGTGTGAGTAACTGACCAGCAGAGAGTGAGTAACTGACCAGCAGAGAGTGAGTAACTGACCAGCAGGGTGTGAGTAACTGACCAGCAGGGAGTGAGTAACTGACCAGCAGAGAGTGAGTAACTGACCAGCAGAGAGTGAGTAACTGACCAGCAGAGAGTGAGTAACTGACCAGCAGGGAGTGAGTGACTGACCAGCAGGGAGTGAGTGACTGAACAGCAGGGAGTGAGTGACTGACCAGCAGAGTGTGAGTGACTGACCAGCAGGGAGTGAGTGACTGACCAGCAGGGATTGAGTGACTGAACAGCAGGGAGTGAGTAACTGACCAGCAGAGTGTGAGTGACTGACCAGCAGAGAGTGAGTGACTGACCAGCAGAGAGTGAGTGACTGAACAGCAGGGAGTGAGTAACTGACCAGCAGGGAGTGAGTGACTGACCAGCAGGGAGTGAGTGACTGAACAGCAGGGAGTGAGTAACTGACCAGCAGAGTGTGAGTGACTGACCAGCAGGGAGTGAGTGACTGACCAGCAGGGAGTGAGTGACTGAACAGCAGGGAGTGAGTAACTGACCAGCAGAGTGTGAGTAACTGACCAGCAGAGTGTGAGTGACTGACCAGCAGGGAGTGAGTGACTGACCAGCAGGGAGTGAGTGACTGAACAGCAGGGAGTGAGTAACTGACCAGCAGAGAGTGAGTAACTGACCAGCAGGGTGTGAGTAACTGACCAGCAGAGAGTGAGTAACTGACCAGCAGAGAGTGAGTGACTGACCAGCAGGGAGTGAGTGACTGAACAGCAGGGAGTGAGTAACTGACCAGCAGGGAGTGAGTGACTGACCAGCAGGGAGTGAGTGACTGACCAGCAGGGAGTGAGTGACTGACCAGCAGGGAGTGAGTGACTGAACAGCAGGGAGTGAGTAACTGACCAGCAGAGTGTGAGTAACTGACCAGCAGAGTGTGAGTGACTGACCAGCAGGGAGTGAGTGACTGACCAGCAGGGAGTGAGTGACTGACCAGCAGGGAGTGAGTGACTGAACAGCAGGGAGTGAGTAACTGACCAGCAGAGAGTGAGTGACTGACCAGCAGGGAGTGAGTAACTGACCAGCAGAGAGTGAGTAACTGACTAGCAGAGAGTGAGTAACTGACCAGCAGGGAGTGAGTAACTGACCAGCAGAGTGTGAGTGACTGACCAGCAGGGAGTGAGTGACTGACCAGCAGGGAGTGAGTGACTGAACAGCAGGGAGTGAGTGACTGACCAGCAGGGAGTGAGTAACTGACCAGCAGGGAGTGAGTGATTGACCAGCAGAGAGTGAGTAACTGACCAGCAGGGAGTGAGTAACTGACCAGCAGGGTGTGAGTAACTGACCAGCAGGGAGTGAGTGACTGAACAGCAGGGAGTGAGTAACTGACCAGCAGAGAGTGAGTAACTGACCAGCAGAGAGTGAGTGACTGACCAGCAGGGAGTGAGTGACTGACCAGCAGAGAGTGAGTAACTGACCAGCAGGGAGTGAGTAACTGACCAGCAGGGAGTGAGTAACTGACCAGCAGAGAGTGAGTAACTGACCAGCAGGGAGTGTGGCAGCGAGTTCTCTTTAAATATGCCCGATCTGCTATTTTATGTTTTATTCGTTTATAAGAATGCTCCTCTGGGCCCATAGGGAAACCTTGAGCCTCTCTTGCCCTGAACTCTCCCCACCCCCACCCGCCCGCCCTAATCCCAATCACCCCCCCATCACCAGTTATCTCTCTGGCCTTCGACATGCCAGCTTGTTGCTCACCCAGGCCCCCGTGCACAGAACGATCCCAGTGTCTACTGATCCCCCAGCACGAAGTATCGCATCAGAACCGAGTTGCAGATCCCCCGGACTCCAGAACACGAGTTAAGGCATCCATGAGAGAGCCTCTAGTTGTGCTTATGATCTGTAAGGGGAAATTCCTCTTGTCGACACCCCGGGGGTGTCACCTGCCTCAGGGCTGACTATAGTTCAGTGATTCAATCAAAGGTCACTCCCTGCACAGACTCCTCCACGCTCGCTGTCATAGTAGACGGTTCTCAGGGACAGTCTTCTGTTCCGGGCACGTCCTGGAATGCCACCAATCCCAGAACTCAGCATCTGAGGGCAGCCTGAGCTGGTTGTCTAGCCATGTTGGCCGGCCGTGGCTCAGTGGGTCGCACCCTCGCCTCTTGAATCAGGAGGTCGTCAGCTCAAGCCCCACTCCGGAGACCTGAGCACATAATCTAGGCTGACACTCCATTGCAGTACTGAAGGAGTGCTGCACTGTTGAAGGTGCTGACTTTCAGATGAGGCATTAAAACCAAGGCTCCGTCTGCCCTCTCAGGTGAACATAAAAGATCCCATGGCACTATTGGAAGAAGAACATAAGAAATAGGAGCAGGACTAGGCCATTCGGCCCCTCGAACCTGCTCCGCAATTCAATAAGATCATGGCTGATCTTCTACCTCAACTCCACCTTCTCCATATCCCTTGGGCAAGGGGAGTTCACCCTGATGTCCTGGCCAATATTTATCCCTCAACCAACATCACTAAAAGAAATTTTCTGGTCATTTATCTCATTACTGTTTGTGGGAGCTTGCTGTACACAGATTGGCTGCCGCATTTCCTACATTACAACAGCGACTATACTTCAAAAGTACTTTGGTACATTGGTTGAAAAGCACTTTGAGACATCCTCTAAGGTTCCCCCCGCTCTAGCCCTGAACTCACATCTTTCTCCAGTTTCTCTCCGATCTCGCCTCATGACCTCTCCGCGCTCATCTTGTCCATGAGGCCCACCTCCTGCTCCCTCGACCCTATTCCCACCAAACTGCTGGCCACCCAACTTCCTTTTCTGGCTCCCATGTTAGCTGACATTGTTAACGGTTCTCTCTCCTCAGGTACTGTCTCCCTCTAGCTCAAATCTGCCGTCATCACTCCTCTCCTCAAAAAACCAACACTTGATCCCTCCGTCCTTACAAACTATCGTCCCAACTCCAACCTCCCTTTCCTCTCCAAAGTCCTTGAATGTGTTGTCGCCTCCCAAATCCGTGCCCATCTTTCCCGCAACTCCATGTTTGAATCCGTCCAATCAGGTTTCCACCCTGGCCGTAGTACCAAAACGGCTCTCATCAAAGTCACAAATGACATCCTTTGTGACTGTAACAAAGGTAAATTATCCCTCCTCGTCCTTCTTGACTTGTCTGCAGCCTTTGGTATGGTTGACCACTCCATCCTCCTCCAACACCTCTCCACCGTCATCCAGCTGGCTGGGACTGCACTCGCCTGGTTCCATTCTTATCTATCTAATTGTAGCCAGAGAATCGCCTGCAATGACTTCTCTTCCCGCTCCCACATCGTTACCTCTGGTGTCCCCCAAGGATCTATCCTTGGCCCCCTCCTATTTCTCATCTACATGTTGCTCCTTGGCGATATCATCCGAAAACACAGCGTTAGTTTCCACATGTACGCTGACGACACCCAGCTCTACCGCAGCACCACTTCTCTTGGCCCCTCCACTGTCTCTAAATTGTCATGATGTCATGAAAGCTCGTGATTTCAAATAAAACTGTTGGACTATAACCTGGTGTTGTGCGACTTCTCATTTCTAAATTGTCAGACTGCTTGTCCAACATCCAGTTCTGGATGAGTAGAAATTTTCTCCAATTAAATATTGGGAAGACCGAAGCCATTGTTTTCGGTCCTCGTCACAAACTCCGTTCCCTAGCCACTGACTTCATCCCTCTCCCTAACATCTGTCTGAGGCTGAACCACACTGTTCGCAACCTTGGAGTCATATTTGACCCTGAAATTAGCTTCCGACCAAATATCCGCAGCATAACTAAGACCGCCTATTTCCACCTCCATAACATCGCCCGTCTCCGCCCTTGCCTCAGCTCATCTGCTGCTGAAACCCTCCTCCATGCCTTTGTTACCTCTAGACTTGACTATTCCAACGCACTCCAGGCTGGCCTCCCACATTCCACCCTCCGTAAACTTGGGGTCATCCAAAACTCGGCTGCCCGTATCCTAACTCACACCAAGTCCCGTTCACCCATCTCCCCTGTGCTCGCTGACCTACATTGGCTCCTGGTTAAGCAACCCCTTGATTTCAAAATTCTCATCCTTGTTTTCAACTACCTCCATGGCCTCACCCCTTCCTATCTCTGTGATCTCCTTCAGCCCACAACCCCCCCGAGATATCTGCGCTCCTCTAATTCTGCCCTCTTGAGCATCCCTGATTATAATCGCTCCACCATTGGCGACCGTGCCTTCTGTTGCCTGGGCCCTAAGCTCTGGAATTCCCTGCCTAAACCTCTCCGCCTCGCTACCTCTCTTTCCTCCTTTAAGACGCTCGTTAAAACCTACCTCTTTGACCAAGCTTTTGGTCACCTGCCCTAAATTCTCCTTATGTGGCTCGGTGTTAAATTTTTTGTCTTATAATACTCCTGTGAAGTGCCTTGGGACGTTTTACTACGTTAAAGGCGCTATATAAATACAGGTTGTTGTTGTCCTGAGGTTGTGAAAGGCGTGATATAAATGCAAGTTCATTCTTTCACTTTCTCCTCTGAGTAATCAACAACATGGCAGCTTCGTGGATACCTGGGCTCGATGGCGCAGTTCCTCCTACAACCTGCACCTTTATAGAACCCAACCCTTCCTTGCTCATAAGTGTGACAGCATCAAGGAAAGAAGCCCCAATGGTCACATGGTGGTATTGTGATGTTTCTTTCAACACCTACTGTATTTATCAGGTAGAATTTAAATTACTCAAAACTAGTTGGGAACTGCGAGGATCAACAATACTGGTAACCCCGATGAAACAAAAAGCTTTTTACAAGCAACCTTGAACAAAAAGATGAATTAATGCTTAACTCAATTCAAAAGGAAACTTGAGAGGGACTAGCTTGGGATTGTTTGAGTTGGGCTAAGTCCCATTTTTGAATTCTCCATTGTGATGCTTCGGGGGGAAAGTTGGCTGGCGCCCCCTATGGGGCAATAGCTTCACCGGGGCGCTACTTTTAACACCCCAAAAAAGTTAGTGCCCCCACACCCGAAATTCAATGGTAGCACCCCAAGCAGGAGGTGGGACGCTACTGGAAGCGCTCCCCCTTCCTCTTGGGGCGCTCCCATTGAATATCGTGGTGCTACGTGGCGCGTCGGATTGTAGCGCCGCGGTACAGCAGGCCTCGCAGCGCGGACCGGGGGCCCTGCTGGCCCACCGGGGAGCGGGGAGCCAGCAAAAGAGCCCGGCACTCAAGTGGCCGCAAAAACGCCCCCCGACCCTGGTGGACTTGGGGTCCAGCGGTAGGTCGGGGGGCGCGAGCCAAGTTTGCGGCCGGGGCGCGAGCGGGGCGCTGCGCACGGCGATGACATCATCGTCAGAGGCGCAGCGCCACGTGGCGCTACCAGCTGCCGCTAACCTCCCGCTAGTTGCTTTGTGCCCGGTTAGCACACCCTCGGGGCGCTAATGGGAGACGCAAAGCAACCGAATTTTTCCCCCATTATACGTCTCCTCTAAGGAACAGCAAATAAGATTGTCTAGGTTGGCAGAACTTTGCAATAAACAAATGCAACACACATAGAGCTAAAACATCCAACTGGAGGGAAAGCAAGCTCTGGACCTTCTTGAAGGAAGAAACATCCAAAGATCGTTGCCAAGCCTGAGGAGAGAGACCAACAGAGAAAGAATCCCGTTTCTAAAGCTTCACGGTCGGAGGTGCCGTCTTTCGGATGAGACGTTAAACCGAGACCCCGTCTGCTCTCTCAGGTGGGTGTAAAAGATCCCACGGCCACTATTTCGAAGAAGAGCAGGGGAGTTCTCCCCGGTTTCCTGGGCCAATATTTATCCCCCAACCAACATCACTAAAACAGATTATCTGGTCATTATCACATTGCTGTTCGTGGGATCTTTCTGTGCACAAATTGGCTACAGCGTTTCCTACATTACAACAGTGACCACACTTCAAAAAGTACTTCATTGGCTGTAAAACGCTTTGGGGCGTCCTGAGGTCCTGAAAGGCGCTATAGAAATGCAAGTCTTTTTTTTCTCAGTGGGTAAAGCTCTCGCCTCTGAATCAGAAGGTTGTGGGTTCAAGTCCCACTCCAGAGTCAAAGAAGGGCAGAGGAGTTCTCCCCGGTGCTCTGGAAATATTTATCCCTCAACTAACACGTAAAAACACGATTATCTGGTCATCGTCACATTGCTGTTTGTGGGAGCTTGCTGTGCGCAGATTGGCTGCCGCATTTCCCACATTACAACAGCGACTCCACTTCAAAAGGATTTCATTGGTTGAATCACCCCAGGTTTGATCCCTGCTCTGTGCTCGGGTGGGTGGTCTCGACCGGGATAGTGGCGATGGCACAAGGACTGGCCTCGGCACCCCTGGGTGAGGAAGGGCAAACAGAGGCCAGGGTTCCTGTTCCTAATAGTTATCCAGTGACCTCGACCGACTCATAAAAAAAAGTAAAAGGCTCGTTTTAAAAAATAAGTCATGTCTTTGGATGTAAACGCTTTGGGACATCCTGAGGTTAAGAAAAGTGCTATACAAATGCAACAACAACAACTTGTATTTATATAGCGCCTTTAACGTAGTAAAACGTCCCAAGGCGCTGCATAGGAGTGTTATAAGACAAAAAATTTGACAGCGAGCCACATAAGGAGAAATTTAGGGCAGGTGACCAAAAGCTTGGTCAAAGAGGTAGGTTTTAAGGAGCGACTTAAAGGAGGAAAGAGAGGTAGCGAGGTGGAGAGGTTTAGGCAGGGAACTCCAGAGCTTAGGGCCCAGGCAACAGAAGGCGCGGCCACCAATGGTAGAGCGATTATAATCAGGGATGCTCAAGAGGGCAGAATTAGAGGAGTGCAGATATCTCAGTGGGTTGTGGGGCCTGAAGGAGATTACAGAGATAGGCAGGGGCGAGGCCATGGAGGGATTTGAAAACAAGGATGAGAGTGGTCAACCATGTCAAAACTGCAGACAAGTCAAGAAGGACGAGGAGGAATAGCTTACCTTCGTCACAGTCACAAAGGGTATCATTTGTGGCTTTGATGAGAGCCATTTCAGTACTGTGGCCGGGGCAGAAACCTGATTGGAGGGATTCAAACATGGAGTTGCAGGAAAGATGGGCACAGATTTGGGAAGCGACAACACATTCAAGGACTTTGGAGAGGAAAGGGAGGTTGGAGATGGGGCGATAGTTTGCAAGGACGGAGGGGTCAAGGGTTGGTTTTTTGAGGAGAGGGGTGATGACGGCAAATTTGAGGGAGATGGAGACAGTACCTGAGGAGAGAGAACCGTTAACAATGTCAGCTAACATGGGAGCCAGAAAAGGAAGTTGGGTGGTCAGCAGTTTGGTGGGAATAGGGTCGAGGGAGCAGGAAGTGGGTCTCATGGACAAGATGAGCGCGGAGAGGTCATGAGGCGAGATTGGAGAAAGATGTGAGTTCAGGGCGAGGGCGGGGGGAACCTTAGAGGACGTTTGGCCCGGTGGGCTAGGGGAAGGAGGGGAAGTGGCAGAGGCAGCTGAACGGATGGTCTCAATCTTAGAGACAAAGAAGTCCATGAGCTCCTCACACTTGTTGTCGGAGGTGAGGGTGGAGGAGACGGAGAAAGGGGTTTAAGAAGATGGTTAGCAGTGGAGAATAGGAGCCAGGGTTTATCTTTGTATTCCAGAATGATTCTGGTCCAGCCAGATCTAGAGGTGAATGGTTAAACCAGTTGTCCGCCATATCCGTTCAAGTCTGCGTCCCTTGGACTTAAGGGAGCGAAGATGAGAGCCGTACCAGGGGGAACAGCCACGGTGAGAGAGGGTAATTCTTTTAATAGGGACTAGGGCATCAAAGGTGGTGGTGAGGGTGTGGTTGCTGCAGAAATGTTGTGGTGAATGGAGGGCCAAAGGCTGGACAATTGGGATTACATAAGTGCAGTTGTAAGGGAGATGGGAGAGAGTTTTATCCAGGGGCGGATACAGAAGGAAGTAGGGTTGGGAGGGGAGGGGCGGTGCAAGGGGGATGTGGCTGGAGAGCGATATGAGGAAGTGGTTGATCAGAGATGGCCTTATCTGCGATTAACATGGTGGGAGTAGCGAGGCCACGAGAGATGGCAAGGTCGAGGGGGTGGCCGTGAATATGGGTTGGGGAGTTTACATGGAGGGAGAGATTAAGGGAGGATATGAGGCTAGTGAACTCAGAGGAGAGAGAGCATGATGAATTGAGATGGAGGTTGAAATCACCGAGGATGAGAAGTCGTTCGGTGCAGAGGCTAAGGGAGGAAAGCAGTGAATATATCTCGGTAATAACATCTTTATGGTACTTGGGTGGGTGGTAGAGAACGAGAATTTTAAATGAGAGGTGAGAAGAGTGGAATAAGGTGAGATGCTTAAAGGAGGAGAAAGTGCCGGAGGAGTCAGTGGAGAGACCAAGGTGTGATTTGGTGATGAGAGCCACATTGCCACCATGGCGGTCTGAGCGGGGCAAGTGGTGAAAGGTATAGCCAGGTGGGGAGGCTTCAGTTAAGGGTAAGGTGTCGTCACCCCTCAAACAAGTTTCCGTCAGGGCCATGATATCGATGCAATCATCCACGATAAGCTCATGGATGGCAAGGGCCTTGTTCACAAGTGAACGGACATTCTGGAGGGAGATGCGAAGGGGGTCGGTGATGGCTGCCCCACTGCCAGCGTCCACAGGGTCAGCGCTGGGAGGGGTGAGTTGGACGGGGAGGAGGTTGGCAAGATTAGTCCCCAGTGGGCGCGCTGGGTGGGAAGGTTGGCGAGAGAATAGGATGGGCCAGTTGGGGTTGCTGCTCACAAGGAGGCAGCGACGAGTGCCTCGATGGGACCTTAGTCGGATGCCAAGAGAGGCACAAAGTGAAGCTGTAGGCTTATCTAAGAGGGAGTCAAGCCTGGGACCCAGCAGTAGAGTAGGAAGGTCGAAGAGTAATAAAGGATTGGGGTAGGGATTTGGGAGGGCAGAGTATCCAAGAGAGGAGAGATGAAAGGAGACATGACAACAGGAGAGAGCAGTCAGGGAGGGATAAAGAGAAAAGGAAAAGGGGGAGAAAAAGTGGAAAACTATTGAATGGCTCAGGTCCGGAGCGGCAGCCAAAGTGCGCACACGAATGGACACGGGAAAAGCTCAGGTTACATAGGCCTAGTTAAATGTAGTAATTCATGGAATACATATTTCCTGGTAGCAGGGAATAGGTTGGAGACAATAGTAGGGAGACCAGGGTCAAAGTCAGAGGTCCAATGGAGAGACAAAGCTGACGTGAGCAGGATGGGGCTGGTACGGAGCATCGACGAACCGCTGTCCAAAGCAGGCGAGTGAAGTCCAGAAGCTATTCGAAGGGTAGAAAGTTCGAGGATGGAGGTTGTTGCTGTAGGAATGAGAGTCGGTAGCGGTGCGGAAAGATGATGGCGAAATTGACGCAAGTTAAGAACATAAGAACATAAGAAATAGGAGCAGGAGTAGGCCATTCGGCCCTTCGAGCCTGCTCCGCCATTCAATGAGATCATGGCTGATCTGCCTCAACTCCATTCACCGGCCCTATCGCCATATCCCTTGATGCCCTTACTAGTCAGAAATCTATCGACTTCTGTTTTGAATATACCCAATGACTGAGCCTCCACAGCCCTCTGGGGTAGAGAATTCCATAGATTCACCACCCTCTGTGAAGAAATTTCTTCTCATCTCAGTCCTGAATGGCCTACCCTTTATCCTGAGGCTTGGGCCCATGGTTCTAGACTCCCCAGCCAAGGGAAACATTCTCCCAGCATCCACCCTATCAAGCCCTGTAATAATTTTGTATGCTTCAATGAGATCCCCTCTCATTCTTCTGAATTCAAGAGAATACAGGCCTAGTTTACTCAATCTCTTCTCATACGACAGTCCCGCCATCCCAGGAATCAATCTCGTGAACCTTCGTTGCACTCCCTCTATGGCAAGTATATCCTTCCTTAGGTAAGGAGACCAAAATTGTACACAGTACTCCAGGTGTGGTCTCACCAAGGCCCTATATAATTGGAGTAAGACTTCTTTACTCCTGCACTTAAAATCCTCTTGTAATGAAGGCCAGCATACCATTTGCCTTCCTAATGGCTTGCTGCACCTGCACATTCATTTTCAGTGACTCATGTACAAGGACACCCAGGTCCCTTTGAGCATCTGCATTCCCCAATCTTTCACCATTTAGGAAATACTCTGCCTTTGTTTTTTCTACCAAAGTGGATAACTTCACATTTATCCACATTATAATCCATCTGCCATGTTTTCACCCACTCACTGAGCCTGTCGCAATCCCCTTGAAGCCTCTTCACATCCTCTTCGCAACTGACACTGCCACCTAGCTTTGTGTCATCAGCAAATTTGGAAATGTTACATTTAGTCCCCCCATCCAAATCATTGATATAGATTGTGAATAGCTGGGGCCCAAGCACCGATCCTTGCGGTACCCCACTAGTCACAGCCTGCCAACCTGAAAAAGACCCGTTTATCCCTACTCTTTGTTTTCTGTCTGTTAAACAATTCTCAATCCATGCTAGTATATTACCCCCAATTCCATGTGCCCTAATTTTGTTCACCAACCTCTTGTGTGGGACCTTATCGAAGGCCTTCTGAAAATCCAAATACACCACATCTACCAGTTCCCCTTTGTCTACTCCACTAGTTACATCCTCAAAGAACTCCAATAGGTTTGTCAAACAGGACTTCCCTTTCATAAATCCATGTTGACTCTGCCCAATCTTACTATTAGTTTCTAAGTGCCCAGTTATTGCATCCTTTATAATAGATTCCAACATTTTCCCAACTACTGATGTGAGGCTAACAGGTCTGTAGTTCCCCGTTTTCTCTCTCCTTCCTTTCTTAAATAGCGGGGTTACATTTGCTATCCTCCAATCTGCAGGACCCGTTCCAGAATCTATAGAATTTTGGAAGATGACAACCAATGCGTTCACTATCCCAATGGCCACCTCTTTCAAAACCGTAGGATGTAGGTCATCCGGTCCTTGAGATTTATCGACTTTTAGTCCCATTAATTTTGCTAGTACTGTTTTTTTACTAATAATAATTTCTTTAAGTTCCTCATTCTCGCCACACCCTTGGTTTTCTCGTATTTCTGAGAGTTTTTTGTGTCTTCCTCCGTGAAGACAGAAACGAAGTATTTATTTAATTTCCCTGCTATTTCCTCATTCCCCATTATAAATTCTCCCGTCTCTGACTGTAAAGGACCTACATTTACCTTCGCCAGTCTTTTCCTTTTCACATACCTATAGAAGCTTTTACAATCCGTTTTTATATTTTTCGCTAGTTTGTGCTCATATTCCATTTTCCCTTTCTTTATCAATTTCTTGGTCCCCCTTTGCTGATTTCTAAAAAGATCCTCAGGCTGTCCGCTTTTTCTGGCAGCTTTATGAGCTTCCTCCTTTGACTTAATACTAGCTTTAATTTCTTTTGTGAGCCATGGTTGGATCACTTTTCCTTTTGGGTTTTTACGCCCTAGAGGCATATATGTTTGTTGGAGGTCACCGTAGATCAATGTGAGAAGTCGCACAACACCAGGTTATAGTCCAACAGTTTTATTTGAAATCACAAGCTTTCGGAGCGCTGCTCCTTCGTCAGGTGAAGTGAAGAGATATACATCTCTTCACTTCACCTGACGAAGGAGCAGCGCTCCGAAAGCTTGTGATTTCAAATAAAACTGTTGGACTATAACCTGGTGTTGTGCGACTTCTCACATTTGTCCACCCCAGTCCAACACCGGCATCTCCACATCATGGCGACCGTAGATCAAAGCAGTGAAGAAAAAGTAAAACCACAGGCCAGCGACCAGTAGGACAAGTCACCGGGCAGCAAGTGAAGCAGCAGCTGCTAGCCAGAAGCCAACAGAGCTGAGAAACCAGTAGAACCAGTTTAGCAGAGACACAGCCACAGTTTAAAAGTTTAAAAACTCTTTTAGCAGCAGAGCTTGAGACACAGCAGGTAAGTCTTACAGTGTAATCCAGTGTAGTCCAGTGCAGAAATGTAGTGGTGTAATCCAGTGTTCTTCTTCTTAGGCAGTCCCTCTGGAACCGAGGATGACTTGCTTCCACATTAAAAATGAGTTCTCAGGTGACTGATGAGTCCAATGCGGGACCTACAGTCTCTGTCACAGGTGGGGCAGACGGTGGTTGAAGGGGCGGCTGGGTGGGGTGCTTGGGTTGACGTGCGCTCCTTCCGCTGTTTGCCCTTGGCTTCCGCTTGCTCCCGGCGAAGAGACTCGAGGTATTCGGCGCCTTCCCGGATGCTTCTCCTCCACTTTGTACGGTCTTGGGCCAGGAATTCCCAGGTGCAGTCCAGTGTAGTCCAAAGCAGAAACCTAGTCTAGATGTCCAGAGAAGTCCAGGAGATCGGAAACCAATTTAACAAAAGAATTCCGCAGCATAAGGCTTGAAGCGACTGTAAAGCAGAGCAGAGCCACAGCCGCTGAGTCAAGCAGTGTAGATAGTAGAGCAACGAAGTCCTGTTGGTAGAGGCATCCAGGTGATGGAAGTCAAGTTTCAGCAGAGTTGCAGCAGTTGAAAGAGCTCATTGAGGACGGGGAGGAGATTGTCAAGATCAGCCCACCACAGGTGCGCTGGACGGGAAGGTCGGTGAGAGAGTAGGATGGGACAGTTGGGGTTGCTACTCGTGAGGAGACAGCGACGAGTGCCACGATGGGCCCTACGGAGGATGCCAAGAGAGGCACAGAGGGAAGCTGTAGGCTTATCTAAGAGGGAATCAAGCCTGGGACGGCAGCAGGAGAGCAGGAAGGTTGAAGAGAAATGAAGGATTGGGGTAGGGATTTAGGAGGGCAGAGTATGCGAGAGAGGAGAGGTGAAAGGAGGCATGATGACAGGAGAGAGCAGTCAGGGAGGGATAGAGAGTAAAGGAAAAGAGGGGGAGAAAAAAGTGGGAATAGAAGTGAACACAGCGAAAAGCTCAATTTACATAGGTTTGGTTATGTAGCAATTATAGGGATGCACATTTTTGTAACTCCTTCCCTGGTGAAACATAAGCAGCAAAGACGCTTCCTCCTCCTCCGACATCTCCAGGAAGCTGTAGCTTGGGAGGCAAGCGCGAACCTTGGGTAAGGAAGTGTCTACTGATCTGTCCTCCCGTGCAGTCACACCTGCCTCTAAGCCCAGCTGAAAAACTCCCCGTCATCCTCCATCCCTTTGAAGGCAAGGGGGATCCCAACACAAAGCCATGCTATTCATAGCATGTTTCCAAATTCTGACACACTATCTTGAACAGCGTGGAAGGACAACAGAAATTCAAACCATGACAAAGCAACAAATTAAAGATCCAATCGGAGAGACTTTGAGGGAAATAAAATACAATGGAAATTGGCCCAAACACAAGGGCTGGATTTCCATTAAAGGGGTGGAGTAGCAGCAAGGCAGGACTGTGGCCTGCTCACAGTCCCACCACCACCCCCCCCAATCCCCCCAACCCCCACCCCACCCCACCCCCACTCCAACTCGGCTCCATCCCGACCCTGACTCACATCCCTGGGTTAGGGGTCACTTCCAATTCATGGTGTGTTCCCAGTGGGACTCCCGCCACCAAGAGGAAGCCAGCCATCAGCCCCGAGAAAAATGCTGTTGGCGCTGGAGTGGGATCACCCCTGCGGCCTCAATGAGAGGTGGGAGCAGCGTTAAAGGGACAGAATCGCCCTGATGCAGAGAAAGAAAGAAAGACTTGCATTTATACAGCGTCTTTCACGACCACCGGACGTCTCAAAGCGCTTACAACCAATGAAGTACTTTTTGAAGTGTAGCCACTGTTGTAATGTGGGAAACGCGGCAGCCAATTTGCGCACAGCAAGCTCCCACAAACAGCAATGTGACAATGACCAGATAATCTGTTTTAGTGATGTTGATTGAGGGATAATTATTGGCCAGGACACCGGAGAGAACTTCCCTGCTCTTCTTCAAAATCGTGCCATGGGATCTTTTACATCCACCTGAGAGAGCAGACGGGGCCTTGGTTTAACGTCTCATCCGAATCCTAAGTCATTGGGGGCCTGATTGGTGAGAGAGAAGAGCCCACGATAAGGGGGGACTTCAGGGTCATTACAACTGTTTCCCAGGGCCTGCCACCATGTTCCTTGTGGCATCACTGGGAGACATGCGGGGGGGGGAGGAGGTGGGGCGGCGGGGAAGGAAAATCCACCGGGGACACATCCTCCTCCCGCCATTTACGAGCAGGGATGTAACGCACCATGTTGCTCCTGGCAGATGGGTGGGAAATGTAGGTCAGACCTGGGCGCCCAAATTTTCCCTCATTTTGGGGAGCGTTGCGGAGGAGGTTAAACTAAAGCTCATCCAAAGCTCTGCTCCCCGTGTCCTAACTCGCACCAAGTCCCATTCACCCATCACCCCCTGTGCTCACTGACCTACATTGCCTCCCGGTCCGGCAACACCTCAATTTTAAAATTCCCATCCTTGTGTTCAAATCCCTCCGTGGCCTCGCCCCTCCTCCCTATCTCTGTAACCTCCTCCAGCCCCACAACCCTCCGAGATCTCTGCGATCCTCCAATTCCCGCCTCTTGAGCATTCCCGATTTTCATCGCTCCACCATTGTCGGCCGTGCCTTCAGCTGCCGAGGCCGTAAGCTCTGGAATTCCCTCCCTAAACCTCTCCGCCTCTCTCTCCTCCTTTAAGAGGCTCCTTAAAACTGACCTCTTTGGCCCAGCTTTTCATCACCTGCCCTAATATCTCCTTGTGTGGCTCGGTGTCAAATTTTGTTTGATAATCGCTACTGTGAAGCGCCTTGGGCCGTTTTACTATGTTAAAGGCGCTATAAAAATACAAGCTGCTGTTGTTGTTGAGGTTGAAGTGACCAAAGTGTTGGAAAGGACTGTTTTAAAAAGGCGAGCCCCTCCCTGCAGCAGTGCGCTGTGCTCCAGGACGTGTAGGCACGCTGCGATGCGTTAGAATTTGCGGGACATCAGGGATACGGCCCCAAATACGTTAAATTCTCAGCTGCGGTGAGGCTTCCGCCACGAGCCTTCTCCCCAGCGCCGGATAAAGGGACAGCGAAGGGCGAGCAGAGCCTCATTATCTGGAATTATCCTGGCCAGAGATCGTCGCGCTGGCTGCAGGCTTCCTGCTCCCCGTAACGTGATGGTGTGACCGAAGCGGATCAGTTTAGTCAGCAGTTGCTAACACAGCAGGAAGACAGGCAGCGGCGGGAGTACTGCAGATCAAACCCACGTTTACAGCAATGTGACGGAGCCCTCCAGCTGCACCGGTTATTTTAAGATTTTCCGAACAAATTCCTTTACAGCCCAAGTGTAAATGATGGCGCAGTTTAGCAGAACCGACAGCTTTTATTTATTCTGTGCGGCAGGGAAAGGAGGCCAGAGAACAACATTGAGAGGAGAGCTATTAACACAGGAGCCAGCATGATCACACCCCTCACACCAAATGTACCCCACAGACTATAGACACCCCTCACCTTATATAATCCTTACACCATGAATGCACATGCCATACGGGGCATTGTACAGTCTCAGCCGTGGCTCAGTGGGTGGCCCTCTTGCCTCTGAGTCAGAAGGTTGTGGGTTCAAGTCCCACTCCCAAGATTTGAGCACAAAAGTCTAGGCTGACACTCCCAGTGCAGTACTAAGGGAGTGCTGCAGTGTCAGAGGTACCTGGCCAATATTTATCCCTCAACCAACATCACTAAAAACAGATTATCTGGTCATTATCACATTGCTGTTTGTGGGAGCTTGCTGTGCGCAAATTGGCTGCCGTGTTTCCCATATTATAACAGTGGCAACACTCCAAAAGTAATTAATTGGCTGTAAAGCACTTTGGGACGTCCTGAGGTCGTGAAAGGCGCTATAGAAATGCAAGTCTTTCTTTCTTTGTACGGTGGGTGGGTCAATATCAGGGACTGTTTGGAATCTTGCCGAGTCAGTGTGAGTTTCTGGAGAGTGAGGAGTTCATGGATCGGGACAGCTGGGCTTTTATTGTTGGCCATGGGGAGACGGCAAGGGTCAGACCATTCCGCAATCTATTACACTCCAGGGGGATAGAGTACAGATCAGGGACACTCCGTAACAGTAGCGTCATGCAAATATTTGCTCGTGCTTGCAGCAGATGCCTGCCCGGAGTGTGAAGGATCTATAGAGAGAAAATAAACCCAGTACATTTCTAAACAGCTACTCCACTGTGAATTTAGTAAATACAAGTGCTATATAAACTCGCTTTCAGACACTCGAGGTCGGGATGTGTGACACGAGCTTGCAACTAATGAGTCGCTCTTTCTGCTCAGTGTCCACTCGTACCAGCCCTGTAGAGCAAGTGAACGCATTAAAAGAAAAGAAAGAACTTGCATTTCACAACCTCAGGACATCCCAAAACCCTTTACAACCAATGAAGTATTTTTGAAGTGTAGTCACTGTTGTAATGTAGGAAACGCGGCAGCCAATTTGCGCACAGCAAGCTCCCACAAACAGCAATGAGATAATGACCAGATAATTTGATTGAGGGATAAATATTGACCAGGACACCAGGGAGAACTCCCCTGCTCTTCTTCGAAATAGTGCAGTGGGATCTTTTACATCCACCTTGAGAGCAGCACCTCCGACAGTGCAGCGCTCCCTTGGGAGTGAGAGCCTAGGTTTTTGTGCTGTAAGTCTCGTGAAACGGGGCTTGAACCCACAAACCTTCTGACTCAAAGGCGAGAGTGCTACCCACTGAGCCACTGACCGACACAATGAGATGACAACCGCATCATCACATGAAAGGCTCCACTCCGAATAACATGAGGGAACTAGTTGGGTTTTTACAACAATTCACCATTTTCCAAGACCACTTTATCCCAAGTCTACAAATTACCAGTGTTATAGAACTCAATTGCACAACTTGCTACATTGGGATTTGAACTCAAGACATGCTGGATTAACTAGTCCTGTAACACAATCACTGGGGGATTATACCACTTGCCTGCATAACAACAGCGAGTCCACTCGAACATGAAAGGCACAATCTCAACTCTGTTTTTTCTGCGCTGAGGGAGGGTGCGACTGGCTGTCAACTACCGAGTGAATGAGGTGCGGCCTGGGGAGATTTACAGTGAGGAGAAAATTAATTTTAAAAAACTGGTAAGTTGAGTCTTGTTCAGTGACTGAACATAAATATGAATGTAGATATGAATGTAGGAGGTACGATCAGTAAGTTCGCAGATGACACGAAAATTGGTGGAGTGGTAAATAGTGAGGAGGGAAGCCTCAGGCTACAGGATCATATAGACGGGTTGGTCAGATGGGCAGAACAGTGGCAAATGGAATTTAACCCTGAAAAGTGTGAGGTGCTGCATTTTGGGAGGACTAGCAAGGCAAGGGAATACACAATGAATGGTAGGACCCTAGGAAGGACAGAGGACCAGAGGGACCTTGGTGTGCATGTACATAGATCCCTGAAGGCAGCAGGACAGGTAGATAAGGTGGTTAAGAAGGCATATGGGATACTTGCCTTCATTAGCCGAGGCATAGAATATAAGAGCAGGGAGGTTATGATGGAGCTGTACAAAACGCTAGTTAGGCCACAGCTGGAATATTGTGTCCAGTTCTGGTCGCCACACTATAGGAAGGATGTGATTGCATTGGAGAGGGTGCAGAGGAGATTCACCAGGATGTTACCTGGGCTGGAGCGCTTCAGCCATGAAGAGAGACTGGACAGCTATGAAGAGAGACTCAGCCTATCCAGTCTTTCCTCATAGCTAAGATTCTCTACTCCCAGCAACATCTTTGTAAATCTCCTCTGTACCCTCTCTAGTGCAATCACATCTTTCCTGTAATGTGGTGACCAGAACTGCACGCAGTACTCTAGCTGAGGCCTAACTAGTGTTTTATACAGTTGAAGCATAACCCCCCTGCTCTTGTATTCTATGCCACAGCTAATAAAGGCAAGCATTCCGTATGCCTTCTTAACCACCTTATCTACCTGAGGCTGGGGTTGTTTTCCTCAGAGCAGAGAAGGCTGAAGGGGGACCTGATTGAGGTGTACAAAATTATGAGGGGCATAGATAGGGTAGATAGAAAGGAACTTTTCCCCTTAGTAGAGGGGTCAATAACCAGGGGGCATAGTTTCAAGGTATGGGGCAGGAGGTTTAGAGGGGATTTGAGGAAAAACTTTTTCACCCAGAGGGTGGTTGGAATCTGGAACTCACTGCCTGAAAGGGTGGTAGAGGCAGGAACCCTCACAACATTCAAGAAGCATTTAGGTGAGCACTTGAAACGCCATAGCATACAAGGCTAGGGACCAAGTGTTGGAAAATGGGATTAGAATAGACAGGGCTCGATGGTCGGCGCGGACACGATGGGCCGAAGGGCCTCTTTCTGTGCTGTATAACTCTGACTCTATAAAGTGCCAGCCATGGCTCAGTGTGGTAGCACTCTCCTCTCTGAATCAGTAGTTCACAGGTTCAAAGTCCCACTCCAGAGACTTATAGAATCATAGAAGGTTACAGCATGGAAGGAGGCCATTTCGGCCCATCGTGTCCACGCCAGCCAACAAAGAGCTATCCAGCCTAATCCCACTGCCCAGCTCTTGGTCCATAGCCCTGCAGGTTAGAGCATCCCAAGTGCACATCCAAGTACTTTTTAAATGTGGTTAGGGTTCCTGCCTCTATCACCCTTTCAGGCAGTGAGTTCCAGACCCCCACAGCCCTCTGGGTGAAGAAATTTCCCCTCAAATCCCCTCTAAACCTTCCCCCAATTTATTTAAATCTATGCCCCCTGGCTTTCGACCCCTCTGCTAAGGGAAATAGGTCCTTTCTATCCACTTTATCTATGCCCCTCATAATTTTATACACCTCAATAAGGTCTCCCCTCAGCCTCCTCTGTTCCAAGGAAAACAGACCCAGCCTATCCAGTCTTTCCTCATAGCTAAGATTCTCTACTCCGGCAACATCCTTGTAAATCTCCTCTGTACCCTCTATAGTGCAATCACATCTTTCCTATAATGTGGTGATCAGAACTGCACGCAGTACTCTAGCTGAGGCCTAACTAGTGTTTTATACAGTTGAAGCATAACCTCCCTGCTCTTGTATTCTATGCCACGGCTAATAAAGGCAAGCATTCCGTATGCCTTCTTAACCACCTCATCTACCTGGCCTGCTACCTTCAGGGATCTGTGGACCTGCACATGAGCTCATAATCTAGGCGGACACTCCCAGTGCCAGTGCAGAGGAAGCGTGCACTGTCGGAGGTGCTTTCTGTCAGACTGAGGCACTGTCTGCCCTCTCAGGTGGACGTAAAAAATCCCGCAGCACTATTTCGAAGAAGAGCAGGGGGAGTTCTTCCCGGTGTCCTGGGCCAATATTTATCCCTCATCCAGCATCACTAAAATATCAGACTAGCTGCTCACTGTCACACTGCTGTTTGTGGGAGCTTGCTGTGCGCAAATTGGCTGCCGCGTTGCCTACATTACAACAGTGACTACACTTCACAAAGTACTTCGTTGGCTGTGAAGGGCTTTGGGACGTCCGGTGGTCGTGAAAGGCGCTGGAGAAATGCAAGTTCTTTCTCAATTATCGTTCTTTTATGAAGCTCATCCAAGAGCTCCCTCTCCTGGGGATTCCCAGCAGCAAATCACCAGCGGGAAGGAGCCTGAAATAACTCACCCGCCGCTCTGATTAATCAATTGTTGAACTCTGAGCGGGCGCATGCAATTAAACACTCAGCGTAACCATAACAACACAGCGGCATCTGTATTATGTTTCAACCGCACAGTCCTGATTTTCCAACTCTCTCAAAAGCTTGTTGAAACCGAGGCACCAAATTCTCAGCTAAATAAGGCAGTAGGATTCCGATGCAAGGGTCAGGGGCAGCGCAGTGTGCTACAACCTCTGTACTCACACCTTAAGCAGCTTGGTTGGGGCAAAGCATTGTTTAGGAGGCCGCAGGAGGAGTCCTGCGGGCAGTTTTACGCTCCCCAATCAAAAGGACATTCAAACCAAAGGGAGTGTGCCGTGTCCCCCTCTCTCTGTAACCTCCTCCAGCCCTGCAACCCTCCCAAATCTCTGCGCTCCTCCAATTCCAGCCTCTTGAGCATCCCCCGATTTTAATCGCTCCACCATTGGCGGCCGTGCCTTCAGTTGCCTGGGCCCCAAGCTCTGGAATTCCCTCCCTAAATCTCTCCGCCTCCCTACCTCTCTCTCCTGCTTTAAGATGCTCCTTAAAACCTACCCTCACCTTTCCCAATATCTCCTTATGTGGCTCAGTGCCATTTTTTTCCTGATAACGTTCCTGTGAAGCACCTTGGGTTATTTTACTATGTTAAAGTGGTTCTCGGGCGAAATCAGACAAAATTTGACACCGAACCAAAGAAGGATATATTAGAAAGGTGATCCTTTCAACTCCCCCCACTCTCACACACACACTGTACCCCATCCAGCTCCCCACCCTCACACACACACTGTACCCCATCCAACTCCCCACCCTCACACACACACACTGTACCCCATCCAACTCCCCACCCTCACACACACACACTGTACCCCATCAAACTCCACACCCTCTCTCACACACACTGTACCCCATCCAACTCCCCACCCTCTCTCACACACACTGTACCCCATCCAACTCCCCACCCTCACACACACACACTGTACCCCATCCAACTCCCCACCCTCTCTCACACACACTGTACCCCATCCAACTCCCCACCCCCTCACACACACACTGTACCCCATCCAACTCCCCACCATTTCACACACAAACTGTAACCCATCCAACTCCCCACCCTCTAACACACTGTACCCCATCCAACTCCCCACCCTCTCACACACACTGTACCCCATCCAACTCCCCACCCTTTCACACACACTATACCCTATCTAACTCCCCACCCCTTCACACACAAACTGTAACCCATCCAACTCCCCACCCTCTAACACACTGTACCCCATCCAACTCCCCACCCTTTCACACACACTATACCCTATCTAACTCCCCACCCTCTCACAAACACACTGTACCCCATCCAACACCCCACCCTTCCAAACACACAGTACCCCATCCAACTCCCCACCCTCTCACACACACACTGTACCCATCCAACTCCCCACCCTCTCACACATACACTGTACCCCATCCAACACCCCACCCTCTCTCACACACTGTACCCCATCCAACACCCCACCCTCTCTCACACACTGTACCCCATCCAACACCCCACCCTCTCTCACACACTGTACCCCATCCAACTCCCCAGCTTCTCACACACATTCCCCTCTCTACCACCAATTCCCCTCGCTACCACCCATTCCCTTCGCTACCACCCATTTCCCTCTCAGCCACCCATTCCCTCTCTCATTACTATCTGCGACAGCTCCCTAGTGTCACACTGACTATAAGGAAAGGCTGAAGAAACCTGGGCTTCTCACCCTTGAAAGGAGGAATCCGAGAGGAGACCAGAGAGGAGACCCCCGAGAGGAGACCCCTGAGAAGGTATGTAAAGAATACAGAGCACTATCTCAAACTAAAACTTGACAGTAGAACAAGGGAGCACAGGATAAAACTGGGAAAAGGCAAATTTAGAAACAATTTCAGAATGTCACAGAGAAAGTGAAGGGTGTGTGAAATGGACCATGGTTGGGGCAGTGTTGGAGAAAACCCTGGATTCAGTTAAGAGAGTTCATAGAATCACACAGCACAGTAATGGACTAAGCAAGAAGTAGATTCACTGTATTTTACAGCCCAGTATGGCTTCATAGAATCGTGCAGCACAGAAGGAGGTCATTCGGCCCATCGTGCCTGTGCCGGCTCTTTGAAAGAGCTCTCCAATTCGTCCCACTCCCCCCTGCTCTTTCCCCATAGCCCTGTAAATGTTTCCTTTTCAAGTATTTATCCAATTCCCTTTTGAAAGTTACTATTGAATCTGCTTCCACCGCCCTTTCAAGCAGCGCATTCCAGATCACAACAACTCGCTCATCTCCCCTCTGGTTCTGTTGCCAATTATCTTGAATCTGTGTCTTCTGGTTACCGACCCTCCTGCCACTGGAAACAGTTTCTCCTTATTTACTCTAGCAAAACCCCTCATAATTTTGAACACCTCTATGAAATCTCCCCTTCACCTTCTCTGCTCTAAGGAGAACAACTCCAGTGTCTTCAGTCTCTCCACATAACTGAAGTCCCTCATCTCCGGTTCCATTCTGGCAAACTTCCTCCGCACCCTCTCCAAGGCCTTGACATCCTTCCTAAAGTGTGGTGTCCAGAATTGGACCAGCTCGGACCCAGGTCCCACCCAGAGACTTGAGCACAAAAATCCAGGCTGACTCTCCAGTGCAGTGCTGAGGGAGTGCTGCACTGTCGGAGGTGCTGTATTTCGGATGAGCCGTTAAACCGAGGCCCCGTCTGCTCTCTCAGGTGGATGTGAAAGATCCCACGGCACTATTTCGAAGAAGAGCAGGGGGAGTTCTCCCTGGTGTCCTGGTCAATATTTTTCCCTCAACCAACATCACGATAACAGATTATCTGGTCGTTAGCACACTGCTGTTTGTGGGAGCTTGCTGTGCGCAAATTGGCTGCTGCGTTTCCCACATTACAACAGTGACTACACCTCAAAAGCACTTCATTGGCCGTAAAGCACTTTGCGACGTCCTGAGGTCATGAAAGGCGCTGGAGAAATGTGAGTCTTTCTTTCTTATCCATTGATTTATAAAGGTTTAGTGCAACTGCTGCTATGGGTGTGCTGCGATGGGGCTCTGTACGCTGCTTCCAGATGGATTTGTTTTTTGTTTTCCTCGGAGATTGTATGACTGGGGGGGGGTGGGGGGAGGGAAGGAGGAAGGGAGCTGATGGTTTGCAGATGCTACACCATGCCATCGATAGGCCAGCTGATATTTAGCAGTCCTTTTTTTCTACGTTCGTATGGATAAGCTAAGACAGGCAGTATGGCCTTCATTATCTGTATATATCCTGCGACCTCTTGTATTCTAAATGATCCAGTGCCTCGGCCTTGCTGCTGGGCAATTAAATAGTATTTACAGCACAGAAACAGGCCATTCGGCCCAACTAGTCCATGCCAGTGTTTATGCTCCACACGAGCCTCCTCCCACTCCTCTTCATCTCACCCTACCAGCATATCATTCTTTCCCTTCCTCCCTCATTTGTTTATCGAGCTTCCCCTTAAAGGCATCTATACTATTTGCCTCAACCACTCCCTGTGGTGGCGAGTCCACACTTGGTTTGAGTGCAGCCTCTTGCCTGCTTTCCATATTCCCCATCTACATCAAGATTCAGCCCTGCACTAATTGCATCAGTTCATCCCCGTTCACCTTCTATTAATTCCCACTGACTCGCTGGATTTAATTCAGGGTAATTAAAAACACGTAATTAGTCACCTCTCTCTCCAACGCTTTTCCAAACTCCATCATCGACTTTCTGTTATACCTCTCAAGTAGAGTTCATAATAATTAATATCACAAGGAATTTCACTGTAACTTTAGGTGTCAATGTTGAAATCCGAAAGTGCAGACACTCACAAAGAGAGTAAGGAAGAAAGAAAACCTTTCACCACTGGATGTCACAAAGCGCTTTACAGCCAATGAAGTACGTTTTTGAAGTGTCGTCACTGTTGTAATGTAGGAAACGCGGCAGCCAATTTGTGCACAGCAAGCTCCCACAAACGGCAATGTGATAATGACCAGATAATCTGGTTTAGTGTTGTTGGTTGAGGTATAAATAGTGGCCATGACACCGGGGATAACTCCCCTGCTCTTCTTCGGAATAGTGCTGTGGGATCTTTTACGTCCACCTGAGAGGGCAGACGGGGCCTCGGTTTAACGTCTCATCCGAAAGACGGCACCTCCGACAGTGCAGCACTCCCTCAGCATTGCACTAGAGAGTCAGCCTAGACTTTTGTGCTCAAGTCTCTACGGTGGGGCTTGACACCAACAACCTTCTGACTCAGAGTGTGAGAGTGCTCCCCACTGAGCCACGGGTAACTCTAATAAAGACACAGACACTGACTCTCACTGGGGTACAGTTCCACAGACACTGACACTCACTGGGGTACAGTTCCACAGGCACTAACTCTCACTGGGGTACAGTTCCACAGACACTGACACTCACTGGGGTACAGTTCCACAGACACTGACACTCACTGGGGTATAGGTTCCACAGACACTGACTCTCATTGTGGTACAGGTTCCACAGACACTGACTCTCACTGGGGTACAGTTCCACAGGCACTGACTCTCACTGGGGTACGGGTTCCACAGACACTGACTCTCACTGGGGTACAGTTCCATGGGCACAGACTCTCACTGGGGTACGGGTTCCATGGGCACAGACTCTCACTGGGGTACAGGTTCCACAGACACTGACTCTCACTGGGGTACAGTTCCACAGACACTGACTCTCACTGGGGTACAGTTCCACAGTCACTGACTCTCACTGGGGTACAGTTCCACAGTCACTGACTCTCACTGGGGTACAGTTCCACAGGCACTGACTCTCACTGGGGTACAGTTCCACAGGCACTGACTCTCACTGGGGTACGGGTTCCACAGACACTGACTCTCACTGGGGTACAGTTCCACAGTCACTGACTCTCACTGGGGTACAGTTCCACAGACACTGACTCTCACTGGGGTACGGGTTCCACAGGCACTGACTCTCACTGGGGTACGGGTTCCACAGGCACTTACTCTCACTGGGGTACAGTTCCACAAGCACTGACTCTCACTGGGGTACGGGTTCCACAGGCACTGACTCTCACTGGGGTACAGTTCCACAGTCACTGACTCTCACTGGGGTACGGGTTCCACAGGCACTGACTCTCACTGGGGTACGGGTTCCACAGGCACTGACTCTCACTGGGGTACGGGTTCCACAGGCACTGACTCTCACTGGGGTACAGTTCCACACACACTGACTCTCACTGGGGTACAGTTCCACAGTCACTGACTCTCACTGGGGTACAGTTCCACAGACACTGACTCTCACTGGGGTACGGGTTCCACAGGCACTGACTCTCACTGGGGTACGGGTTCCACGGGCACAGGATCGCAGGTCGGGGGCAAGCTCTAACACTGCAGGCTGATCCTGTGACCCACACCCCACTCCCGGGAGGCCCCCAGTGCCTTTAGGCGCCGTCGATGAATATAACCAGGGCAGCCTTTCGATAGAAACTTCAGCAAAGCCTCTGCCAGCTGGTCTGCCGCTTAATGCAGGACATTTCTTGTTGATGGGACTTTCTGCTTTGCAGAGATGCTGAGAACGGTCATCAAAGGGAAGGTACGGGCTTACGAATCCTCTGAAGTGCAGCACTTAAGCATCTCCAGGGTCACAGGTCGTAGTTCACAGGGGAATGGGAGGATTATTGTCGGGGCGGGAGGGGGGGAGGGGTGGCGGTGGGGGGACTTTTTCAGCTGTCAGATAAACCGGGAACATTTTTCTTTCCTTCACTTTCGCTGTCCAGCTACTCCCTCATCTGGTGACTCAGGAAACCTTCCCTTGTCGAATGTGATAGGAGCAGCAGTTAAAAAAAGGAGACTTGCATTTCTATAGCGCCTTTCACGACCACTGGACATCCGAAAGCACTTTGCAGCCAATGAAGTACTTTTTGAAGTGTAGTCGCTGTTGTAATGTAGGAAACGCAGCAGACAATTTGCGCACAGCAAGCTCCCACAAACAGCAATGTGATAATGACCAGATAATGTGATTTAGTGATGTTGGTTGAGGGATAAATATTGGCCCCAGGACTTCAGCGATAACTCCCCTGCTCTTCTTCAAAACAGGATCTTTGGGATCCGTGGGATCTTTTACGTCCACCTGAGAGGGCAGATGGGCCTTAGTTTAACGTCTCGTCCGAAAGACGGCACCTCCGACAGTGCAGCACTCGCCCAGCTGGGAGTGTCAGCCTAGATTTTTGTGCTCCAGTCTCTGGAGTGGGACTTGAGCCCACAACCTTCTGACTCAGGAGCGAGAGTTCAAAGGTCGGTGAAGGCCAGTGTTGAAGGGCGCGGCCACCTGCTCAGGGGTCGGGTGATTTACTGGCCAAGGGATGGTGACCTGTGTGCTTGTTCTGGTTTATCAAGCTGCGACTCACCCCCTCACCCGAGCCAGGAGCATGGGGAGGATGGAGCGGGGGGAGCGGGTGGAGGTCTCAGCGGACCTGTGGTGCCGGCCCCCTCCCCCTCCTCACTCAGGTGAGAAGTCAGTGCTCGAGGAATTACATTTACACCGTGTAACGGCACTCGTGCACGATGTCCTCCTTGTCTCATTCCACCTGTCGCTTTCCAGTTTCCTCCCTCCGCTCCTCAGCTCATGAAGCGCCTGACTGCTGCTGCAGGAGGGGGCTCACAGCACCGCCCTCCACCATCTGGTGAGTGGCAGCAGCTATTCAACCACAGGAGACCGATTCTGTTCTCGCCCAATGCTCAAACGCCGATTGTCCAGCCGTGACCAGGAACAGGAACCCTGTCACTACCACCTGTGTAACATCGCCCGTCTCCGCCCCTGCCTCAGCTCATCAGCTGCTGAAACCCTCATCCATGACTTTGTTACCTCCAGACTCGACTATTCCAATGCTCTCCTGGCCGGCCTCCCACATTCCACCCTCTATAAACTGAAGCTCATCCAAAACTCGGCTGCCCCGTGTCCTCACTCGCACCAAGTCCCGTTCACCCATCACCCCCTGTGCTCGCTGACCTACATTGGCTCCCGGTCCGGCAACACCTCAATTTTAAAATTCTCATCCTTGTTTTCAAATCTCTCCATGTAAGTATTTCTTTATTTTTAAAACCAGATGATCTGGTCAAAATCACATTGCTGTTTGTGGGCGCTTGCTGTGTGCAAAACAGCTGCCATGTTTCCTACATTAAAACAGTGACTACACTTCCAAAAATACTTTATTGGCTGTGAAGCGGTTTGGGACGTCCGGTGGTGGTGAAAGGCGCTGTAGAAATGCGAGTCTTTCTTTCTTTCTTGAGCTGATTTAGCCAGTTTTGGGCCCATTGATGGAGCTTGGTGCAGCCACCAAGGGGAGCTCCAGCATCAGAAAGGATTGCAACTCTTCAAAATACTGCTTATTATGAAAAAGAAAGAAAGGGGGAAAAATTCGTTATCTACAATTTTGGGGCGCTAATATTGCCTGATCGCTAGCTTTAGCGCCGATGACCACGAAATCCAGTTTTAGCGCCCCAAGAGGGAGGTGAAGCGCTAAATCTAACGCTCCACTTCCTTCTTAGAGCGCTAGCCCTGAATATCGGGGCGGTGCGTTCTGCAGCGCGTCGCACGGGGCCACGTAGCGCTGCCGCATGGAAGGGCTCCTCCCCTCGTTAAAGGGGCAGGCCCAAGCCCACAACTCTGCGGGGCCCTACATGGACCACCGGGGAGCGGAGAGCCGTGCCTCAAGAGGAGTGCCGGGCTGCCGGGTCGCGGCACGGACCCCGCGTTCAAAGACGCAACGGGCCGCGACAAGTAAGTCGGATGATTTAGTTAGCGCCCCCACGAGCCTTCTGCCGCTCCGTCCCCGCCCCCTGAATCGGTCGCTGTCGTCGCCCGGCGCAGATTCAGGGGGCGCGGGCCAATTTTGCAGGCGGGGAGAAAATGGGGTGCTGCGCGCGGTGATGACGTCGTCATCGCCTGCGGAGCGGGGGCGCTACCGGTTACCGCCACCGCTAAACTCCCGCTGAATTTAGCAGGAGTTGTTAGCGGCGCCGCCCGCGGGCGAAAAGTCGTTTGTGCCCCATTAGCGCCCCGGGGGTGCTAACGCACCGAATTTCTAGCCCAAAGACTTGCATTTATATAGCGCCGTACACAACCACCGGATGTCCCAAAGCACTTTAAGCCAATGAAGTACTTTTTGAAACAGCAATGTGTTAATGAACTGATAATCTGTTTTTTTTTAGTGATGTCGGTTGAGGGATAAATATTGGCCAGGACACCGGGGAGAACTCCCCCGGCTCTTCTTCGAACTAGTGACTCTGAACCCACAAAGTGTCTGACTCACAGGCGAGGGTGCTACCCACTGAGCCACGGCTCACACTGGTCTGGGCGCTCCCTCTCTCAGGAATACCGACAGGAATTATTTGCTTGCAAGCAGCGATTTCCCATAACAACGTGAGGGACGGGGGGGGGGGGGTGGCAAGTCTATATTAATCATCTTTCTGTGGAGAGTCAGTGCTAAGACTCCTTATTCCAGAGACCGTCATGCTCTTAACCTGAATCAGTTTGACCATATTCGCTGGAAGTTTTCTCATATCAAAAAAATATTTAATTTACTAAGAAACTGATCATTGAAACTATTCAATGTTTCAGTCGAGTTTTTTTAAAGTCATTTGCAGTGATTTTAAACCGGGTTACTCACATGTGGTGGACTCTGATTAAAAATGCTTATTTTTGGTGAAAAACCCATTTTCACATGGATTAATAAAACTGCCCCAGGTCACCGCTCTTAAATACACCGAGGAATACTTGTTAATGGAAAGAAAGAAAAAATAATCGATTCCGTTCTATTACGCTGCCCGATTGATAGTGTAGATCGAGCACAGGCAATGCAGTCTTGATAATGAGCGTCACACTCAACGCTCTGGTGTATCGTAAGCAGGAACCAGGCTTAACGAGCAATGGGGCGATGGGATAAGTCAAAGCCCTTTCGCTCTCCAGGTCCCCAAATAGGAATCAGATATCAGAATCAGACATGCTGTGATGTGTCAGCCGTGGCTCAGTGGGTTGCACTCTCTCGCCTCTGCGTCAGAAGGTTATAGATAGAGTCAAGCCCTGTCTATTCTAATCCCATTTTCCAGCACTTGGTCCGTAGCCTTATATGCTATGGCGTTTCAAGTGCTCATCTAAATGCTTCTCGAATGTTGTGAGGGTTTCTGCCTCTACCACCCTTTCAGGCAGTGAGTTCCAGATTCCAACTACCCTCTGGGTGAAAAAGTTTTCCCTCAAATCCCCTCTAAACCTCCTGCCCCTTACCTTGAAACTATGCCCCCTGGTTATTGACCCCTCTACTAAGGGGAAAAATTCCTTTCTATCTACCCTATCTATGCCCCTCATAATTTTGTACACCTCAATCAGGTCCCCCCTCAGCCTTCTCTGCTCTAAGGAAAACAACCCCAGCCTGTCCAGTCTCTCTTCATAGCTGAAGCGCTGCAGCCCAGGTAACATCCTGGTGAATCTCCTCTGCACCCTCTCCAATTCAATCACATCCTTCCTATAGTGTGGCGACCAGAACTGCACACAGTATTCCAGCTGTGGCCTAACTAGCGTTTTGTACAGCTCCATCATAACTTCCCTGCTCTTATATTCTATGCCTCGGCTAATGAAGGCAAGTATCCCATATGCCTTTTTAACCACCTTATCTACCTGTCCTGCTGCCTTCAGGGATCTATGTACACGCACACCAAGGTGCCTCTGATCCTCTGTCCTTCCTAGGGTCCTACCATTCATTGTGTATTCCCTTGCGGTTCAAGTCCCACTCCAGAGACTTGAGTACAAAAATCTAGGCTGACACTCCCACCGCAGTCCTGAGGGAGCGCTGCACTGTCAGAGGGTGCTGTCTTTCAGATGGGACATTAAGTTGGGGCCCCGTCTACCCTCTCAGGTGGACACTATTTCGGGGGGTTCTCCTTGTGTGTCCTGGGCCAATATTCAACCCTCCATCTAAAACAGATGATCTGGTCATTATCACATTGCTGTTTGTGGGAGCTTGCTGTGCGCAAATTGGCTGCTGCGTTTCCCACATTGCAACAGTGACTATGCCTAAAAAGTACTTCATGGAAACCACTTTGGGACGTCGTGAAAGGTGTTATATAAATGCAGGTCTTTCTTTCTTATAGACCGAGCTCCAACCTAGAATAGAATCATTGAAACCTACAGCACAGAAGGAGGCCATTCGGCCCCTCGTGCCTGTGCCGGCTCTTCGAAAGAGCAGTCGTGCTCAGTCCCACGCTCACTTTTTGTTCGTTTCCCTGTAAGTTGCTCATCCTCAAGTACCTGTTACAGTTTCCACTTACATCATCGTATCTATTAGGCGCCTTGCCGTGGTGCAGAAACAAAATAGATAATGAAGGAGCAGGTGCTGAGACACGCAGGGAGAGCCAGGCGCGCTGAGCAAAAAGCTTGCTCGACAAGAATTTCTCTAAGAAAGTTTTGAAAGGTGCAGAGTGAAGTGGAAAGGTTAAGGGAGGGAGTTCCAGAGACTAGGCAACTTTAGAAAAGAAAAACAATGAAGAGCTTGCATTTCTACAGCGCCTTTCACAACCTCAGGACATCCCAAAGCGCTTTACAGCCAATGAAGTACTTTAAGTGTAGTCACTGTTGTAATGTAGGAAACGCAGCAGCCAATTTGCACACAGCAAGCTCCCACAAACAGCAATGAGATAATGAGCAGATCATCTGCTTTAGTGATGTCGATTGAGGGATAAATATTGGCCAGGACACAGGGGAGAACTCCCCTGCTCTTCTTCGAAATAGTGGCATGGGATCTTTTACGTCCACCTGAGAGAGCAGACGGGGCCTCGGTTTAACGTCTCATCCAAAAGACGGCACCTCTGACAGTGCAGTACTCCCTCAGTACTGCACTGGGAGTGTCAGCCTAGATTATGTGCTCAAGTCTGTGGAGTGGGACTTGAACCCACAGCCTTCTGACTCAGAGGCGAGAGTGCTGCCCACTGAGCCACGGCCACAGCAAGACGAGCACCGTCACTTGTCTTCGAAGACAGAAATTGAGGATGATTCCACAATTCTAACTGCTGGCAGGGAAAATAAAATTGCCCGATTTGCTTTTATTTCAGCCACTCTGCGATCCCGACTCCCCCGGTAACTCTCTGTGGGATGGAGTCGTCTGTTTCCAATCTGTAATAAAAAGTCCCACCTGATTTTTTGCAGATGCTGTGCAGCAGTTAATTAATGGGAACTGTGTCCCTGTGCAGCTCTCCACTGATTGTTACAACTCCATCTGCCGCTCTCCTGCTTGTTAACTGACACTCATCTCTAATCAGCTCTAAAAATCAATTAGGAAATGGTTGTGGAGGGAAAGAAATCACTCACATTTTCGGCTGTTTAAAACGACTTGACTGAGTGTGACTTTTATTAAAGGCGTGCTGATATCATTAATTTCTGGCTTGGAAGCCAAGTGGCTCTCCTCATTAACAGGTACGAAAGGAACGGTGTACCAAATGGCTTTCAAGAGGGAGTTGGATAAGTACCTGGAAGAAAAGTATTTGCAGGGCTCCGGGGATAGGGCAGGGGAGTGGGACTGGCTGAAGTGCTCTCGCAGAGAGCTGGCACGGGCTCGACGGGCCGAATGACCTCCTTCTGTGCTGTAACCATTCTATGATTCTATGAAATACATTGGCAGAGTGCTCCAACACACAGTGTCGTGGAGTGTCACATCGCAGGTTCATGAGGTTATGAAAGGCGCTATATAAATGCGACTCTTTAAAGTGAGGTTTTACATCATAGGCTCATGCCGGTGAATCTACATACAGCCCAGCGTACGCAAATAGATTCTCGGCTTGCGACCTCTGTGAGATTACACGGGCCAGAGCTGCTGAGAGGATTTATATGGAGTTCTGATGTTGGGATTTAATGTTTATTCTCTCCATGTTCTCGCTAGTTGCTGAGGAGACATACTTTAGCTTCTAGAGTGACTCAGCCTGCAGCTCCCAGACAATGATTAATAAAAGAAAAATAGCAACCTAACGTGAATTAATTACTTGATTATAAACTCTTTCGAATTTCTGGTGTGATTTTTAGGGTTAGGAAACGGCCATTGGCCCGACAAACCCTTCTTGATAGATCAACCGCACCTACCCACCTTCTCCCCACATCCCTCAACCCCACCTACCCACCTTCTCCCCACATCCCTCAACCCCACCTTCCCACCTTCTCCCCACATCCCTCAACCCCACCTTCCCACCTTCTCCCCACACCCTCAATCCCACCTACCCACCTTCTCCCCACATCCCTCAATCCCACCTACCCACCTTCTCCCCACATCCCTCAATCCCACCTACCCACCTTCTCCCCACATCCCTCAATCCCACCTACCCACCTTCTCCCCACATCCCTCAACCCCACCTTCCCACCTTCTCCCCACATCCCTCAATCGCACCTACCCACCTTCTCCCCACATCCCTCAGCCCCACCTACCCACCTTCTCCCCACATCCCTCAACCCCACCTACCCACCTTCTCTTCCCATATCCCTCAATCCCACCTACCTACCTTCTCCCCACACCCTCAATCCCACCTACCCACCTTCTCCCCACATCCCTCAGCCCCACCTACCCACCTTCTCCCCACATCCCTCAACCCCACCTACCCACCTTCTCTTCCCATATCCCTCAATCCCACCTACCTACCTTCTCCCCACACCCTCAATCCCACCTACCCACCTTCTCCCCACATCTCTCAACCCCACCTACCCACCTTCTCCCCACATCCCTCAACCCCACCTACCCACCTTCTCTTCCCATATCCCTCAACCCCACCTACCCACCTTCTCCCCACATCTCTCAATCCCACCTACCCATCTTCTCTTCCCATATCCCTCAATCCCACCTGCCCACCTTCTCCCCACATCCCTCAACCGCACCTACCCACCTTCTCCCCACATCCCTCAACCCCACCTACCCACCTTCTCCCCACATCCCTCAACCCCACCTACCCACCTTCTCTTCCCATATCCCTCAATCCCACCTACCCACCTTCTCCCCACATCCCTCAACCCCACCTACCCACCTTCTCTTCCCATATCCCTCAATCCCAACAACCCACCTTCTCCCCACACCCTCAATCCCACCTACCCACCTTCTCCCCACACCCTCAATCCCACCTACCCACCTTCTCCCCACATCCCTCAATCCCACCTACCCACCTTCTCCCCACATCCCTCAATCCCACCTACCCACCTTCTCCCCACATCCCTCAACCCCACCTTCCCACCTTCTCCCCACATCCCTCAATCCCACCTACCCACCTTCTCCCCACATCCCTCAACCCCACCTACCCACCTTCTCCCCACATCCCTCAATCGCACCTACCCACCTTCTCCCCACATCCCTCAATCCCACCTACCCTCCTTCTCCCCACATCCCTCAACCCCACCTACCCACCTTCTCTTCCCATATCCCTCAATCCCACCTACCCACCTTCTCCACACATCCCTACCTACCCACCTTCTCCCCACATCCCTCAATCCCACCTACCCACCTTCTCCCCACATCCCTCAATCCCACCTACCCACCTTCTCCCCACATCCCTCAACCCCACCTACCCACCTTCTCCCCACATCCCTCAACCCCACCTACCCACCTTCTCCCCACATCCCTCAATCCCACCTACCCACCTTCTCCCCACATCCCTCAACCCCACCTACCCACCTTCTCTTCCCATATCCCTCAATCCCACCTACCCACCTTCTCCCCACATCCCTCAATCCCACCTACCCACCTTCTCCCCACATCCCTCAATCCCACCTACCCACCTTCTCCCCACATCCCTCAACCCCACCTACCCACCTTCTCTTCCCATATCCCTCAATCCCACCTACCCACCTTCTCACCGTCGAAGAGGGCTCTGGTGCTGGGCCTGGGCCTCCTTGTCTCACTGGTTTGATCGGAGACGAGGGCCTATCTGTTACTCTAATCACAGCTGCGGTGCCCTAATTCTCACACTCTTTGTCAGACCCTGAGCATTAAACTGGGATTTTGCAATAACTCGACTTGAGAAGCACTGACAGGTTCCACGAGTCACCTGAGGGGCTGAGATTTACGCCAGTAATCTGTGGTGTCAATGGTCAGCTCTTCAAAGGAAGATTGGTGGCACGTCTGTCCTACGGGTTTAGCAAAGTTTTAACCCTTTACCGCTTAGTGAGAGCTTCCGTACAACTCCAAGAATGTAACGAGGCATATGTTATCATTCTCATATACATGAAACGGGTAAAAGAAAATAAATAACTTGCATTTCTACAGCGCCTTTCACGACCTCAGGACGTTCCAAAGCGCTTTACAGCCAATGAAGTACTTTTTGAAGTGTAGTCACTGTTGCAATGTAGGAAACGCGGCAGCCAATTTGCGCACAGCAAGCTCCCACAAACAGCAATGTGATACTGACCAGATAATCTGTTTTAGTGATGTTGTTTGAGCGAGAAAATTTGACCCCAGGACACCGGGGAGAACTCCCCTGCTCTTCTTCGAAATAGTGCCGTGGGATTTTTATGTCCACCTGAGAGGGCAGACGGGACCTCAGTTTAACTGTCTCGTCTGAAAGGCGGCACCTCCGACAGTGCAGCATTCCCTTAGTACTGCACTGGAGTGTCAGCCTGGATTACGTGCTCAAGTCTTTGGAGTGGGACTCAAACCCAGGACCTTCTGATTATTTTTTATTCATTCGTGGGATGTGGGCACATTTATTGCCCATCCCAAAGTAGCGAGAGAACTACCCACTGAGCCATGAGTGTGAGGGAACGGTAGGGTCGTAGTTATGTTACTGGGCTAGTAATCCAGAGGCTTGGACTAATGATCCAGAGACGTGAGTTCAAATCCCACCACGGCAGCTGGGGAATTTAAATTCAGTTAATTAAAAACACTAGTATCAGTAATGGTGACCATGAAACTATCGGATTGTTGTAAAAACCTATCTGGTTCACTAATGTCCTTTAGTAGAAGGAAATCTGCTGTCTTTACCCGGTCTGGCCTATAGGTGACTCCAGACCCACAGTAATGTGGTTGACTCTTAACTGCCCTCTGAAATGGCCTAACAAGCCACTCAGTTGTCAAGAAGGCAGCCCACTGCCGCCTTCTCAAGGGCTATTAGGGATGGGCAATAAATGCTGGCCTTGCCAGTGACGCCCACATCCCGTGAATTAATTTTTAAAAAGTGGTTGCTTTGTTTACCTATATTACAACAGTGACTACACTTCAGAAGTCCTTTAATGTTTGTGAAGGGTTTTTGTCATGAAAGGCGCTGTAGAAAAGCAAGTTCTTTCTGTCTTTTCTTTGTTGGTGCTTTGAGAATAGGCTGTTAAGTGACACAGATAGTCTCGTTTCCATAGTTCCCAGGCTCAGGAGGCCATCGAGCATTATGAAAATTAATCTTAGAAATAATCAGCTCTCTTCAGATCTCAGCTCATCAAAAACAACAGCAGTTTCAGAATCAAATGAACCGAAAGCTTGAAATTGTAGAGTTACAGATTGATGTTTGATGGTAATGACTGTGTAGAATGTGCTGAGTTAATCTGAGGATCAGTATCAAGCCCTGAATGTTGGTAGTTATGTAATTAAATGTTAGTTAATGTCATATTTATTCTAAATGTACAAAGTCTTCTTCTTCTTAGGCAGTCCCTCGGAACCGAGGATGACTTGCTTCCACATTAAAAATGAGTTCTCAGGTGACTGATGAGTCCAATGCGGGACCTACAGTCTCTGTCACAGGTGGGGCACGGTGGTTGAAGGGGGCGGGTGGGTGGGGTGCTTGGGTTGACGTGTGCTGCCTGCGCTTGGCTTCCGCTTGCTCCCGGCGAAGAGACTCGAGGTGTTCGGCGCCTTCCCGGATGCTTCTCCTCCACTTTGTGCGGTCTTGGGCCAGGGATTCCCAGGTGTCGGTGGGGATGTTGCACTTTTTCAAGGAGGCTTTGAGAGTGTCCTTGAAGCATTTCCTCTGCCCACCTGGGGCTCTCTTGCCGTGTCGGAGCTCCGAGTAGAGCGCTTGTTTTGGGAGTCTCGTATCCATACCTCGGGAGCCTACTGTCAACAAGGGCAGACGTTGATGACGAAGTCCAACACCGCCTTCAGTGTGCCAGTGCAGCCTTCGGTCGCCTGAGGAAGAGAGTGTTTGAAGACCAGGACCTCAAACCCTGGCACCAAGCTCATGGTCTACAGAGCAGTAGTGATACCCGCCCTGCTGTATGCCTCAGAGACATGGACCATGTACAGCAGGCACCTCAAAGCGCTGGAGAGGTACCATCAACGCTGCCTCCGCAAGATCCTGCAAATCCATTGGCAGGATAGGTGCACCAACGTCAGTGTTCTCGCTCAGACCAACATCCCCAGCATCGAAGCTTTGACCACGCTCGATCAGCTCCGATGGACGGGCCACATCGTCTGCATGCCCCATACGAGACTCCCAAATGTATAAAGTGCTGGATTAGTAAAGAAAGAAAGAAGTTGCGTTTATATATTGCTTTCACAACCTCGGGACTTCCCAAAGCGCTTTACAGCCAATGAAGTACTTTTTGAAGTGTAGTCACTGTTGTAATGTAGGGAAACGCAGCAGCTAATTTGCACACAGCAAGCTCCCACAAACAGCAATGAGATAATGATCAGCTAATGTTTTAGTGATGTTGGTTGAGGGATATTGTCCAGGACACCAGGGAGAACTCCCCTGCTCTTCTTCGAAATAGCACCATGGGATCTTTTACATCCACCTGAGAGAGCAGACGGGGCCTCCGTTTAACGTCCCATCCAAAAGACGACACCTCCAACAGTGCAGCGATCCCTCAGTACTGCCCCTCCGACAGTGCAGCGCTCCCTCAGTACTGCCCCTCCAACAGTGCAGCGCTCCCTCAATACTGCCCCTCCGACAGTGCAGCGCTCCCTCAGTACTGCCCCTCCAACAGTGCGGCACTCCCTCAGTACTGCCCCTCTGACAGTGCGGCGCTCGACAGTGCAGCGCTCCCTCAGTACTGCCCCTCCGACAGTGCAGCGCTCCCTCAGTACTGCCCCTCCGACAGTGCGGCGCTCCCTCAGTACTGCCCCTCCAACAGTGCAGCGCTCCCTCAGTACTGCCCCTCCGACAGTGCAGCGCTCCCTCAGTACTGCCCCTCCAACAGTGCGGCACTCCCTCAGTACTGCCCCTCCGACAGTGCAGCGCTCCCTCAGTACTGCCCCTCCGACAGTGCGGCACTCCCTCAGTACTGCCCCTCTGACAGTGCAGCGCTCCCTCAGTACTGCCTCTCCGACAGTGCAGCGCTCCCTCAGTACTGCACTGGCGTGTAGGCCTGGATTATGTGCTCAAGTCTCTGACTCAGAGGCGAGAGAGCTACCCATGGGCTACGGCAGACCCCCACCCAATGTTCTCTCGAAGCCGTGCAGCTCTCTGTCGGTCCCGCGCAGCCCAGGTCCGGCTACTTCAATGATAAATTTTGTGCGTGAGCGAAACTGTGAATGGGTCGCGCATCCCCTTAAAGGGGCCGAGCACCCAAAAAGCAAATTAGGAGGAACATTGCCCCTAACCCTCGTAAGGAGTCTGGTGACCTTGGCCAGGACAGAGTTAATAAAAGAAAGACTTGCATTTCTATAGCGCCTTTCACAACCACCAGACACCTCAAAGCTCTTTACAGCCAATGAAGTACTTTTTGAAGTGGAGTCACTGTTGTAATGTGGGAAACGCGGCAGCCAATTTGCGCACAGCAAGCTCCCACAAACAGCAATGTGATAATGACCAGATAATCTGGGTTTTTTTGTTATGTTGACTGAGGGATAAATATTGCCCAGGACACCGGGGATAACTCCCCTAGCTCTTCTTCAAAATAGTGCCATGGTATCCTTTACATCGACCTGAGGGAGCAGACAGGCCTCGGTTTAACATCTCATCCGAAAGAGGGCACCTCCGATAGTGCAGCACTCCCTCAGCACTCTTCTTCTTCTCGCACTGGAGTGGCAGCCTAGCTTTACATGCTCAAGTTGGGACTTGAACACACAACCTTCTGACTCAGAGGCGAGGGTGCTACTCACTGAGCCACAGCTGACACTGGGAATGGGTTTGCCTCGTCCTATGACTTAGCTGATCCTACACAATAAATGGACTGAGGTATCATGGAACCTGTGCTGGGATTGAATGTCACAGGCCAGTAGATTGCAGGGTCAATCTCAGAATACACAGGGTTGGCTGACCACTGCTGCTGCAGTAAAGAGACCAAAATCAGCCCATCATTACATAGCAAGAGGAGCCGGAAATGTAAGTAACTTATTGTCAGCTGATAGTTTGAATCCAGATCCTACTACTGCTCTAACACTATTACAGCTACTGCTGCTTATGTTAGCCGGGGCTCAGTTAGTAGCACTCTTGCCTCTGAGTCAGAAGGTTTGTGGGTTCATAGTCCCACTCCAGAGACTTGAGCACAAAAATTTAGGCTGACACTCCAATGCAGTACTGAGGGAGTGCTGCACTGTCGGATGAGCCGTTAAACCGAGGCCCCGTCTGCTCTCTCAGGTGGATGTAAAAGATCCCATGGCACTATTTTGAAGAAGAGCAGGGGAGTTCTCCCCGGTGTCCTGGGGCCAATATTTATCCCTCAACCAACATCACAAAACAGATTATCTGGTCATTGTCACATTGCTGTTTGTGGGAGCTTGCTGTGCGCAAATTGGCTTCCATGCTTCCCACATTACAACAGTGACTACATTTCAAAAGTACTTTGTAAAGCGCTTTGGGTCATCCTGAGGTTGTGAAAGGTGCTATAGAAATGTAAGTCTTTCTTTTACTATAAGAACTGAGACTGTTTCCACTTGTGGGAGAATCCAATCTAGGGGCCATAAATACAACATAGTTACTAATAAGGAGGGAAATAAGGAGACATTTCTGTACTCAGAGAGTGGTTAGAATGTGGGACTCTCTATCACAGGAAGTGGTTGAGGCAAATAGCTTAGGGATCCACCTGAGAGAGCAGACGGGACCTCGGTTTAACGTCTAATCCCAAGGGCAGCACCTTCGACAGTGCAGCGCTCCCTCTGTACTTGCCCTGAGCCTGGATTATGCGCTCAAGTCTCTGGGGAGGGGACTTGAACCCACTGACCTTCCAACTCAGAGGCGAGAGTTCTACCACCGAGCCTATATAATGAATTATAATTAATTATATTGCTATCTCTCCCTTTTGTTAAAAGAAATTACATGTTGTCTTAAATGATTTGGGGTTTTTAACTTACAAGCTTTATTTCAAATCATCCGTTCAGAGTACTCCAGTAATTATGTACTTGCTGTAAATTATAAGATGCAAAACAGGGTCCTTCAATTTCCCTGATCATTTGATTACTCTTGTTGCTCTTCCACCTATCGCTGTCTCTACAGAGAGTGACAATCAACCCTGCTTCCTTCGATCACTATTATCCGATACTAGCCCCATGTGGCTAATTGGGAATCCAAATGTGGCTAATTGAATTTGTGATTAGTAATCTGCAGCACCAAGCTCATGGTCTACAGAGCAGTAGTGATACCTGCCTGCTGTATGCTTCAGAGACATGGACCATGTACTGCAGGCACCTCAAAGCACTGGAGAGGTACCACCAACGCTGCCTCCGCAAGATCCTGCAAATCCATTGGCAGGATAGGTGCACCAACATCAGTGTTCTCGCTCAGGCCAACATCCCCAGCATCGAAGCTTTGACCACGCTCGATCAGCTCCGATGGACGGGCCACATCGTCCGCATGCCCGATACGAGACTCCCAAAACAAGCGCTCTACTCGGAGCTCCGTCACGGCAAGAGAGCCCCAGGTGGGCAGAGGAAACGCTTCAAAGACACTCTCAAAGCCTCCTTGAAAAAGTGCAACATCCCCACTGACACCTGGGAATCCCTGGCCCAAGACTGCACAAAGTGGAGGAGAAGCATCTGGGAAGGCGCTGAACACCTTGAGTCTTTTCGCCGGGAGCAAGCGGAAGCCAAGCGCAAACAGCGGAAGGAGCGCACGTCAACCCAAGCACCCCACCCCCCCGTCGCTTCAACCACCGTCTGCTCCACCTGTGACAGAGACTGTAGGTCCCGCATTGGACTCATCAGTCACCTGAGAACTCACTTTTAGTGTGGAAGCAAGTCATCCTCAGTTCCGAGGGACTGCCTAAGAAGAAGATTAGTAATGAGTAATTCATCACCGTCGTTGGTCACGTGATCTCAATATTCATATTCGCACGCTGTGCGCGTGTGAACTTTAACCTTTTTGTGCGTTGGTTGGCAAAATGGTGAGACAAAAGTAGAGTGTGCGAGTGTTTTTTGATCAGTGAGAGTGGTTTACTCCCTTGGTCACTGAATGATGGCTGACGTTTGTTAAGTAAACACACACGTGTGAAGTACATTTACCTGTGTTGTGTCAGCGTGTGTAAGGCGTTATCTTCTAAAATTAGTGCATGTGGCTAGAACGGTGTCGCCCTACCCACGCCTGTGGCTAGGCAGCAATTTCTATTAGTCAACACTGTCTTAGGGCCTCGTATGAACATAAGAGCATAAGAAATAGGAGCAGGAGTCGGCCATACGGCCCCTCGAGCCTGCTCCGCCATTCAATAAGATCACGGCTGATCTTCTACCTCATCTCCACTTTCCTGCCCTATCCCTCTTTCCCTTCGTATCTAAAAATCTATCAATCTTAGTCTTGAATATACTCAACGATTCAGCATCCACAGCCCTATGTGGTAGATAATTACAAAAATTCACAACCCTCTGAGTGAAGAAATTCCTCCTCATCGCAGTCTTAAATGGCCGACCCCTTATCCTGAGACTATGCCCCCTAGTTCTAGACTCTCCTGCCAGGGGAAACAGCCTCTCAGCATCTACCCTGTCAATCCCCTTCAGAATCTTATTTGTTTTAATGAGATCCCCTCTCATTCTTCTAAACTCCAGAGAGTATAGGCCCAATCTACTCAATCTCTCCTCATAGGACAACCCTCTCATCCCAGGAATCAATCTAGTGAACCTTTGTTGCACCGCCTCCAAGACAAGTATATCCTTCCTTAGGTAAGGAGACCAAAACTGTGCACAGTACTCCAGGTGTGGTCTCATCAAAACCTTACATAATTGCAGCAAGACTTTCTTACTCTTATACTCCAACCCCCTTGCAATAAAGGCTATCTCCACTGCCTCCTCCAATGCTTACATGTGACAGAGTGTCAGACATAGTCCCAGCACCCCTTGACACTGCCAGCGTAAGCCTGGCGTAAGATGGGCTCACTGCGACAGCTGCTTGCCTGAGGCACGAGTCACCTCAGGGGTGGGGAACCGTCCTAGCCTCTCATCGCCCAACCTCATCTCACTCAGGGAGCACCTCATAGAAGCACTAGACTAAGAGCTAGAGCAAGTAAACTAGCTGGCACAAAGGGTGGGCACAGTGTTAAGAATTAGGGCGAATGGATTGTTTGGCACCTTTGGGTAAAATTTTGTTCTTCAAAGTAAGCACGGTTTGATCGCATAGAGTTCTGAGCTACATAAGAACATAAGAAACAGGAGCAGGAGGAGGCCATTCGGCCCCTCGAGCCTGCTCCGCCATTCAATAAGATCATGGCTGATCTTCTACCTCAACTCAACTTTCCTGCACTATCCCCATATCTCTTGATTCCCTTAATATCCAAAAATCTATCGATATCTGTCTTGAATATACTCAACGCCTGAGCCTCCACAGTCCTCTGGGGTAGAGAATTCCAAAGATTCACCACCCTCTGAGTGAAGAAATTTCTCCTCATCTCAGTCCTAAATGGCCAACCCCTTATCTTGAGACTGTGACCCCTGGTTCTAGACTTCCTAGCCAGGGGAAACATCTACCCTGTCAAGCCCTGTAAGAATTTTGCATGTTTCAATGAGATCACCTCTCATTCTTCTCCTCTCAAACGCTAGAGAATATAGGCCTAGTCTACTCAATCTCTCCTCATAGGACAATCCTCTCACCCCTGAGGAAGCAATTTTTTTACACAGCAAGTTGTTGTGATCTGGAATGCGCTGCCTGAAAGGGCGGTGGAAGCAAATTCAATAATAACTTTCAAAAGAGAATTGGATAAATACTTAAATTGAGAACAAATTACAGGGCCACGGGGAAAGAGCAGGGGGGAGTGGGACTAATTGGATAACTCTACCAAAGAGCCGGCACAGGCAGGATGGGCCGAATGGCCTCCTTCTGTGCTGTATCATTCTATGATTCATCATTGTTTCAGCTTCTGGAAGCAGCAAGCCTTTCTTCCTTGCCACATTATGCAGAATGCAGCAAGCTGCAACGACTCTCGGTGAGTTGTATTGCAAGGCTCCATCACCTTTACACAGGCACCTGAAATGGAACTTGAGAATCCCTGTAATCTGCTCTGCCGCACTTCCTGTAGTGACATGGGCCTCATTGTAACTGCGGTCCGTCTTTGTCTGTAGAAACACTTACAGGAGTCATAAACCGTGACTTTTTTTGTATTCGTTCATGGGATGTGGGCGTCGCTGGCAAGGCCGGCATTTATTGCCCATCCGTACTTGCCCTGGAGAAGGTGGTGGTGAGCCGCCTTCTTGAACCGCTGCAGGGGATAGCCCTGATCATCAATAGATCATCCTGACACAAGGTTTTGAGCCATGAGGGCTGGTGTGGTATACTGCCGCATGATTAAAGCATCGTAACAATTCCCTCGGTAGCAGGCATTCCCAACAACAACAACAACCTGCATTTATATAGCGCCTTTAACATAGAAAACCACCCCAAGCAATGTTACCGTTAAGCGGCCCGTAGCTGTCTGGAGCTCCCGCGCAGGCCGCTTGCCGGCTTTACAATGGAAAAACCGCGCATCCGCAGAACTTTGAATGGGCCGCGCAGCCCCTTAAAGGGGCCCCGCACCCAAAAAAAATTTGAGGGAGTATTGATCCCGCGGCGTTTCACAGAAACGTATTCAGACAAAAATTGACACCGAGCCAAAAAAGGAGGTATTAGGAGAGGTGACTAAAAGCTTGGTCAAAAAGATAGTTTTTTCAGGGGGTTCTTCAAGGAGGAGAGAGAGGTAGAGGGGCAGAGAGGTTTAGAGAGGGAATTCCAGAGCTTTAGGTCCTAGATGGCTGAAGGCACGGCCGCCAATGGTGGGGTGAAGGGAGTGGGAGATGGACAGGAGGCCAGAGTTGGAAGAGCACAGAGTTCTCGAAGGATTGTTGGACTGGAGGAGGTTACAGAGATAGGGAGGGGCGAGGCCATGGAGGGATTTGAACATGAGTATGATCATTTTAAATTGGAGACCCTGATGGACCTGGAGCCAATGCAGGTCAGTGAGCACAAGGGTGATGGGTGAGTCAGTATATTGGCAGCAGAGTTTTGGATGAGCTCAAGTGCATGGCAGGTAGAGGATGAAAGGCCGACCAAGAGAGCTTTGGAATAGTCGAGTTTGGAGGTAACAAAGGCATGGATGAGAGTTTCGGCAGCAGATGGACTGAGGCAGGGGGCGGAGACAGGCAAGGCTAAGGAGGTGGAAGTAGGCGGTCTTTGTATTGGAAGCTCAGCTTGGGGTCAAATTGAATGCTGGGATTGTGAACAGTCGGCTTCAACCTGAAACAGGGGAGGGTGATGGAATCGGTGGAGAGGGTATGGAGTTCGTGGCGGGGGCCGAAAACTATGGCTTTGGTCTTCCCAATGTTTAACTGAAGAAAACTGAAGCTTATCCAGGCTTGGATGTTGGACAAACAGGTTAACAGCACAGAGGCTGTGGAGGGGTTGGCAGAGGTGGTGGACAGGTAGAGCTGGGTTATAGCAGCGTACACATGGAACATGATGCCACATCTTGATATGATGTTGCCGAGGGGCAGCATGCAGATGAGAAATAGGAGGTGGCCAAAGATAGATCCTTGGGGCACTCCAGAGGTCACAGTGTGGGGGAGGAGAGAGAAATAATTGCTGCAGCTTCTCTGGCTACGATTGGATTGGTTAAGAGTGGATTGAAGCAAGGGCAGTATTACTCCGCTGGACAACAGAGGGAAGGTGTTGGAGGAGGATGGTGTGGTCGACTGTGTCAAAGGCCTCAGAGAGATTGAGGACAGCTCTTTCAAAGAGCCGGCACAGGCACGACAGGCCAAATGGCCCCCTTCTGTGCTGTAAGATTCTATGATTCTAAGATCAAGGAGGGATAATGCACTGCTCCACAGTCACAGAGAATGTCATTTGTGTGACTGATATGGGCCGTTTCAGTGCAGTGGTAGGGGTGGGAACCTGATTGGAAAGATTCAAACAGGGCGTTGCCATATCAAGATATGGAATCATGTTCCATGTGTACGCTGCTATAACCCAGCTCTACCTATCCACCACCTCTCCCAACCTTTCCACTGCCTCTGTGTTGTTAGCCTGCTTATCCAACACGGCTTCTCTTCCCGCTCCCGCATCGTTACCTCTGGTGTCCCTCAAAGATCTATCCTTGGCCCCCTCCAATTTCTCATCTACATGTTGCCCCTTGGCGACATCATCCGAAAACACAGCGTCAGTTTCCACATGTGAGGTGAGGTGAGGTGAGAGTGACTGCCCTTGACATCAAGGCAGCATTTGACTGAGTGTGGCATCAAGGAGCCCTAGTAAAACTGAAGTCAATGGGAATCAGGGGGAAAACGCTCCACTGGCTGGAGTCATACCTAGCACAAAGGAAGATGGTTGTGGTGATTGAAGGTCAATCATCACAGCCCCAGGACATCACTGCAGGAGTTCCTCAGGGCAGTGTCCTAGGCCCAACCATCTTCAGCTGCTTCATCAATGACCTTCCCTCCAACATAAGGTCAGAAATGGGGATATTCACTGATAACTGCACAGTGTTCAGCGCCATTCACAACTCCTCAGATAATGAAGCATTCCATGCCCACATGTAACAAGACCTGGACGACGTTCAGGCTTGGGCTGATAAGTGGCAGGTAACATTCGCCACACAAGTGCCAGGCAATGATTATCTCCAACAAGCAAGAGTCTAACCACCGCCCCTTGACATTCAACGGCATTACCATCGCTGAATCCCTCACCATCAACATCCTGGGGGTCACCATTGACCAGAAACTTAACTGGACCAGCCACATAAATACTGTGGCAACAAGAGCAGGTCAGGCTTCTTCGACAGCACCTCCTGAACCCACAACCTCTTCCACCTAGAAGGACAAGGGCAGCAGGCGCATGGGAACACCACCACCTCCAAGTTCCCCTCCAAGTCACACACCATCCTGACTTAGAAGTACATCGCCGATCCTTTATCGTCACTGGGTCAAAATCCTGGAACTCCCTCCCTAACAGCACTGTGGGAGTACCTTCACCACACGGACTGCAGCGTTCAAGAAGGCGGCTCACCACCACCTTCTCAAGGGCAATTAGGGATGGGCAATAAATGCTGGCCTTGCCAGCGACGCCCACATCCCATAAAGGAATGAAAACATTTTTTTTTAAACTGGAATATTGTGTCCAATTCTGGGCACCACACTTTAGGAAGGAAGCGAAGACCTTAGAGAGGGTGCAGAAAAGATTTACAGGAATGGTTCCAGGGATGAGGGACTTCAGTTACGTGGATAGACTGGAGAATCATTGAATCATAGAATGTTTACAGCACAGGAGGCCATTCGGCCCGTCGAGCCAGTGCTGACTCTCTGCAAGAGCACTTCAGCTAGTCCCACTCCGCCGCCCTTTCCCCGTAACCCTGCAATTTTTTTCCTTCAGGTACTTATCCAATTCCCTTTTGAAAGCTACAATTGAGTCTGCCTCCACCTCCCTGCTGGGGTTGTTCTCCTTCGAGCAGAATAGGCTGAGAGGAGATTTGATAGAGGTGTTCAAAATCATGAGGGGTCTAGACAGAGGAGATAGAGAGAAACTGTTCCCATTGGCGGAAGGGTTGAGAACCAGAGGACACAGATTTAAGGTGATTGGCAGAAGAACCAAAGACGACATGAGGAAAATCTTTTTTACGCAGCGAGTGGTTAGGATCCGGAATTCACTGCCTGAGAGGGTGGTGGAGGCAGATTCAATCGTGGCTTTCAAAAGGGAATTGGATAAGTACCTGAAAGAAAAAAAAATTGCAGGGCTACGGGGAAAGGGCGGGGGAGTGGGACTAGCTGAAGTGCTCTTGCAGAGAGCCGGCACAGACTCGACGGGCCGAATGGCCTCCTTCTTTGCTGTATCGGCCCATCGTGTCCGCGCCGGCCAACAAAGAGCTATCCAGCCTAATCCCACTTCCCAGCTCTTGGTCCGTAGCCCTGCAGGTTACAGTATCCCAAGTGCACATCCAAGTACTTTTTAAATGTGGTTAGGGTTCCTGCCTCTACCACCCTTTCAGGCAGTGAGTTCCAGACCCCCACAACCCTCTGAGTGAAGAAATTTCCCCTCAAATCCCCTCTAAACCTTCCACCAATTACTTTAAATCTGTGCCCCCTGGTTTTTGACCCCTCTGCTAAGGGAAATAGGTCCTTTCTATCCACTTTATCTATGCCCCGCATAATTTTATATACCTCAATAAGGTCTCCCCTCAGCCTCCTCTGTTCCAAGGAAACAGACCCAGTCTATCCAGTCTTTCCTCATAGCTAAGATTCTCTACTCCCGGCAACATCCTTGTAAATCTCCTCTGTACCCTCTCTAGTGCAATCACATCTTTCCTGTAATGTGGTGACCAGAACTGCACACAGTACTCTAGCTGAGGCCTAACTAGTGTTTTATACAGTTGAAGCATAACCCCCCTGCTCTTGTATTCTATGCCACGGCTAATAAAGGCAAGCATTCCGTATGCCTTCTTAACCACCTTATCTACCTGGCCTGCTACCTTCAGGGATCTGTGGACATGCACTCCAAGGTCCCTTTGTTCCTCTACACTACTCAGTGTCCTACCATTTAATGTGTATTCCCTTTCCTTGTTAGCCCTCCCCAAATGCATTACCTCACACTTCTCCGGATTGAATTCCATTTGCCACTGTTCTGCCCACCTGACCAATTTATTGATATCATCCTGCAGTCTACAGCTTCCTTCTTCACGTTGGACCCCCTGGGACACATCTCATTGTCTTGGCTGTGCTCTTTGATGTAGAGAAAGATTTGAATATATTTTGTCTGTGTTTAAATTGTGAATTCTGGGAGATTCTCTCACTGCTAACTTACCTGACGAAGGAGCGAACTGCTTCGAAAGCTTGTAAAATTAAATAAATCTGTTGGACTATAACCTGGTGTTGTGCGACTTCTCATTTTTCTTCAATATCAACCACACAGCCGATTTTAGTATCATCTGCAAACTTCTTAATCATACCCCCTATATTCAAGTCTAGATCATTGATATATACCACAAAAAGCAAGGGACCCAGTACTGAACCCTACTGGAAACAGCCTTCCAGTCACAAAAACACCCATCAGCCATTACCCTCTGCTTCCTGTCTCCGAGCCAGTTTTGAATCCAACTTGACACTTTGCCCTGGGTCCCATGGGCTTTTAACTTCGTGACTAGTCTGCCATGTGGAACCTTATCAAAAGCCTTGCTAAAGTCCATATAAACTACATCAAACGCACTACCCTCATCTACCTTCCTTGTTACCTCCTCAAAAAATTCAATCAAGTTTGTCAGACACGACCTTCCCTTAACAAATCCTTGCTGACTATCCTTGATTAATCCGTGTCTTTCTAAATGAAGATTTATCCTGTCCTTCAGAATTCTTTCCAATAATTTTCCCACCACCGAGGTTAGGCTGACTGGCCTGTAATTACTCGGTCTATCCCTTTCTCCCTTTTTAAACAAGGGTACCACATTCCTCCAGCACCACACCTGAAGCCAGAGAGAATGAAAGCCTTTCCTGTGAATGAAAGTGAGGGACTTTTCATATGGTCCTTTGAACAGCACATGTGTTTTGTGAGCAGCTGGATGGAAGTCCGGTGAGACCATGTCCTTCTCCTTTAAGAGAGCAGCGCCACCGCCCCTGTATGATTGACGCGAGGCTCAGCCAATCGGAAACCGCGACGTCTCAGGGGCCAGGGGGGTGGGTCCAACAGGAGCGTGTCGGGTGACGTAAATTGACTGACGTTGACTTTAACCAAAAGCACCGCGGCTGGGCTGGCCGGGACTGTCCAATGGCGGCGGGGCGGAGGTGGGGCCAATGGAGGCGGTTGACTGACGTTGACGCTAACCAATAGCGACGCGGAGAGGGCTGGGACTGTCCAATGGCGGCGGGGCTGGGGCGGGGCCTGGGGCGACAGATTGACTGACGTTGACACTAACCAATAGAAATGCGGATAGCGGGTCTGGACTGACCAATGGAAGCGGGGCTGAGGCGGGGCCTGGGGTGGCGGTTGATTGACGTTGAGGGTGACCAATAGCGACGCGGAGAGGGGGCCGGGACTAACCAATGGCGGCGGGGCGAGGGCGGGGCGCTGAGAATGGGCGCTTTGTGTCGGCGGCCAAACGAGCTGCTCCGAGCGGCCGAGCTCGGGCGATAAAGCCTCGGAGTGGGAGTGCGGTGAAAGGCCGGCGTCGGGTGTGGAGTGTCTTCATAGTTTTAACCTTCTCCCCCTCCCCACCAACCCATCTCCTCTCCGCCATTTGGTGTGCGGTGCGGTGCGGTGGTGAGGGGAGTTGTTTGTTGTTGTTGTCGGTGGTGGGTCTAAGATGGCGGCGGCGGGGCCCGGCCTCCGGTCGCTATGGGCCGCCGCCGCTCTGCTCCTAGCCTCCGCCTCCCTCTCGGCCTCGGCCTGCCCTCCGTCCTGCTCCTGCACGGACTTCCTGGCGGACTGCAGCAGGAACCTGGCGGTCGCCGTTCCTCATCACCTTCCCGCATGGGTCACGGAACTGTGAGTATGGGCGAAGGGGGCGCGGGCGGAGAAACAAACCAGCGGCGCGGGAGGGCTCGGCACACACACACTGCATCAGCCAGGGTCCTGCGCTCAGAGCAGAGAAAGGCAGACTTGCATTCTAAAGCGCCTTGCACAGCCTCGGGACGTCCCAAAGCGTTTCACGGCCAATGAAGTACTTTTTGAAGTGTAGTCACTGTTGTAATGTAGGAAACGCAGCAGCCAATTTGTGCACAGCAAGCTCCCACAAACAGCAATGTGATATTGACCAGATCATCTGTTTTAGTGATGTTGGTTGAGGGATAAATATTGGCCAGGACACTGGGGAGAACTCCCCTGCTCCTCTTCGAAATAGTACCATAAACGTCCACTTGATGGGGCAGACAGGGCCTCGGTTTGACGGCACCTCTGACAGTGCAGCACTCCCTCAGTATTACCCCTCCGACAATGCAAAGCGCCCTCAGTATAGCCCCTCCGACAGTGCAGCTTCCTCTGCCAGTGCTGTGCTCCCTCAGCACTGTACTGGAGTGTCAGCCTAGATTTTGTGCTCAAGTCTCTGGAGTGGGACTTAAACCCACAACCTTCTGACTCGTAGGCGAGGGTGCTACTCACTTAACCACAGCTGACAATAACTGCACCCTGCTGACACAGCGACCCTCTCCATTATCTTAAAATGATCAATTGCAACTAAAATAATATTTGCAAAATATCATTTACAAGCTTATTTGGTTTGCAATAGAAAAACATAGGATTCCCCCCAAAATGAGTAAATATCCCAAACCCCTCTTTCCCTGTAATAAAAACAGAATTTGCATTATTCAAAACCCCTCCCCTCATCACCAAATAAGTGGCTCTGTTCACTTGTTGCAACTGAAATATTTGCAAAATTATTTGGTTTGCAATTTGCATGCAATCGTGAAATGGGATGCCCACAATGATTAAACGTCCCACCCTGTAATAAAAACAAAAATTGCATTATTCCAGCCCCCTCCAAACTAGTGGCTGTGCTCTCTTGTCTTTTAAAAATGAATCCCATTTATTTCCCAGTTGCAGGTTCTGCAGTAAATCAAATGTATCCTGGCCAGCAGCTGTCATGATGCACTCGTAAAGTTTTATGATCTGGCCGACTCCCCTGATGGTGATTTGATCTTCCAGTGTTGGCTCTTCATGAACACATCCTGATACTTTCCCACCCCCCTGTCATTGTTAAAGTGCAGTTAGGTCCTTGAGGGTACGGTAAATGGGCTCTAATTGCTATGATTTGGAATTCATTGCCTAAGAGGGCAGTGGAAGCAGATTCAGTAGTAACTTTAAAAAGGGAATTGTGTGTATGTGTATATATATATATATATATATATATATAAAATAAATTTTGTGGGGCTGTGGCGAAAGAGCAGCGGAGTGGGACTAACTGGATAGCTCTTTCAAAGAGCTGGCACAGGCACGATGGGCTGAATGGCCTCCTATGCTCTACAATCTGTCAGGTTTGTTTTGATTGGTCCGTGTAGGTTTTTGCAGGACAACAGTACTTCCCAGAATATTGGGGCATTTAACCATGGTAGATGTCAAATTACCTTTCTACTCTCAGGTTCTGTGAATAGTTCCAGAGTGGGCACACATTTGTCTCAAACTGAATAGTGCATTTTTTGATTATTCCAACTGGATGCATTTTTTTCATATTTAACACACCGTTGCTAATCAGAAGTTGTTTGTTGATTATTTATTTGTGTATATCTTTAACTTGCATTTATATAGCACCTCGTATCATGTCCAAAGCATTTCACATCATAGAATCATCAAAATTTACAGCACAGAAGGAGGCCATTCGGCCCATCATGTCTGTGCCGGAAACGTCCTGTTCCCTGACCGGGAATCTAACCCGGGTCGCGGCGGTGAGTGCCGAATCCTAACCACTAGACCACCAGGGAAGCTAGAAATCCTTTGTATTGCATTTGAAGTACGCTCACTGTTGTTGTGTGGGCAAATGTGGCAGCCAATATGCTCACAGGTCCCTCAAACAGGAATGAAGTGAATTGTTTTCATGGCTGAGGGATACATTTTGGCCAGGGTCTGTTAACAGTTTACTTGCAGTTTGATTTTCAGTAATTAGTTCACATTGACTAAGTGAATGTTGATTTTTTTGATAGAGAAATTGTGAGTTTTGTCTCGGAGTATGAGTCTCTAAAGTAAAACTGTTTATTAGTGTGTAGATTTGGCCCATTTGCTACTTTTTTTATTGACTACCTCGATTCAGATTCTGTTTGGTCATGCAGGCTTAAGGTCCCAGGCTTTATTTCATCAGTCTTGTGCTGAGATGGTTTAGACAGAGGTTCGAGCACTACAATTTGTCTTCGTATATCTGGTTAGGAAGAGCAAAGTCGGGCAGAGTTCCTGCTCCTGATTACTATCCAGTTACCTTGCCAGGCGGGAGTGTAGATGTTTAATGTGGACAGGATCTGGTTCTGTATGATGCCCACCACAGTCAGATGTTCTGCCGCTCTCAAGAATGGTCAGTTGGATGAGGTACCGGTAGGATGACTAGTGCTCACTGACCTATACTTGTTTTAATTCATGGTACAGGTGATGCTGTTATCCTGCTCTGGGCTGAAATATATCACTGTCAGATCTCTCTTTCCCCCCCCCCCCAATTGTAGCACCCCTGGCTGTGATTGGCTAACTTGGCACAGAGCAGTGATAGAATCTGGGATCTTGCTGGTCTGTTTGGCACAGTACTCATTGGACACACTGCGTCTTTGAAATAGAATTACTTTTAAACACCAATAAATGGTAAGAAAGAAAATCCGTGCTTTTACCACGCACCTTTCATGACCCGAGGACGTCCCAAAGTGCTTTACAGTCAATGAAGTACTTTTGAAATGTAGGCACTGTTGTAATGTAGGTAAACACAACAGCCAATTTGTGCATAGCAAGCTCCCACAAACAGCAATGAGATAATTCAGAGAGAGCCAGACCTTGCAGGAGTGAAATTAGGAAACGCTTCTACACACAAAGGGTGGTACTCTTTGAAAGCTTGGAACTCTCTTCCGCAAACGGCAACTGATGCTAGATCACCTTTTAATTTTAAATCGGAGGTTGATAGATTTTTGTTAACCAAAGGTATTAAGGGATTAATGGGCCAAAGGCGGGTATATGGAGTTAGGTCACAGATCAGCCATGATCTCATTGAATGGCTGAACAGGCACACGGGGTTAAATGGCCTACTCCTGTTCCTATGTCCCCAATGACCAGATAACCTGTTTTTTTTAGTGATTTTGGTTAAGGGATGAATATTGGCTAGGAGAAAGGTCTAAAATTTCTAAGTTGCACCCCCAATATGGAGCCCTAAACCCGACAGAAATGGGTGAGCTGATCGACTTTTATCATGCATGTATTGAGAAGCGCTTCAGAAGGGTTATTTTTAAGTAGACTTATGGACTGGGTTTTTTTTCTTGTGCAATCGCCAGCTTGAGATTTTCCTGTCCATTAAAATGAACTGGCGGAGGGGAGATCGCAGGCTGGCAAGTGGACAAGTGGAAAATCGTGGCCATTGAAGAGTGCAGTTTGTTGGAGCACTGACTTGTTGCACTGCGGCGAGGTGGGTGAATATTGCATCTCAGCAACTTGCATTTATATAAGCGCCTCTTAACGTAGTAAGACGTCCCAAGGCGCTTCACAGAACGTTATCAAGCAAAATTTTACATCGAGTCACGTAAGGAGATATTAGGTCAGGTGACCAAAAGCTTGGTCAGTGTTAGATATTGAGCATCTTTAAAGGAGGAGAGATGGAGAGGTTTAGGGAGGGAATCCCGGAGCTTAGGGCCATGGCAGCTGAAGGCACGGCCGCCAATGGTGGAGCGATGAAAATCAGGTTAGAGTTGGAGGAGTGTAGCTATCTTGGAGGGTTGCAAGAGGTTAGAATTGGAGGAGTGTAGCTATCTTGGAGGGTTGTAGGGCTGGAAGAGGTTACAGAGATAGGGAGGGGGCGAGGCCCTGGAGGGATTTGAAAACAAGGATGAGAATTTTAAAATCAGTCCTCCTCGGAAGAAAGTTCCGAGTCTGGACACCCGGGCTGCTTTCCGTAATTCCCTGCGGCTGGTTCAAGCACAGTATTGGTAGAGGGCTTGAAGCAGGCCACGTAGATGGTGTATTGCCCAGGCCATGCAGCACAAGAACAAAAGGAGAGGTTGAACATACTAAACTGCAAAATATAGGTAAACTCATACAGTACATCACTAAAAATCCGCTGATACAGTTTGCCGTGTGCACTGCTTGGGGTTTGATTGTTATGAAGCTGTCCTTGGAAATCTAACAAAATGATTTTTTTTTTAATGTATCTGGATTTGTGGTCTGGTCTTGTCAGTGCAGAGCTAAGATTTTGCTTTGGTTATTGTCGCTGTGAGCTGCATTTTGTTCTGCGTGGACTGTTTCTTTTAATGCGCAGTTCCTTTAAATTTCTGCGCAGGCGCGGTATTTACAATGGAAAAGCCGGTGAGCGGCCTGCGTGGGACTCAAGATTGCTGCGTGGCCCTGCAGCTTAGAGGCAACATTGGTTATGGTAAATAGAAATTTGGTACTGCATTAGTAAAATGTAATTCCTCCTTTAATGGTGATGGATTCTTGTGCATAGAATGCATGCGTCACCTCCATTGGGGCTTTTTTTAAGTCAAAACAGAGACGAGTGTATCATATTTCACTGATCATCACAAGATCGCAAGATAATTACCGATGATGAAGACCATTTAACCCATGTTAGTTTGTGCGTCTAGAAGCACCTATTGTAGTGTCCCTAAAATGCATCCAGGGTTTTCACCTCCACCACTACCAGGAAGTTAATTCCAAGCGTTGATCATTTTGTACATGAAGTAAAAGCCTCCTGATACCAGTCCTAAAGTTACTTTTTACTGGTTTAAATCTGCGTCCCCTTGTTCTACTCCTACAATTTAATTTGAAGTAATATTCTAGATTTACCTTTCCCCATACTATTTACAGCACAGAAACATTTGACCCGACTGGTCTATGCCGGCGTTTGTGCTCCACACGAGCCTCCTCCCACCCTACTTCATCTCACCCCATCGATATATCTTTAGACTTTCCTTTCTCCCTCATGTACTTGCCTAGCTTCCCTTTAAATGCGATTCACCTCAACTACTCCACATGGTAGCGAGTTCCACATTCTCACCACTCTGAGTAAAGAAGTTTCTTATTGGATTTGTTAGTGACTATCTTATATTTATGGCCCTAGTTTAGGACTCTCTTTCCCCCCCCCCCCCCCCCCCCCCCCACCTACATATACCCTGTCGCACCCTTTCAGAATTTTAAAGACCTCTATCAGGTCACCTCTTGGTCTTCTCTTTCCTAGAGAAAAGAGGCCCAGCCTGTTCAGTGTTTCCTGATAGTTGTACCTTGTAAATCTTTTTTGCACTTTCCCCAGTGCTTATATATTTTTGTAATATGGAGACCAGAACTGTGCACAATACTCTTAAATGTGGTCTAACCACGGTTCTATATAATAACATAACGTCTCTGCTTTTCAATTCTATTCCTCTAGAAACCTGTACTATCTTGTATCCCTCCATAATATCACCTCTTGGACGTCTCCTTTCTAGGCTGAAAAGCCCGAGTGTCTCCAGTCTTTCCTCGTAACTCAGACCCCTGATACCAGTGGTCAGCCTTGTGGCTCTGCTCCGCACTGCCTCCAACGCTTGAATGTGGCCCTTGTTTCTCGGCAACCGAAGGTGCGGTCTGACCAGAGCATCATCCAGTCTGATCATCACTTCCTCTAGACTTGTACTGTTCTGACTGTGTAATTCAGACCTTTGATTGCTGCTCTGTATTTGTTGGACATGTCAGAAGGTTGTGGGTTCAAGTCCCACTCCAGAGACTTGAGCACAAAAAATCCAGACTGACTCTCCAGTGCAGTACTGAGGGAGCGCTGCACTGTCAGAGGTGCTGTTTTAGATGCTGTTTTTCAGATGAGACGTTAAACCAAGGCCCCGTCTACACTCAGGTGGACGTAAAAGATCCCATGGCACTATTTCAAAGCGGAGATGCCGGTGTTGGACTGGGGTGGACAAAATTGAGAGGTCGCACAACACCAGGTTATAGTCCAACAGTTTTATTTGAAATCACAAGCTTTCGGAGCTATCACTCCTTCCTCAGGTGAAGTAAATTGGATACAGAATCGCCAGAGCATATATAGATGGAAAAAAAAGCATGTGTACTTTACAATTGCAGACCAATAAATTAAATCATCCTGACTATCAGATAATTTATTGGTCTGCAATTGTAAAGTACACATGCTTTTTTTTCCATCTATATATGCTCTGGCGATTCTGTATCCAATTTACTTCACCTGAGGAAGGAGTGATAGCTCCGAAAGCTTGTGATTTCAAATAAAACTGTTGGACTATAACCTGGTGTTGTGCGACCTCTCACTATTTCGAAGAGCAGGGGAGTTCTACCCGGTATCCTGGGCCAATATTTATCCGTCAGCCAACATCACTAAAACAGATTATCTGGCCATTATTGCATTGCTGTTTGAGGGAGCTTGCTGTGTGCAAATTGGCTGCTGTGTTTCCTACATTACAACAGTGACTACACTTTAAAAAGTACTTAATTGGCTGTAAAGTGCTTTGGGACGTCCGGTGGTCGTGAAAGGCGCTGTAGAAATGCAAGTCTTTTTCCTTTTTTTAGTGCCGAGTTTACGAAGACTCCCAAATCTCTCTCCATTTCATCCATGGCTATTTCACCACTGTCCACGTGTGTCTGACATTAACCCTTTGTTGTGCAGATTACAAGTGAAGTTGAAAATATTTACAGTAGTCACAATTTACAATTTTATAAAAATGACGTTACATCTTTAAGCATTTAAAATGCCCTCGTTGCTTTCTGTTTCAAAAGTTCCAGTATAGTTTGTTTCACTGAAACAATTGAAATCTGATAGAAAAAAGCAGATTTTCTTCTGGACCGTGGTATATTTACAACTGTGTAATTATAGGTGACGGTTTTATGCTGCGTTGCCGTAATATTTTTTGGTTGCACTTCTTGAAGGATTCAGAAGCCGCAGTGTTTTATTTGTGTGTAGAGGCATGTTTGTTGCGGTGTTAATCAGAGCTTGTTAAACACCAGCTGCAGTTCTAATTTCAGCCGAACTTCACAAGGTTAAATGACACGTCTTCTATCATTGGTCATGTGCAACATAGTGTCTTGTTACACAGTGAAAATAACCATCAATAGCCCTCTTTTTATTGTGCAGAGCGATTATTAATTTAAAAGCAGAATTAGTTGACATGTTTGTGCAGGATGTCCTGCTGATTCAGCAAATGTATGATTTGTTTAAAATTAATCTGGCATAGTTTCAAGTGAATGCCAGTTATTTGGTGTGATGTGCAGATGACTCATTCTCTCAGTCTCCTACCTGAGGATTGTTTGTGCTTTTCTATCCTCAGTAAAATAATGAGACTTCAGCGATTGTCAGCTTGACCTATACTGCTGTGGTATTCCCAACTACCCGTAGCACAAGACTCCTGAGTGGAGAGTTGCTGGAGCGTGCAGTGAGTGAGGAAATGTTCCCGTTCCGTGCAACTCCCACCTGATTGTTCTGGACTGACCTTTGGCTAATATCATCATCGGCCACCCATCGTTGGAGCTCCTGCGACTGTTCTCAACCCTTACGGCAGGGGCTTGAACCCTGGTGTTGAGACTGTCCACGGTCGCTCTTTTGTTGACTCGCTCTGCACTGCAGCTGTGTCACGGCCTGCAGGTTGTGGATGCCATTGGTTGATACAAGGATTAGCTCATCCACCTTTCGATGGTATTTCCTCCATCAAGGGTCCCGCTCCCCATCTCCAGGTGCTCATCCGCCACCTGGTTACCAGTCACAGGTAGTACTACTGTCCTCTGTCATTACTGTAAAGGTTTTAACACCTGATCTGACTCCATTGGCTAAGGACACGGAGGCATTTATTTCCATATCGGATCTCCTGTTGTAACAGAGTTATGTAACAAAATCTTGCAAAAGCACTCTTGACATGAAGCTGAACTCCTGAGTATAGTCCTAAATATATCCCTTTCCTATTGGCCTTTGTGGTTCCTTTTGAGCAGGTTCCCTCATCATCATTCCATTAGCCTCTGTGAATTGACTTTAAGATCCTCATTTGCTTTAAAAGTCTTCCATGATCTTGCTCCACCCTACTTTTGCAATCTCTTCCAGACCTTCATCTTTGCATGGACTTGCCACTGCACCATAACAGCTATATAAGCCACTGTCCTGTGCAGTGTTCTCCTCGGATCCCTGTGCCTTGCCGTCTCCCTCCCCACCTTCCAAAAACCTCTTCGAGGCCCTTCCCTTCGGTCATGCCTTCAATCCCTATCTTAACTCTTCCTTGCTTCCTCCTTGGCCGCTGGTTTTCCTCCTCTTGTGTTTATCTGTACAGCACTATAGAAATCAAATTGTTTAGACCAAATTTTTAAGGTAAATATGAAAAAGGTGTTGAATGTTTGATATATTAGAGTGGATGTTTTTAAAGTGATGTAGAATTTAACAGTCTAAGTGTTAAAGGTTTCTGATGCTATTTGCATAAATTATATTTTCAGGGTTTTGGTAATTATCAAGTATAAAGTCAATTGACGGAGATAAAAGTCGAGAAACTCAAACTCTAAAGTCTAGAAGCAAGGTGGTTCAGGGGAAATCTAATTGAGATAAAATATTAAATAATCTAGAGAAGGCAAACTTAATATTTCCAGGTAAATGGGGGAAGGGGATCTAAATTTACATTAGTACAAAGTACATTTAAAACTGCTATTAAAAGGAATTTCTTTAATGAGGAAGAAATGCTTGGAAAAATCTGCCAGGCTGGGTAATAGAGACAAAAAAAACATTGGGGGATGTGCAAAATGCTAAAATGGGAGACACAGGGTTCTAAGGGTTGAGGTTCAATCGCTCAATCCCTTTCTTTCTCGTCCTTAATTTTTCTTGGATTTTTGGGTCCCGTGACCAAAAATTCCTCTCTTGGAGAGGTCCGAGTAACTTTGCAGGAGTCAATGTTTGATTTGCTGCATTTTGTAGTGACTGCCTCTGCTACTGTAGAGCTGTGTATATTCTTTCTTCCTGCACTTCTCGTGTGTGACCCAACCGTGATGTTCCTGCAGCAAATACCGTGGGCCTTTGTGTGTGGGGTTGACCGTCTAGAACAACTTAAAATATCCCACTGATAGGCACGTGTCCAGTCTGCCAAACAGTTCCTTGTGTGAATATAAAGGGCCCTGTATTAGTGTTTCAACGAGCCAGAAAGAATCTTAGCAATGTAACATTGCAGTGAAGCACATCGGTCTGAACTGACTGTAGAAACAAGTACTTGTGCCAGTTTAACTTTCCTAAACTCAAAACACTAACATTTCAGAACTTGAATTGAATATTCTTTGGTACTGACCAGATACAATTCATCTGCCATTGAACATTTGCAGTGTGTACCAGTATTGCAATAGTGGTAGCTTTTATGTGTCTTTTATGATCTCCTGAAAGCTACCACTCTGGTGCCTCTACAACGCTCTCCTGGCCGGCCTCCCATCTTCCACCCTCCATAAACTTGAGCTCATCCAAAACTCTGCTGCCCGTCTCCTAACTCGCCCTAAGTTCCACTCACCCATCACCCCTGTGCTCGCTGACCTACATTGACTTCCGGTCCACCAACGCCACAAATTTAAAATTCTCATCCACATATTCAAATCCCTCCACAGCTTCGCCCCTCCTTATCTCTGTAACCTCCTTCAGCCTACAACCCGTTGAGAACTCTGCTTTCCTCCAACTCTGCCCTCTTGTGCGTCTCCCACTCGCTTCACTCCACCACTGGTGGTCATGCCTTCAGCCGTCTAGGCCCTAAACTCTGGAATTGCATCCCTTAACATCTCTGCCTCTCCACCTTTTAAGACCCTACTTAAGACCTACCTCGTTGAGCACGTTTTTAGTCACCCCTCCTAATATCTCCTTTGGCTCAGTGTCAATTTTGGTCTGATTATGCTCTTGGGAAATTTTCCTATTTTCAAAAGCACCGTTATTAATTAGCTATTAGGACTGATATTTGTGGACAGAAGATTTTACATCCTTTATTTAAAGTTCTCCACAGTTTTACCAGTGTAATTTAAGTTTCTCTGAATAAGATTCATATTGATTACTGTGGAATAGTAGTGAAGAAAGTACAATTCAAATTATCATTTATCTTTTGAATACAAAATGAATGGGGAATGAACCAGAGCAGATAAGAGAAGTAAAAGTCGGGGAACATATAGGCAATAGTGACCATAATATAATACGCTTTAAGATAATTGAAAAGGACATAAGTATGACGAAAACCACATAAGGATAAATTAGTGCAGATGATAAAAGCTTGGTCAAAGAGGTAGGTTTTAAGGAGCGCCTTAAAGGAGGGTAGCGAGGTGGACAGGTTTAGGCAGGGAATTCTGATAGACGGGACCTCGGTTTAACGTCTCATCCGAAAGACGGCACTTCCGACAGTGCAGCACTCCCTCAGCATTGCACAGGAGTGTCAGCCTAGATTTTTGTGCTCAATTCTCTGGAGTATGTTAAAGGTCCTATAGTGCTATTTGAAGAAGAGTAGGGAGTTATTATGGTGTCTTAGCCAAACACTGCCAAAAATGATCTGGTTAATCATCTCCTTACTGTTTGTGAGGCCATGCAGTGCACAAAATGGCTGTCGCTTTTGCCTATATAAAGCACCACACTTCAGCCTGTTGGAGATGTTACTGAGAAGTGGTAAGGTGCGCTATAAATCCAAGTTGCCTTTCTTTGTTGCAGGAAAAAGGTGTTATGTTTAAAAGCACCACTGCAGGCTTTGCTTGTCGTAGTGTAGATTACAGTCTGATTTGACTTTTATAAGTTTTGTTATGAAATCTAATTACCTTTTTCCTACTGTGTTTTCAGGGTTGTGGGAGCAAAGTGCTGTGAAAACTGAATGTCAGTGCTACTGTTTTAGTGCAAGGCCAGTTGAATGAAAATGTTTCACCATGTGGTAATAAACTATTAGCACGAACGGAGAAAATCTCAACTGGTACCAAAGGAAGAATGTTACGTTTTTATAGAACAAGTCAAATTCAGTCGGTGTCAAACAAGCTTTAACATCCGTCTAGCTAGCTATAGCTTGGTAGTACCACTCTCCTGGGTTCAAGTCACATTCCAGAGACTTGAGCACAAAATCTAGACTGACTTTCCAGTGCAGTACTAAGGGAGTGCTGCACGGTCAGGTGTGCTGTCTTTCAGATTGAGCCCCCTCGGGTGGATGTAAAAGATCCCATGGCACTATTTTGAAGAAGAACAGTGGTGTTCTCCCCGGTGACCTCAACCAAAACAGTGATTATCTGGTCATTATCACATTGCTATTTGTGGGAGCTTGCTATGTGTGAATTGGCTGTCATGTTGCAGGCTACAGGCCCTGGTGTTGTCACTTGCTGCTAGGCTGATACTCCTGTGCAGTGCTGAGGGAGTGCTGCACTGTCTGAAGTGCCGTCTTTCGGCTGAGACATTAAACTGAGCCCCCATTTGCCCTCTCGGGGTGGATGGAAAAGATCCCACCGCACTATTTCGAAGCACAGCAGGGGAGTCCTGGCCAATATTTGTCCTTCAGCCAACATCACTTTAAAATAAAATTATCTGGTCATTATCACATTACTGTTGTGGGACCTTGCTGTGCGCAAATTTGCTGTCCCGTTTCCTACATTGGCTGTAAAGCGCTTTGGGACATCCTGAGGTCATGAAAGGCGCTTTACAAGTGCAAGTTCTTTTTCTTTTAGTTTCTTAGAATTTTCACTTGACTTTTTCTGTCTTCATTTTAACTGATCCCTGAATTCATGTAATTCTGCATTGCCCTCCTGTGGTGCTCAGTGCCGTGTGAGCAGCTGCATAATTCATGAAATTTGCTGAATTCACTGTGCAAGTTAGGTTTTTTCAATTTGTTCCTGGGATGTGGGCGTTGCCGGCAATGCCAGCGTTAATTGCCCATCCCTAAGTGGGAACTCGGGAGGGCTGTAAGTGGAGCGTGTCCTGCTCCAGCCTTTCTAAATGCAAAATTGAGAATGCCAGAAATGCACAAATCTGCCAGCATATGGACCAGTTTATGTTTCCTATGAGTCCTGTTTCGCCTGAAACATCCTGCTCTCCGCCCCCCCCCTCCAGCCCCATGTTTTGTTAAATCATTTAACATTTTATTTTATTCTTACCATCGTTAATTATTAGCTCTGCTCGCGCCATGCGTTATTATAGTGACTCGATACTCTGAGCAAAATTGTTGGGAGGGAAATTATGGTCGACTAATTTGTTGTATTGACAGACATTTTCCCAAATGGTGGAGTGTGTTCTAGTTTTTATTTTTAATCTTGAGGCAGAAGGGTGAGGTGCTGCACCAACATGTTCCAACAGCAGTAGCCTGGTATATACAGCAGTACATAATCAAATATTGTTCACAAGGCTCAAGAGAGCCAAAGCTACCACATGCCAGGCAATGTGCCCTGTAATTTTTCTTCTGGGCTGCGCGGCCCGTTCAAAAATCCGCGCACTGAGAATATTGATATCCGGTGCGGTAATGTAATAGTTACATTAATGGACTAGCAATCCAGAGCCCTGGGCTAATAATCCAGAGAACATGAATTCAAATCCTGCCACGGCAGTTTGAGAATTTGAATTCCGTTTTAAAAATCTGGAAATAAAAAGCTGGTACCAGTAAAGGTAAATGAAGCTGTCAGATTGCTGTAAAAACCCAACTGGTTTGCCAATGTCCTTTAGGGAAGGAAACCTTCCCTCCTTGCCCGGTCTGGTCTAGGTGTGACTCCAGTCTCGCACGAACTTGGTTGACTCTTAACTGCTCTGAAGTGGTCACCCAGTTGTATTAAACTTCTACATCAGGGCAACTAGGAATGTGCATTAAATGCTGGCCTTGCCAGTGAATTGTTAAAAAAAAAAATCAGTATTTTAATCGCATTTATATATTTTAAAATATTCCTAGATACAAGTTAGGAACATGAACATTGCTGTATTTGTTCTGGCTGTTTGGCAGACTCTGAGACAGCTCTTCTGTGTGGGTTTTACCTGCTGCACTCACTGCCATGTTTTGTAGGTTCTGTCCACTTATAGTCAGACGATATCATATGACAGGAAAAGGCGATAGTTACTTTTTGTTTTGGCAGTTCCATTCCAATTCTAAACTGCTCCTTGTCTGGATTGCTGCACAGTAATATAAGATTGGTCTTTGCTGTTGGAGGGGGCTAAGATCCTTATTGCATAGCACTTGGGCTGTAATTGAAACCTTTGAAAGCAACAAGCAATGTCATTATTGTGTAAGTGAGCATTTTATCAAACGTGCCCAAGCTTCTGGGAGACAAATGAGTCAAAATATTTGAAATCCCTTGATCCGAGGGTTCCACAAACCCACCAGATAGGCTTTTACAGCGGCCAAATTAAATGTCTGAGAGGTCTTCAGTGTTAGCAGACTGTATTCAGACTTCCATGATGTGAATTTTGAAAGCTTTGCATCAAAGGTCTGCGTTCTTGGCAGGTTTCTGGCACCAGCTTTCCCGTCTGAGCTCATAATCGAGAGGGCAGGGAGCTGTCGAACAGATCAACGGAAGCTGGGTGTGTTTTGTTTTATTATCTTAAATATAAAACTCAGTGGGATGAACATACAGTCCAACGGTTGTAAATCTCCTTTATCTACAGTGTGTCTTTGAAGTGACCTTCACTGAGAATGGCACAGCTGTTTTAAGCGGTATGGAAGGAGTCCGTGAAGTAGTGCAGCATGAACTTATGGGGGTAATCTGCAGAAAAATACTTTGGAGGAGCACTTCCTTAAACCAGAGTTGTGAATTTATGGAATAATTGATCACAGATTGTAGTGAATGTTGGGTCAGCTTTAAGGAAAGATGCAGGTTCTGAATTCTAGAGTGCGTGAGTGTACCAAGACAGGAAAGAAAGTCTCTTGGGTTCTGAAAACTGACCCGAGTGTAAATTGGGCTATTTTTTCAGTTTTGTTTTATATTTTCTCTAGGCTCTGGGGCGATCTGATAGAAGCCTTCAAGATTATGAAGGGTGAATAGTGACCAATTGTTGCCACTGGTTAGTGAGACTGTAATGAGAAAGCACAAATTTAACATAATAAATACCAGAGAATTGAAGTGGAGAGTTTAGGAAAGAATTCTTTACACAGAAGGTACTGTAGTTAGAATGTCAAATTCTCAGCCACAAACTGTTGAAGCAGAGTCTATTTATTTTTTGATGGGGAAGTAGATAGTTTCTTGATAAAAAGGACTGTTAAAAGTTCTGGGCAGTGATGAGCTTGGGATTACATGCAGTAGCCCATGAAGACGAGCACTGGCAAAGACCTGTTGGGCTGAAAATGTTGTTTCTGATCTGAAACACTCTTCAGATTCTTTTGGTGAACTTCTGTTGTCACGAAGTCGCTGTGGAATGGAACACTTTTTCACTTTTGGTCCTCAGTGCCTTCACATCGGGTCAAACATAGCAGAGGTTAGATGCTTCGTGAAGTCCCGTTTGTTTTATGTCAAACCATCTGCATTGATGCTAATCTTAGAAGACCCCCTATTGCAGCAACATGACATTCTGGTTCTCGTGTGTTAACCTCGTGGTCTGAATGAGGTTGCCATCTTGTGTAGGTCAGCTCCCAGAAAGAGCTGAGTTGAGACTGTTTGCACTGATTTTATGTAGAGCTGTCGGATGAAACTTGCACCCAACGCTGAGCTGGATTCAAACTCTGCTCCCAAGCATAAAAGGACTGCATAGCACCGCAGCCCCACCGTCCCCGCTTCCATTTTCAAAGGTTAATCCATGCGTTGCACCCTTGCTGGCACACTGCTGCGATATTGTCTGATTATACTTTTAAAGCGCCTTGGGACTTTTTTTCTACATTAAAGCACTATATAAATGGCAGTTGTTGACTATTAGGGTGCGTGTGTGTGTACTTTTGATAACCTCCCCTACCAGTGGCATGATACCTGCCCTCTGGGAACTCCTGCTTGATGTCTGGTTTCAATGGGAATTCTAGACACCAACTCACAGCCCAGCAAGCCATGGAACTTTGTTCTGCAATACAGGTGTGTTGTCATGAGTGTTTTACAGAAACGCTACATGTATTGAACTTGGTTAGCTGTATGTTAAAATCTGTCTTCTGACTTGCTGGAACTGTGTTGAAATTTGCAGTAAATACTGTAAGTCTGTTTGATTTTTGTACCTGTATTTCTAATCGATATTTTTAACAGTTGTGTAAATACTGTATTAATCTGATGGTTCTATTCCTAGCAGTCGCTCAGATGACTGGGTGGCTGGCTTAGAATTCTTGAAACTGACCTCAAACTTGCAAATCTTTCATTGGGAAAGTATACTGCTTTTTTTTTAAGTCTTCTGGAGCTGTGTGGTAAAGTGGGTCATAATCATTTTGACTTGTGTACAGTGGCAGTGTTTGTTTCAAGCAGGGCAGGTGCAGAGCATGTGGTGTTGGCAGTCGTGCAGAGTTGCACAATCTGTTGGGAGCACGGTATACATTAAACAAAGAATGGAACTGTGCCAGTCATGCATTGGATCTGTCTGGTCCCAGTTCTAAGTGCTTTTGTTCTGTCTTTATTTTAGTGTGGGTGTTTTACGTTCCCATGGTAATGGTGTCCAGAATATATTACAGCTCGGCTTTTGTACCGTTTCCAAATACTGCCGATATTTCGGCAAATATTGCACAGGCTGCGATTAAATATGGGCTTCCCAACTGATGACCATAGCGAATCTGGCATCATTTACTTTGGAGTTGCAAGAAAGCTGCACATCAGGGGACAGGAGCCCTACCTTTCCACTGAGTGTTATGTAAAATGCAGCTGAGCTGCAATCAAAGAAATTAGGAATTCGACGTGCAATATACTTTCTCCCCTTAAAATACTAGTGTGCTCTCCTTTCCACCCTTGCTCACTTAACTCCTGTAGACTGCATAGCTGGATGTTGTGTGGGGAATTGCAGTTTATGTCCCCTTTACAATGAGATGACATTTGCCATACATTTTGGGCACGTGTGAGTAAGGTTGTTGAACTGTGACATTGACCTCATTGCTGTGCAGTACCCAGCCGCCCTGTATAAATAATTTCTGTGAATATTTACTTTAAGTAAAGCAGGACGTTGCTGTGACTTGTAAATTACAGAGAATAAAATGAAATTCTAGTCAAGTGTTAATTTGTTTTCAAAACAAGATAGGTAATCTCAATGCATTCAATTTGAAGTTCTGTGCCCTTTTGACTGTATGAGGTTATTCTATGTTCGTGTTTACTCGCTACAAAATTACAAAGATTGCTTATGATCAGGAATAGAGCTGTAACAATTTGAGGACTTGTTCAGAGGTTTTAAATTCCTTTCTTTCCCAAAAGTGCCATCAGCTTGTCTCCCATACATTTGTATAGCGCCTTTCACAACTTCAGGACATCCCAAAGCAATGTGCTTCCGACCGCATATCTGCGGCATAACTAAGACCACCTATTTCCACCTCCGTAACATCGCCCGCCTCCGCTCATCCACTGCTGAAACCCTCATCCATGCCTTTGTTACCTCCAGACTTGACTATTCCAACGCACTCCTGGTTGGCCTCCCACGTTCTACCCTACGTAAACTTGAGGTCATCCAAAACTCTGCTACCCGTGTCCTAACTTGCACCAAGTCCCATTCACCCCTGTGCTCGCTGACCTACATTGGCTCCCGGTTAAGCAGCACCTCAATTTCAAAATTCTCATCCTTGTTTTCAAATCCCTCGCCCCTCCTCATCTCTGTAATCTCCTCCAACCCCGAGATATCTGCGCTCTAATTCTGGTCTCTTGAACATCCCTAATTATAATTGCTCAACCATTGGTGGCCGTGCCTTCTGTTATCTAGGCCCTAAGCTCTGGAATTCCCTGCCTAAACCTCTCCGCCTCGCTACCTCTCTTTCCTCCTTTAAGACGCTCCTTAAAACCTACCTCTTTGACCAAGCTTTTTGTCACCTGCCCTAATTTCTCCTTACGTGGCTCGGTGTCCCAATTTTTTGTCGTATAATATTCCTGTGAAGCGCCTTGGGACGTTTTACTACATTAAAGGCGCTATATAAATACTTGTTGTTGTTTACAGCCAATTAAGTACTTTTGACGTGTAGTCCCTGTTGTAGGAAATGTGGCAGCCAATTTGTGGACAGCAAGCTCCCACATACAGCAATGAGATAATGACCAGATAATCTGTTTGTTTTTAGTGATGGTTGAGGGATAAATGTTGGCCAGGACACCGGGGAGAACTCTTCTGCTCCTCTTTGAATTGTGCCATGGATCTTTTGCGACCACCTGAGAAGGCAGACAGTTCCTCGGCAACGTTCCCTCTAAGCTGCGTGGCCGAGCAGCTCTTTGCCGGTCCCGCGCAGCCCGGGACCGGCTTTTCCCATGTTAAATTGCATGAAATTGTGTATGGGCTGCGAAGCCGCTTAAAGGGGCCGCGGACCCCAAAACATTTGCGGGTACATTGGCCCTCGGTGCGAGTGCTAGCACTGAGCCGATGTTGATGCTTAAATTGGTCATTAAGTGTCTGGTTCTTCCCAGTATTAACTGCAGTGTTGGATCAATAATTTGATCAGTTGTTAAATTGGTGCAATCGATCCTATTCATGTTGTGTCACAAAAGGTTACTGCAAAACACTACCTATGGGTGTCAAACGTTCTATTGGTACCAGGTACCAACACCTGCTCCCAGGACAGGATGATTGATGCTTTAACTGGTTGATGTACGGCTTATTTTGAGGAGAATATCTGCTCAGTGTCTTAAAGTTGATGGCTAAATTGAAAAGAAGAAATGTAGAAACAAAAATGTGTAGATTAAGATGAAGACCTAGGAAAGTGTGAGGGGGTTGCTGAAGTCAGTGATCTGGGCAGCACATGAGAGAGGTTTTCCTGTAATCTATCAAGGATCCATCCTTGGATCCTTCCTATTTCTCATCTACATGCTGCCCTTGGTGACATCATCCGAAAACACCGTGTCGGTTTCTACATGTGTGCTGGCAACACCTCTCGACTCCTCCACTGTATCTAAAGTGTCACACTTCTTGTCCAACATCCAGTTCTGGATGAGCAGAAATTTCCTCCAACTAAATATTGGGAAGACCGAAGTCATTGTCTTTGGTCCCCACCACAAACTCCGTTTCCTTAGCCACCAACTCCATCCCTCTCCCTGGCAACTGTATGAGGCTGAACCAGACTGTTCGCAACCTTGGTGTCGTATTTGACCCCAAGATGAGCTTCTGGCCACATATCTGCTCCATCATGAAGGCCGCCTATTTCCACCTCCCGTAACATCGCCCGACACCGTCCCTGCCTCTGCTCACCTGCTGCTGAAACCCTCATCCATGCCTCTAGACTTGACTATTCCAACGCACTCCCTGACAGCCTCCCACGTTCTACCCTACGTAAACTTGAGGTCATCCAAAACTCGGCTGCCCGTGTCCTAACTTGCACCAAGTCCCGTTCACCCATCACCCCCTGTGCTTGCTGACCTACACTGGCTCCCGGTTAAACAACGCCTCGATTTTAAAATTCTAATTTTTGATTTCTAATCCCTCCATGACCTCGCACCTCCCTATTTATAAAAGCATAATGCATAACCCTCCAAGATCTCTGCACTCCTCTCGATCATTCCCGATTTCAGTTGCTCCACCATTGGTGGCCGTGCCTTCAGTTGCCTGGGCCCCAAGCTCTGGAATTCCCTCCCTAAACCTCTCCGCCTCTCTCTCCTCCTTAAGATGCTCCTTAAAACCTACCTCTTTGTGCTAATATCTCTTATGTGGCTCGGTGTCAAATTTGTTTTATAATACCTCTGTGAAGCGCCTTGGGACGTTTTACTATGTTAAAGGTGCTGTTTAAATACAAGTTGTAATTACAGTATCTGGATTACTGATTTTTTTTCTTCAAACAGGGACCAGAAACGAATTCTCTGCTGGACCGTGCTTGCTGAGCCCTCTTAGGGTCTGTGGGCTGCTCGAGACATTTCGGAACTGATAAAAGTACTTGTTGGAATCTATTAAATGTCAGGCTATAGTTTTTGTAACGCACTATGTACTATACCTGCGTACTGAGCACAAACATCTGCTTCTGTTTATGTCCTTTACTTGGCACAGTGCCGAATTTGAGTATTGGCTTAGTGACGGAGGTGCTTTGTGAACTTTATTTGGTAAACAGCTTTTTGAGTGAGTCTTGGTATTTTAGCTTGAAAGTGAAGATTATAGCTTGCTCTGCTACAAGTTGGGGCTTATGTTTTTGAAATGGTTTTCTTAAATTCTTGGCAAGATTTCAGCGGTTATACTGGTTACTCTTTTTCTCCATCAAAAAAAAAGGTTGTTCCTTTAAAATGTCAGCATATAGTGATCACAATTCAACACTGATGCACTGCCTCTGTTCATCATAGAATATACTTGCAGTAAATGACGGTTGTGGGGATAAAGTATGCAGTAGATTGAAACACTTTATCTGAATTAACTGGATCTACTTCAACACACGTACTCTAAATGGTGTTCAGTCGTACTCCAACAAAGAGCCACAGAGGGTGGTTAGAATGTGAAATTCTCTTTCGTAACTGCTGTTGAAATAGAGTCCATAAATTATTAACCACTATCTAATACGTTTTTAAAACTCCTCTTTTAAAAGGTAAGATGATTGAGCAGGAAAGTGGGATTAGAGTGGGGGAGACTGACTTGATGGGTCAAATGACCTCTTCCTGTGCTGTGATATTCTACGATTCCAAGTGTGTGTGTCAGTAAGTTTATACACCAAGATCATCACTGCCACCAGAACAGTTTATCTGTAGAGTCCTTTGGATTGGATTGCAGTACTTTACAAAGTGTCCTTGTGTTACTCAAACTGATTTGGACTCAGTGTGAATAGAAAATGGTTGCAGGCAACACTCACGTTGAATTTTTGGCATGCTGCACTTTCAGAATTAATTGATTAGGGTGAGCCTTGTTTATATAGACTTAATACATAAAGTAGCCTAAGAACTTCTGCTCATCCAATAAAGCAAAGTGTACTAACCACTAATGCTGATGACTTCAGTGCAACAGTCACAGAATCATTGAAATTACAGCATAGCAGCTGCCCGTTTGGTGCATTGTGCCTCTGCTGGTGCCAGCTTCTCAACTGGAGCTATCTAATTGCATTGCCCAGTAGGTTTTTTATATTCTTCTGCTACATGTCCAATTTATTTATAATTACTTATCCAATCTTTTGAAATGCTCTGTGTTCTTCAATATCCACTCGTGGTAAAACATTCCATGTTCTAACAGCTTTCTAAAAAATATTATAGCTTCCCCTTCATTCTTCCAGTGAGCTTATACCCTTTGTTACAGATTTCATTACCCTATCAAAGCCTCTTCTAATTCTAAAAAAGGCAGGGGAAAGCTTTAATTTTTCAAGCACTTCTTCATAACTATAACCTTTCAGTCCTGCTGTCATTCCATTGAATATAAGCTATGCTCTTTCCATGGCTTCTTCCTGTGATGAGGTGCCCAGTACTGTACACAGTACCCCAACACTGACCTAATCACAATTGCGATGGCACACTCCCCTATCTTCATTATCATTAGAATGAAGTGGGAGCTGGAAGACTCTTTTTTCATACAGTGGGCCCTTTAACTGACTGCGCCGCCCATTCAATGTCTCGTGCATGAGCGGTTATTTCAGTTGTAAAGCCGTTGAGCAGACTGCTGCGCAGCTTAACAGGACATTGCATTAACTGGATTGCTCTTTGAAAGAGCCAGCACAGACTTGATGGGCCGAACAGCCTCCTTCTGTGCTGTACTATTCTATGATTAAGTTGACTTCTGTTTGTAAAAGAGATGACATAGCAAACTCAAGCAACCTTTTAAATGATGGGTAACAGGTCAGAACATATAGGAAAGGACAGGAAAAGTCCAGCTGGTCCGTCGTGCCTGTAACTTCCGCACATCACCCCCATTCTCTCTTCCTCCTTCCTACACATACATACGGGCGAGGCAAGAAACCTCTGGGGAGATTCCTGTCCAACCCCCAAATATGATAAAGCAAGCTTGAGGAGACCACCGTGACTGGGTGACCCAACCCCCAATGATCCAACTACCCTGTAGGTGAAAAGCACAGTATAATAGTATATCAGTGGTGTAAAAGTACATGACAACGTTGCACTTCTGGTGTTCTAAGCTGTCAGTTACTAATAATGATGTTCAGAGAGTATGAGTATCTGCCTTGTATCCACATATTAAATTTAAGAACACCTGGCCAAAATCATGTCAAGTTATTAAGCTATATTCAGTGAATAAATTGGTTATAAAAGTGTTAACAAGTACTGAGAACTGAAAATCTTCACTTTAAAATAGATGTTCCACCTTGTTGACTGTCTGGGGCATGATAAATTGCCATTGCTCCAGTCACACACACACACTTTTTTCTAGTTTTGCCACTGACACACTATAGAAAGGGGTCATGTAACAAGTACACGTCCATTCTTTTTTGCGCGGCTTCCAACTAGTGAGCGAGAGATTTCTGATTCTAAATCGCATGTTTCATTTTCCAGTTCTGTACTACAAATTTACGTGTGTGTGTCTATGAAGGCCTTTTATGCAAATCTCATGGCTAGAAGCACCACAGTAGCCATTGTTATAATTATATTGCAGTTTGTGGAAGGAAGTTGTTCAGTGTCAATGAGGAAGTCATTGGACATCTGGAGTAAGCATTGGAACTGGTTGAAATGTGCCAAGACAGTTTCCTGTTCCTCTACAATCTGCAGCAAAGCATCTAGAAATCTTGAGTTCACTTTTAAAGAAGGATGTTTAAGTTTTATTGCCTGTTCCTTTGGCGACCCGACCCTCCTGAGTTTTGAAAGTTCTGTAGTGTGCATTCACATCTGCGGCGTACATTAAATATTCCTCCTACCCTGGGGAAGGAGTAAAGAGGCTCTGCTGCTTCTTGGAATAGTTTCATTTCAGTTTGTTGGTTGAAGCTGCAGTGTTCCAGGGTTGACCCCCGCTTGGATTTTTCTCCCTGTGGTGAGGCACTAAAGAAACTCTCCTCTAAGAGCTAAATGTTCATTGGGATGTCCACTTCAACAGTGAACGGTTTCAGTGATTGATTGTGAGCTTGTTACTGCATAAGTGGTACAATACTGATCATCAGCAGTCCATATGCAAAGTTAACTTCCCTTGCAGATAACATGGTTGAAATCAATTTTCCCCCTCCTAAAACTTGTGCCTCAAAGTGCTGACTTGCCAGGATATTGTTCTCGTGGAGCTGGCAGAGGCAGATCTCTGCTAGGTTTCCATTATTTGTTTCAACCTAGCTGGTGAGCATCCACAGACTGTTTGTTTGTTTGTTTGTGAATTCTATCGCACACATCCAAGCCTGATTCTGTTCTCTCTCAACTTCCAGCAAGGGTCAATGGATAGGAATCAGGAGCAGTGCTTAAAAACAGAAAATGTTGGAAATACTCAGCAGGTCAGACAGCATCTGTGGAGAGAGGAACAGAATTAACGTTTCAGGTCGATGACCTTTCATCAGAACTGGAAGAAGTTAGAGATTTAACGGAGTGATTATTTGCACGTTCTTCTGCGTCTTTCTGCGAATGCGTTAAAAATTTAACTTTTTAAGCAAGTACAGAGCCAGGAGGAAAAGTGGGGTGGGGAGAGAATAAAGGTCTATGATAGGGTGGAGGGCAGGAGTGATTAAATGACAAAACGGGGTGGTAATGGGACAATAAATAAGCAAAGGATGGGTCCAGAGAAGGTGTAAATGGCAACAGCAGAATCAGAAGCAGGGACTGAAGTTTTTTTTTAAATCTCACCCTCACTAGCTTGGGAGCTCAGCCAGCCGAGGCCCCCTAATTCAGGACAGAATGAGGATCAAAGCTGGGACCTTCTGTTCTGTGTGTTTCAGTTACACCAGCCATTTTACACCCTAATCCTCAGAGCTCTGGAGATTTAACCTAATTGCTTGTGGCTATGTACTGCATGATGCAAGTGTGTAGTAACATGGGAATCATTACAAATGATTACAAAATATGAACAACATATTTCTATTGATAGAAGTCTAGCTATCTATAAGATGAATATCTGACTGAGAAGGTCAGTATCTGTTGTTAGAGAAAGCAGCTTGTTCCACACGTGTATTAAATTGCTTGAAACTTAGTGAAGGCTTTGTTTCTGATCAATAATAGTAATTTGGATTATACTGCAGTACATAAATATAAATATGTATCTGTGCATCCAAACCAATGATTGGGGCTTATGGTTTTCTACCTTTTTGGCTTTAGAATGCTAGCTTTAGATTAAACCTAAAACATTACTGGTTAACACAGCTGGAAGACCTACAGGGCAAGATTGATTCTTGTTGATGAGTGTTTTCAGTCTGGTGAAATGGTTCTTTTATTTAAATTCCTACTGTTTATGGACTGTGGGGTTGTGGCCGCAGTTCCCCACAAACTAAGTTCTCAATCCCAGCTGAGCCACCACCACCGTGTGGATGTCAGGTACTCCCAAATGGGTGAGGGAAGTTGAGGGGAGAATCACTGGAAGTTGTCCATATGGGGAGGGAATGGTTTGGAGGGGAGGGTGGGGCCACCTGGTACCATCATGTGGGGCCCAGGTAGTTCCATATAGGGAGAGAAGGCGGTATGGAAGGAAGTTGCTGTGGTCTGAGTTAATTTTATTTTTATTCAGACTAAGTGCTTGTAATTTCAGGAATGGTTTTGGAAAAATGAATAACCAGCACAAGTGAGCTGAGCCAATATCCGAAACTACTTAATAACCCAGGATAATGGTGCTGGTATTTTTATTTGCACGTTAATTAGATCCTCTCATTCTCTCGATTACTGACAACAGATAAATGGAAGTTGTTACAGCAAGTTTACTGATCAAGTTTACTTGCCTTTTTAAAAAAAAAAGGAACCGTTTCTGCGACAAAAACAGAAATACTGGAAGCATACACTGTTTTAGGCTAGGCCTTCGTTTCAGAACTGAAAGATGAAATGTGATGAAATCAGGAAAAGGAGATGGGGTGGGGGGGGGAACAAAGATACTCCAGTCGATAATAAAAGAAAAGCATGATTGCATAATCTGTCAGACAAAAAGAGGCATTAAAGAAATAAATGGTCCAGTTGTCCGACATCAGATAGGGTTTTTAATGAGATGTAAGAAAAAATGAACACCGAGCCACAAGATTAGGCGGGGTAACCGAAAGCTTGGTCAAAGATTTGGTTTTGAAGAAAGCCCTTTAAGGTGGGGTGGGAGGTGGAGAGGCGGAAGGGAATTGCAGAGCGCAAGGCCTCAGCACCTGAAGGCACGCCTGAAATAGTGGAGCAAATAAAATCCTGGAACTCCCTCCCTAACAGCACTGTGGGAGTTCTTCACCACACGGACTGCAGTGATTCAAGAAGGCAGCTCACCACCACCTTCTAAAGGGCAACTAGGGATGGGTGATAAATGCTGGCCTTGCCAGCGGTGCCCACATCCCATGAATAAATATTTTTTTAAAATATGTAGATAATGCAAAAGCAGTTTGTGAGCAGAATTTACTGCAACTTGCAACTCGTCAAGATGCTGTGAGATGTGCAAGTTGACTATTTTATAAATTGTTTTTTAAAAACAACACATTAAAAATTGACAAGTAGAAAAATGCGATCAGTACCCAACTGAATGCTGGAGCTCTGGATAATGATGGTCCTTTTAAAGCTTGAAATCAGTAGGCTTGTGTTTCCGAGACACTTTTTGTGCTCCCACTATCTGAATAATTCAGACATTGCTAGCACTAAAAGGCTACATTATCAGCACCTGTGCCCTGTATAATATCAGAGGTGTGAATAATTTATGATTCTCCGCAGTTATGTACATTGAACTATTGGTTCTGCAGCCACTTCCTGATTCAGAATTCAAACCATTCTTCTGTTCATTTATTATAAACACATAAATCATTATCTCACAGTCTAGTTTCTGTGTCACTGTAGATTTGAAGATGCAGAGTTGGACTTGTACATAAATGGCAGCTGTAAAGCTTATGTTTAGAACATTGTAGTTATTATGAAATCTGGGGCCAGTTTGCTGCATCTCCCATATGTGCACAAATCTGTTTTAATAAAGTCCCTGTTTTATTTTTGTCTGTGTTTTACATTTCCTGTGCGTGCTCCATTGATAATGCAGAATATAAAAAAGAACGTGAGTACACAAAAGCAGGAAAGGGCTTGTTGGCCATTAAAACCACTCTGACACATATTGTTGCTAGCTCGCGGGCTTTGCCCAACCCATTTAATCTCCTGTGTAAATAATTCTCCTTTCCTGGAGGTAATGAAGCAGTTTGTGCTCACATCTCCACTGTTAAACCCCAGCCTGCTGTGCTGGATAGACAGCACAAATCCCCAGTTCTAACCCCTCACTCAACATTTAAACCATCGTGTCCTGTGGAGTATTTGATTCTTAGTTTATACCTGTTTCTGACTCTCTCAACAACATCAACAACAACTTGTATTTATATAGCGTCTTTAATGTAGTAAAACTTCCCATGGTGTTTCGCAGGAGTGTTATCAAACAAAATTTGACACTGAGCCACATGAGATATTAGGACGGCTTGGTCAAGAGGTAGGTTTTAAGGAGCATCTTAAAGGAGGAGAGGTAGAGAGGCTCTCTTTTTTTAAAGGAGTTAATCAACACAGAATCTGCTATTGCTACTCCATGGGGCAGAAATTTTCTAATCTCTTGTCTGTCTTGAAGTTTGTTAAATTTGAAACCTGTGCCATAAGGTACATGTGTGAAACCACTCACCTTACCCCTATTCAATAAAGAAGTCTAAATCAGCAACAACATGCATTTATATGGCACCTTTAATGTAGTAAGATGTCCCAAGGTACTTCGGGAGTGTTATCAGACAAAATCTGACTCCGACTTACATGAGGTATTAGGACCGGTGACCAAAAGCTTGGTCAAAGAGGTAGGTTTTAAGGGGTGACTTAAAGGAGGAGAGAGGCAGAGAGGTTTAGGAAGGGAATTCCAGAGCTTGGAGCCTAGGTAGCTGAAGGCACAGCCGTCAATGGTGGGGCGATGGAAATTGGGAATGCGCAAGAGGCCAAAATTAGAGGAGCACAGAGATCTCGGAGGGGTTGTAGGGCTGGAGGAGGTCACTCAACATGCATGCTTTGTGTATGGCTCCAAACAACAGTTTCAATATTTGAAAAAGAAAGAAAACCTTGCATTTATATAGTGCCTTTCATGACCACCGGACGTCCCAAAGCGCTTTACAGCCAATGAAGTACTTTTGAAGTGTAGTCACTGTTGTAATGCAGGAAATGCGGCAGCCAATTTCTGCACAGCAAGCTCCCACAAACAGCAATGTGATAATGACCAGATAATTGATTTGAGGGATCACAGTGACCCATGGATATTGCCTGTCTGTGCACCAACGTCTGGAGCAACAACTCAATCGGGCACCTACCCTTAGAAACTGGGAAAGGAGCTGATTGTGGCTTTGAATCAGACATTTTGTGCCAGGTTCTTCTGTAAGTGGTGCACAATGGTTACGGCAGCCCCGCAAATCCTCACTCTGCAGTGAAACTGGAAGATGTGCATCGAGCTGCAAACCCTGACCGGACCCGCAGGCTGTGAAGTAATGTGATGTATAGACTTAAAATGAAGGCAAGCCTCACCACAGATAGCAACTGCAGCTGGAAAAAAAAAAGTATCTTTATCTTTTAGTAATTTTTTTTGAAGACCTAGAGGTTTTATAACCACTTTCTATCAATTTTCCAACCATTGGTCCAGGCAGTCAGAATGGATAACATACTACAGCTGCACAGCCTTGGCTCGGTGGTAGCACCCTCCCCTGAGTCAGAAGGTTGCGGGTTCAAGCCACACTCAAGACATGAGTACATGATCCAGGCTGGCACTTTGAGTGCAGTACTGCGGGAGTGCTGCACTGTCGGATGAGACATTGAAATTGAGGCCCTCTCTTTCCCTTGGGTGGAGGCAAAGGCCTCGTGACCCTATTTGAAGACGAGCAGGGGAAATTCGCTTGGTATCCTGGCCAATATTTATCCCTCAAACAACATGACGAAAACAGAATATCGGGTTATTTATCTTGTTGCTGTGCGCAAGTTGGCTGCCCCATTTGCCTACATAAGTGACTATGCTTCAAAAAAGTAATTAATTGGCTGTGAAGTGCTTTGGGATGCCCTGAGTACATGAAAGATGCTATCAATGCAAGTTCTTTAGTTCTAGCTGTGTCTCATAAATGCAGGTGATTGCGATTCTGCCGTGGATATTTCTCAGTAGAGACATTGAGACAATTCGTAGCTCAATTTACTGAGTGTTATAGTGACTCCAGAGCAAGGCACAAAGGGTTAACTCCGTACTGTAGATTTTGCTTGTCTGCATTCCTACGCTGGTGCAGTGTTAGTGATGTGTTTTGCAATTAAAAACAGCAAATGCTGGAAACTTGCACCTGAAGATAGAAAAGATAGGGTCTGCACCCAAAACATCAACTAGTCTTTTTTTCTTTTCAGGTGGACCTGCTGTGTGTTTCTAGGCTTTACAGTTTTGTTTTCTTTGTGCATGGTTTGCAGACTGGCATTTTAGCACTCTTGGTGTTGCATCTTTTCATTTATTCTTTTGGACGTGGTGAGGCAGTGTTTATTGCTCATCCCTAGTTGCCCCAGAGAACATTTGAGTCAATCACGTGGACTTGGATTCACGTGTAGGCCAGACTAGGTAGGGGCGGCAAACAATGTTCCCTCTAATTTGCGGTCCAAGTCCGCGGCCCCTTTAAATTTGCTGCGTGGCATCTTCCAGCGGCAGCAGCTGGTGAGCGGCCCATCGCGCGGCCGGGCACCTTAGGGGGATCATTGGTAAATTCCCTTCCCTGAAGGGTGTTGGTGAACCAGTTGGATTTTTATGACAATCTGGTAGCTTTTGCGGTCACTTTTTTTTTCTTGTAGCAGCTCACAAGCTACCAGATTTATTAAATTTAGTTTCACAGCTTGTTGTGCGATTTTAAACTCATGATTTCTGGGTACTAGTCCAGCAGCAGAGCCATCAGGCTCTTGCACCCTGGTAGATTTCACGTTTCCTCTGATTTGCGAGAGGGTGAGCAGACTTGCTGGCAACAGTTTCGGTCATTGGCACAATCTGCTGCTTTAATATCGGGTGGCAGAGGAAAGGAAGAGACGGGTTTAGTCTTTGGTGTCCCGATTTGGAGTTGGCATGAGTGGCATTGTGATCCGGACCCTGAGCTGGCCGACTGAATCCACTTTGTATGTGAATGAGTTGGGAATCGGTTTAGTGAGCTTCGCGAATGTGCGAGCGATCTCTCAGCTGCTCCAGGAGGAAATTCTTCAGGCTTTATCAGTTCATTTCCTGCTAGAGGCTCGTATTAGTGGATAGATTGTAGGTAATACTCCAACTGTTCAGTAGCAGCCAGACATTAGAGACCTCAACATTTGATAACGTTCAGGCGATTGTTGAGTTCCCTATGGGAGAGATTTTTAAAGTTGTATTATCTTCCTTCTAACTCATTAAATGTGCAAAGCATGGCTGACTCTGATTGTTGCAGGAATTTTAATGGGCTATTTGATTTTAATTCTTCAGGGATGACTATGTTCATTCCCCTCTTTTACCCCCCCTCCCCTCCATACTTCACAGAATGGCTTCCTGAGACTTGCTCACTGTTTTGAAAAAAAAAATTATAATAATTCTGTTTTGCCCCCATTTTCTTCCTTCTGCAACACATCACTCCCTGGATGTCCAGGGCAGTCGGTCTGTTCTCAGGCATCCACTGAAATTGTCTTCAGGACATTAGGTGGTGCATGAGCATCAGTCTGGTTGAACTGACCTCTGCTTCATGCCACATCTTTTTGTCCCAACAAAACTACATCCTAACTCAAATCATAAAGTTAGAAAGACTTGCATTTCTATAGCACCTTTCCCAACCACCAGATGTCCCAAAGCACTTCACTTCAAAAGTACTTCATTGGCTGTATAGTCACTTTTGTAATGTGGGAAACGCGGCAGCCAATTTGCACACAGCAAGCTCCCACAAACAGCAATGTGATAATGACCAGATAATCTGTTTTAATGGTGTTGATTGAGGGATAAATATTGGCCAGGACAATGGGGAGATTTCCCCTGCTCTTCTTTCAGTAGTGCCATTGGATCTTTTACGTCCACCTGAGGGGGCAGACAGGGCCTTGTTTTAACGTCTCATCTGAAAAACTTTAAGATTCACAGGGTAAACATGCAACCTGTTATGTACGTTCGTAAATCGATAAGCTTGTATGTTTAATGAAGGAGGGAAAAACTTTTGCAGGACGGTATCACTTTTGGAGCCAATTACAATATCGCATCTAGCGCCCGTAAACGGTTTTCAGTTCCTCCGTTACATCCTAGGTTATTTCAGAGCTGTCAGTCATGCTTTATCTAATTAGAAATGCTGCTGACCGGAAATTATAATTACTTGTCCTGTTGTGCAGCCAGCTGCATAGCTAGTACAGCAGCACTGCATTTGCATGCTCAGTACAAGCATTCAGCTGCTATACTGCAGTCATTAGACATAGTTTAAAAGAAGACTCGCTTGAATTAAAAAAAATACTTTTTTACTGATCATCTTTGTTCAAATCCCTCCATGGCCTTGCCCTCCCTATCTCTATAGCCTCCTCCAGCCTTACAAACCTCAGCACTCTGTGTTCCTCCAATTCTGGCTTCTTGCACTCCCCCATTTCCTTCACCCCACCATTGGCAGCTGTGCCTTCAGCTGTCTAGGCCCTATGCTCTGGAATTCCCTCCACCTCGACTACCCCTCGCCTCCTTTAAGACGCTCCTTAAAACCTACCTCTTTGATAGCTCCTTATGTGGCTCGGTGTCAAAATTTTGTCTCTGAATGCTCTTGTGCAGCACCTTTTTTTTACGTTAACGGTGCTATATAAATGCAAATTGTTATTTCTTTCAGGTCCGATTCTGGGAAATCTGTATCCATGAGCTTGCTCCTGACATTTGCACTAATACCAGAGTCTGTAGCGCTGTGAATGTCTGAATGCAATCTGTGTGTGCTTAGCCACTGGATGTGTCAGTTTGTGTATTGTGGCTAGCAGTTTTCCCAAAACATAATCTAGTGTTGACTAGGCATCAAACCTTTGATCCCACTGGGAACTCTTTTTGTAGAAACTCATGACGCACCACTTTTCCTTACTTGAGAATGGGAGTGAGGGGGAGAACTTGCTGTGCTGGAAGAATTCAAGTGTGAAACATTACAACATTCATTGTAGAAAATTAGGCGCCACCCTTGATACACTCACCTGAGTCAAAAGGCCGGTGGTTCAATCCCCATCCAGATGTGTCGTGGGTGGGCATAAAAGATGCTGTGGCACTATTGGAAGGAGAGCACAGGAGTTCAGTTCTCCCAGTGTCCTGGCCAATATCACTAAAACAGATTATCTAGTCATGTATCTCATTGATGTTTTAGGGAGCTTGCTGTGCATAAATTGACTTGCTGCGTTTCCCTATATTACAACAGTGACTGCACGTCAAAGGTACTTAATTGGCTTTGGGACGTCCTGCGGTCGTGAAGGGCGCTATATAAATGCAAGTCCTTTCCTTCAGAAAGCATTGAGTTGGAAGGCATGCAACAGCAGTAGATTAGCGTTAGGAAAGAGTGGCTTTTGTCATTAAAATGCTTTTCTAAAGTCAGGCTTCAGCTGTGAATAGTATCCCATCTAATTGATCAGTTATCAGAGTCATTTGCCAAAGGTGTATGCGAAGGAATGTGTGGTCAGAGTGGCAGAAATTGCATGTCCTGAGGAGGATCTGATCTTTACAAATGCAAGTTTATCTAAATATGCCATAGATGAGCAATGAAGGAGCTGCCTTTTAATCTGCATCAGCAACTGAGCGACTGGCTTCCTCTCCTTTGTTGATGGGAGGACAGCCATTTCGTGGAATCACTAGCCCTCTATCTGTGGATGGATTAAGGATTTTGAAGCCACTAAGGGAAGTGCCGAAGTGATCTCTGGACATTACCATAACAGTTAAAGGCCCTTCAGATTATCTGGGAGCAAGTCCACACGTCTCGCTACAGATTTGAGTCGCGTGCTACGATTGAAATGGAAAGATTAACTCGTTCTATTCCTTTCACAATTGGTAATGCACCAGAAAAGTACTGTTTGAAATTCTACCATTTCTAGAATTGTGACCGGGTTGCTTCACACAGTGGTACAAGTATTTGATTCTCAACTGTTGATGGATGTGATAACATCCACACAGTTGACTGAATTTCAGTACAGTACCTGCCCTTGGGGGGGCGCGTGTGCTGGAATAGTCAGTGAGTGGACTAAGAAGGAATGAACTTACATTTATATAGCGCCTTTCACAACCTAAGGACATCTTGAAATGCTTTACATCCAAAGTCATGATTCTTAAAAAAAAAAAGTAAAGGCTTTTTTTTATTAGTCGGTCGAGGTCACTGGATGACTATTAGGAACAGGAACCCTGGCCTCTGTTTGCCCTTCCTCACCCAGGGGTGCTGAGGCTAGTTCTTATGCCGTCGCCACTATCCCGATATGACGATGGTGTGCAAGCATCAGCTACTCATTGAAAAATGTCTATAAACTATTGCAGAAGCTTTGTTGTCACTTTATTTACGTGAACATCAGTATTTTCTGTCCTGTAAGTAAAGCCGCTCTTGAATCCATCACACTCCATTACATCATCTCAAATCCATCCTGAAATTACATTGCTCACGGCATTTATGGGCCAGTATCGGCTCGTTGGTATTAGCAAAGAGAGCTGACTATTTGGATGAAATGTTCACATGTTGCACATAAAGGTTTTTAAACTGCATGCAAGGCGATTCCCAGGGTCTGTCTGATTTCTGTCCTGTCCTCCCCTCAGGAATTCTGGTTTCTGAATCTTGCCTTTAGCACGTTATTCCTGTCACTGTATATTAAAATATTCTGCAATGATTGCGCTGTTTTCCTTTAGATTGCTGACACTAGCTTACGGAGGTTGAGATGGGTCTCTGGGAGTGTACTAATATTTATAGGGGGTTGTCAGGACTGTTAATATTTTGTATGGGGTCTCTTGCACAGGCAAGTTTTGAAAAGTGGTCTGTCAGCTGCTCTGTTCAGAGATTGAGACGTATAGATATAGCTGGTATGATCCTGCTACTTATAGCGCTCTTTCAACTGGAGTTTGGGGCAGATATCCAGCAGAATCAATAGGTGCTGTTGTCAGCCGTAGCATAGTGGGCAGCACTCTCTCTCGCCTATGAGTCAGAAGGTTGTGGGTTCAAGTCCGACTCCGGAGACTTGAGCACAATAATCTAGGCTGACGCCAATGCAGTACTGAGGGTGTGCTGCACTGTCGGAGGTGCCGTCTTTCCGTTGAGACGTTAAACCGAGGCCCCATCTGCTCTCTCAGGTGGGTGTAAAAGATCCCACTGCACTATTTCAAAGAAGAGCAGTAAAGCGCTTTGGGACCTCCTGAGGTCATGAAAGGCACTATATAAATGCAAGACTTTCTTTTTGTATGTTAAAAGCAAGGTAGTTAATTTTACAAGTACATATCAAATTCAAGTGTAAATGGTATTTAGCAGAAATTAAAAAAAAAATATTTTTTGTTAGCTGACGGCTGCCCTGATGTAATCCTGGAGACCATTATACTAGTCAAAGCTGCTGGTATCACTGACCTTCTGTTTGCCATACTATACTGGAGTCAATCACTAGGATGTGCAAAAAAAATGGGTTTAAAAATTTTTTTAACTTTCCATCAAACCTTCCCAATCCTTCTGCCCCAAGAGCGTTCCATCGTTACGACTACTGGGTGCACTCCAGCATCTATCTGAAGTCCAGTAAAAGCTTTTTAATTACTCGTCTCCAAGGCCTCTGTTCCTCTCTTTCTCCCCCCAACGCTCCCCTCCAGGTGAAGTATAGTTAGGTTAAAGCTACAGGAGTGAAAAAGGAGGGGAGAAAACAAGCTAAATTCCGAGGCTTGGATATTTGTTGAGAAGCTGAGCATTCACGGCAGAGAGCGCTGAAAGGGTCAACAATGAAGAAAAATCTAGGTTTAATAAGTCTTGTGTTTCCATCAAAGTGTTGAGTGACATCAGTGTTGTACAGATGAACTTTTTCTTAAGTGAAACATGTGAACAGAGACTGTGGGCAAACTCCAGACTGTACATTAATAGCGACATTGTTCACACATGTTCAGTCTGTCAGCGGCTGTGTGCAGATTGTGACTGTGAGCAGCAGACTGTGATAAACTCATACAGCAGTGTCTCAGTTATCTTTCTTGCTTTGCAATCCTGTTAAGATTATGATAGACTTAGACTCAGATATTACAGTCAGGCTGTCAGCACTAGGAGCCAGCTATCCTCTCTCCAGTAAGAGGTACAGGTGAAAGAATGCAGACTCGTGGAGTCTTTAAAACATCTAACCATTCACTAAACGAGCTGGGCATTTAACAATCGCTGATGGATCAGTCATTTTAACAATTTGTCAACAGTGGTCACTTCACTTAACAGAATGAGAAACTAAAAAATGAGATATTTCTGATATAATGACGGTATGCAGAGAATGCACCTGTACTTGATATAATGCACACTCGTGTTGATCTGTAATGTGGGCAGAAATATCACGGTGTGGGTTGTGTGCTGGAACTGTAGGAAATGCGCAATGAGTACTCTGCAGGTTAATTGTTTTCTGAACAAATGAACCCAGTATGTGGTCAGCCGTGGCTCAGTTGGTAGCACCCTCGCCTCCGAGTCAGAAGATTGTGGGTTCAAGTCCCACTCCAGAGACTTGAGCACAAAATCTAGCTGCATTGTCGGAGGTGCCGTCTTTCGGCTGAGGCGTTAAACCGTGCCCCGTCTGCTCTCTCAGGTGGACGTAAAAGATCCCATAGCACTATTTCGAAGAAGAGCAAGGGAGTTCTCCCCGGTGTCCTCGCCAATATTTATCCCTCAACCAACATCACAAAAAAACGTTATCTGTTCATTATCACATTGCTGTTTGTGGGAGCTTGCTGCCGCCTTTCCTACATTACAACAGGGACTACACTTCAAAAAGTACTTCATTGGCTGTAAAGTACTTTGGGACGTCCGGTGGACCTGAAAGGCACTATAGAAATGCAAGTCCTTTTTTTCTTTTATATTACCACAGGTTTTGGTTTCCCCGTTACATTTGGGCTATGGCGTGTGATTTTATATTTTTTTGGACTGGCTTGCGCATTGTATTATGAATAGTTTTACTGTGGCTTTGTGAGAAGATGGCCCAGTATACTTTTATTCTCCGTACCTCTCCAAAAACAAAACTCGCTCCTGTAGAAAGAAGTTAGCATAGTTACTGCTGGTAGGAAAAGGACACATAACCCTACAGCAAAAATGGGAAATGTAATATATTAATGGGATGAATAGCCATTTTCTTATCCTTGAGTCTTTCCTTTTGTTCTCAGGAAAACCGTATTGGTGGCCATTTTCTATTGTTTGGTTGCCAGCCCACATGCGGCAATTCTATAAATCCTGCCTCTTTCAACAACTTGCATTTATATAGGGCCTTTAACGTAGAAAAACATCTCAAGATGCTTCACGGAAGCATAATCAGACAAAAATAGACATAGTGCCACAGAAGGAGGTGTTAGAAGGGTGACCAAAAGTGTGGTCAAAGCCTCCAGGTGGGCTTTAAGAGCAGCCTAAAAGGAGGAGAGAGGGAGCTAGAGTTTTAGGGAGGAGAAGTGGTAGGGCTTGAGGAGGTTAGAGATGGGGAGGGCAAGACCATGAAGGGATTTGAACACACATTTTAAATTTGAGGCGTTGGAGCCAATGTAAGTCAGCAAGGACAGTGGTGATGGGTGAGCGGGATAGGATACGAGCAGCAGAGTACAGTTCTGCATTGTGACCAGTGTTCTAACTCTACTCTCCTCTCCTCTCATTTAAAAACTAGAGAGAATCCTGTTTTATGAGAATGCAGCATTGATTTTTGAATTCATTGTTATTACAGAGACTTGAGTCATAACCAATTGGTTTCCACAAAAGACGCTGTATTCGATGATCTTCACCGACTGCAGGAAGTGTAAGTGTCCTGTTACTATTTGAATTTGTTGGTGAATACTTGACAGAATTGCTTTTTAAATATCAGAAATTTTCTAACATCACTTTTAATCACTTGTCCTCCTCAAGGAATATCAACAGTAATCTACTCTCTACAATCCCGTCATTGGGAGCAGTAACGGCTAACATTACCATCCTGTCACTGTAAGTAAAATGTCAGGCTGCTTTCTGTAACCTGAAATGCACGTTGTTTGTGTTTTTAAGAGAACATCTTGTGTAATTCTTGGCATGTTTGCCCACCTTGGGGAGAGTTTTCCTCGGTTGCTATGGGGTAACAACATTGTAAACCTAATGGGAAGACCTCCGATCACTCACTCTATCTAATGAAAGTGCAAAAGTGTTCTTAAAAACACCTGTTCACCATTTCACTAATTAATAGCAATCAAAGGAAATTTTCCACCCCACCCCCTTGTGTTTTGCAATTTTTTTTGTCCTCTTTAAGGTGATGGATGTTGGTGCTTAAAAATGGAACAATTTCTGTCACTAAGTGTCTGGCACTCCCAGGTCAGGTATAGCACAGGTGTATGAAGAGCAGAGCTCATTCTATACTGCCCCAACAATGTGCCTCAGCTCCAACCTTGAGCATGTTTTCCCTTGCTACACCAGCCATTCTGTGATGTCTTTAACCTGGGTAGCACGAATAGTGCTAAATTAGGAGCAGTTTTATGATGTGGGTTCACATCCACTATAATCCAGGTTGTGACTCCCATCTGGTCTGGGCTAGATGTTAAGCTAAGCCCTGGAGGTGATGGGCAGTTTAATACGTCCTGACCTACCCAGTGCTTGTTTTGTCCAAGAATAATTAGTGCGTTAATTACCTGGCCAGCGTATCGCTGTCCTTTACATTTACCTGCTACTCCAATGGGCAGTATGGCTTTGCCAATAAATAAGATGCAGATTTTTTTTCCTGCCCCATGCTCTGGAATTCCCTCCCTAAACTTCTCCATCTCCCTTTCCTCCTTTTAGGTCCCTCCTTTAAAACCTACATGTTTGAGCAAACATTTGGTAACTTTTCTAATATCTCCTTTGGTTTGATGTCCATTTCTTTCTTAAAATTACACCAAGTGCTGGTGGGATATTTTTCTACATTAAAGGCACTGTACACATGTTATCATTGTTCAAGCTCGGGCCACTATCCTAATGCCAATTCTTTAACTCCCACAGATGAAGTCTGAGTTACTATCGCAGCTTTATTACTTTATATATCCTTTTATCACTGTATTAGAATATTTAAAACCTATTTACATGTAGGGAAAGTGTTGCTGTGTACCTCCAGTGAGAAATATTTTTCCTGCAATTGACCTCCATATTTTGCCTACTATAATTACATTGGAAAAATGATTGTACTTTCTAATTATTCTAAATTTGTTTTATGGGGTTGTGGCTGATATTGAAAGGGTGTAAAGGCAATCTAATTCCACAGTTGCTTTGAAATTGGCCTCAAATCCAAACTCCTTCCTTCATCAGCCTGTCAGTGACGGATTCTTGTCTCTCACTGTGCAGAAAAACTGTTTGAAGTTCCACATAAGCACTTTAGAAATGTTCTTTTTAGAGGAATGCTAGCGATTCCTTGAGGCTAGGGGGGATACTCATTGGGAAAGATGAACCACGGCTTTTGTTTTACTTACCTCTTCTTTTGCAGAACACATAATCAGGTAGCAGAGATAATTACAGAGGACCTTCAGCCATACAGCTCTTTGGAGACCTTGGATCTGAGCTCGAACAGGATCTCGGAAGTCAAAACTTCTTCGTTTCCTATAATGCAGCTGAAAAATCTGTGAGTAACTAAGTGCTGCTTTATGCTTGTTACTTAACCGCCATGTTGGTGCACCACAGCAGTGTGCACGGTGAACTAGAGCAGAGCTGTTTGGCCAACACAAGCAAGTGGAGTATAGAAACGTGGGCTGATGCATTGTAAACTGAGGGAGAGAGCAGGTAGCAATGTAGGGTCCATGCGGGACTGCCTTGCTCTGCGATAAAGGCTTGTTATTTCTTGCTGTACACTGATGGTTCGATAGTAATCGGGGATATCGCTTTTTTTAATCTGCTGTATCCCGACCTATCGTAAGGCAGGTTGGAGTTTTGAAATTTATATTTACACATTCAGAGGCATACAAATATGTAGGGGGTGTTAAACATAAATGTGTTAGCTCTTGTGTATTTTGTAAGAAAAAGGGCATCAGCTGACGGCTGATTCAGCTCCTTTATTGAATCTGATGGTTGTAAAGGGGTGTAGTTACATCAGTGTTATGATGCAAAGCAACAGCGGGAAAGGCATGGGATCCAGGAGAAAGCGTGTGCAGTACTTGGCATCACATTTTAAAGAGAAAATTCTGCCAACATGATCTTTTTAAAAAATAAAAAAAAAATCCAAATGGTAACAAAGAACGATAACATCCTTGTTTTATTCCATCCATCCGGTTGATTTTTGGATATAATCCTTAGATTATCAGCTTGGAGGAGTTCTAGGCTTCCTGCCCAAAGCCTTTTCAGATTTTCAGCTCATGCACTGAAGTTAAACCCTAATGTTGCAGTAACGGCTATTACGTATAACTTACAGCACAGCCGGTGTTTATGCTGTACATGAGTCTCCTCCCAATTGAAATGCAAGTAATTATTACTATGATAAGCCTATATACCAAAGATATTAAATGTTTAAAAAAAATGATTTTCCATACCTTTTCCATTCTTTCTAATGTAATCAATTTTAATCTTTGTTTACCATAGCAATACAGTCATTAACCTAAAGGTGCTTCAGATTAACCGTATATATAGGTTGCGCTCACCTGGATGGTGGGTCTTAGTTACTTTAATAAGCCAGTAATTGCAATGCTATTAACACATACACTTGAACAAAAGTATTCAGAATAAATTGAGCAGAACATAAAGGGATATTTGAATTAATCTTAATTCTTTGTAGGTGTTGAATTTTCGAAACGCTTAATAAACTTTTTTAAGGGGGAGGTGTGGTCCTGATTCGGAATAGAGTGGATTAACTAAAGTTGTTGAACTGCAGGCAAGTGCCGTTTCAATTAGAGACTGAAGTGCAAAGCTTTCCGAACTGTGTCCTGCGGATTTCCTTGCGCTACCAGCCCATTGTGGTAGGCTCCACGGAGTCTGCTGCACACGCTATTGTGTGTCTTTCCAATCAACGGGCAGTGATTGCAGCAAGAGTTCCGAGGAACACAGGGAGCTTTTTTTGGCTGGGAGTTTCTTTTCTGATGTATGGGATGGCTTAATAAGTTAGACATTACATGCTCTCCACGCACCTCTGGGGGACATATTCTCAAACACGTACTTTTTTTATGCAACACACCCCAGCTCAAAACTGTTCAATATACTAATTGACAAACTGTAGTGTGTAACCTTCCCATTTAAAATTCCTAAGTCCTTGGGACTCAAAGATGTGGTTAATTGAGCACACCACCTGACTTCTGGAGGGATAGACCCATCTCTAGTAGCTAGGAGTCTTCCTACTTGGCACCAGATAATCCTGCAATCCAGTGTCGGCTGTGGCTCAGTGGATAGCGCTCTCTGCTCTGAATCAGGTGGTGTGGGTTCAAGTCCCACTCCAGTGACTTGAGCACAAAAATCTAGGCTGACACTCCAGTGCAGTGCTGAGGGAGTGCTGCACTGTCGGAGGTGCCGTCTATCGGATGAGACATTAAACCGAGGCCCCGTCTACTCTCTCAGGTGGACGTAAAAGATCTCTTGGCACTATTTCGAAGAAGAGTAGGAGAGTTATCTCCGTTGTCCTGGGCCAATATTTATCCCTCAATCAACATCACTAGATTATCTGGTCATTATCACGTTGCTGTTTGTGGGAGCTTGCTGTGTGCAAATTAGCTGCCGCGTTTCCTACATTACAACAGTGACTACACTTCAAAAAGTACTTCATTGGCTGTAAAACACTTTGGAATGTCCTGAGGTCGTGAAAAGCGCTATAGAAATGCAAGGCTTTCTTTCAATGCCTTAATGGATATGGTGGTCCTTGCTGGACAAGCGGTGGGAAGCTGTAATTGTTCTGCAGGTATGCTGTGCAAGCTTAGCTGATGAATCTCCAGCAGTGCCCTTGTGCACACTTGGGGGTCCCATGCCTTGGCTGTGCCAACCTGCACTTCCGCTTTGTGGGCCTGTGTAAATGTGTTCCTCCAGGGAGAGTGTGTGCAGTCCACATCGGGCAAACGGAAACCCTGCCTGCGTGAATTTGAATAGCATGGTTTGAAAGCTCTTGAGCATGTTGAAGGAATTTTGTGCTTGCCAGACGCCCGGCTGACTTAACAAGTTAAGTGTAATGTGAGGCACGTTAAAACCTGTCTGAACTTTTAATATTGCGAATTGCAGCCATGGTGCAGATGACACATGGGATTTATGCTGGAGTTGCTGCTTTTTAAATTCATTATTATTGATCTTTTTTTTAAAAAAGTAAGACACCCACTTGCATTGCGGAAACCATTTGGGAACATTTTCATTGCCCTGACGAGTCCCAATTAATTACTGTACGGTACAGCAGTCTCTAGACTTGTGTTTGAGATGTGAGGATGTTTGTTTATAGTGATAGCATCAATTTGTATCGGGCTTTTTGATTGAGGAAAATGCATTGCTCTGGGTTTTTTTTTTGTTGTTGTATCCCCCATGTCTGCAGACTGTTGCAGTGAGCTGTGACAGACGTGGGAAAAGTGTACTACAGGAAGCTATAATTGTTATAACGGACATGTCAGCCAAACAGACCATGGTGCTCTTTTACCAAGGGCATCTGTGCCTATACTTTGTTTAAATGGTGTGTTTTTGCACTCATTAAGACAAAGAAAGGCCAGTGTTGGGCAACGTTCCCGCTAAGCTGCGTGGCTGCGCAGCGGTCTGGAGGTCCCGCGCAGGCCGCTCACTTGGTTTTAAATGGAAGAAACCGCGCATGCGTGAACATTTGAATGGGCTGCTCAGCCAGTTCAAGGGACCACGCATGAAAAAAATTAGAAGGAACATTGGTGCCAGGGCATTGCACCAGTCTCTGCCGCACGTGCTGAGTGAAATGTGGCTGGTCTGTCCTGTGTGTCACCTGTGATATGTTCACTTCCTGCTACAGCAATCCTTGTGGCTTCCTCGAGATTGCTAATTTATGCTGGTTTAATAGCTGTCACTCTAGCCCACGAGAAGCTGGATTGGTACTGTCCCAGATTCATTTCACATAGGACACTTCTAACAACAGAGGGCAGACATCCATCCCATCAATGTGGGCTAGATTCAAAGCCATATTCCATTCGTGAAAGCACATTATGCTACCCCACTATATCATCCAGTCTCCAGCTGAATGATTGTTTTAAAAAAGCACATATCTTAACCAATAAGTGAAACTAATGAATACCTGTCCTTTAACAGCACTGTTTCCAGTCATCCAATATCTAATGTAAACTTACTATTTTGTCTGTGTTTTTGGTTCGAGGTGTTATGGCTACAGATGCAGACTTGGCCCAGCAGGAAGATTCCTTGATAGTCAACCTCTGTTAAACTGGAGAGGCGTGAAGCGCTAAGACCTACAGATATCTTAAATAATAAAGCCTATGTTTATGTTTTGAAATAGAGTATAAGTATTTGACTGCCAAAAATCTGTGTTTTTATAACATATCTATATAAATATATTTATATATAAATATATAACTTATTTTCAGACATTTGAACAATAACCAAATAATCCTCCTCGAGCCCGGCTGTTTTGATAACCTGTCCAGCACCTTGCTCGTCCTCAAACTGAACAAGAATAAAATTGCTGTCATTCAGCCAAAGAGCTTCCGGTTGCCTCAGCTTCAGTACTTGTAAGTGATTTTGTACCTTTTACAGTTCAAAGCGCAGACACTCATCTAGTTGGTTTTTGAGTGATAAAAGCACTGCTAATGTTACAGCTTTAAAGGAGGTAGAGGCTGGAACGCTGATGGCAGAGCCTTGAGATTTATACTGACTTGCTTGAATGCAAGTTGGCTAGGTTGGTGGCAGGACCAAGCCTGTCTATTATAAACAGAAAATGCTGGAAACACTCAGCATGTCGGGCAGCATCTGTGGAGAGAGAAACAGAGTTAGCGTTTCGGGTCGATGACCGTTCTGATGAAAGGTCATCGACCTGACGACATTAACTCTGTTTCTCTCTCCGCAGATGTTGCCTGACCTGCCGAGTGTTTCCAGCATTTTCTGGTTTTGTTGCAGATTTCCAGCATCCGCAGTATTTTGCTTCTGTCTGAACGCAGGAAGTGCTATAACCTTGAGGATACCCTGTGGCTTCTAAAGGCTCCTTTTGGCACTTCAATTTCTAGTTGGGAGATCCTATTTTGAGAGCATGACCTCCGTGAGCCCCTCGCGCTTTTGTACTCTTGCATCAGGAGCCGCTCCTTGGGCACGATGGATAATGCAGAGACTCTGAGATCAAACGCTTGGTTTAACTTGACTGAAGCTTGCGAACTTCAACTGACATAAGCAACACACTCTCATGGGTTTGCAATGCTGTTTTGTCTCACTTGCACTACGGGGTACAGCCAAAGGAGGAAGTGCTGCCTTGTGCTGCGTGTGCTCCTGTAGTGTAGTCTGGGGCTACTGACTGCAGAAAATAATGATCTCTCCTTGCATTTTTAAGCAGCGAAGAATGTTTACATTTGGATCACATCGAAAGGGAAGTGTTAGAAGGTTTAGTACTGCGTTGACGGATTTATTTCACGTGGAAGGCAGTCAGACTGGTAATTGTCCTGACGCCTCCAGATGTGAAATCTTCATCGCGGGCACAACACTTTGTCTCCCCTCAGTAAATTATAACTGTATCAAGAAAGCTTATTGGAGCGTGTAGATCTGCATCAGCACTTGCCCTTGAAGTTGTCTCTGATCCTCCTGATGTCTAACAGTAAAGCTCTTTAGTAAATGAAACCCTCTTTGCACACAACGTGAACTGTGACCCTTTTGGCTTGGACAGCATGAATCAGGCCTGTCTCTGTAAGTGCAGCTTTCTTAAATTGGAAAACCTTGCCACAAGTGGCGTTTTTGTCCCAGTTCAGCTGTGTTTAAGAAAACAACTCTCGAGTAAGTGGAAAAACAAACAGCCGAACTTGGGTAGGATTTAATTTACTGAATACAGTGTTTGTCAGCACACAGCCCTGGAAGGGGGGGTGGGGGGGTGTCATACACTGTTACCAATGTTTACCTCTGTTTTATCGGTTTCTGCTCCAAGATGGTATGAGTATGTAGAAACACCATTGCAACTTTGAACGTGTACAAATTTCTCCCAAAAGTAAGTGTGTGGATTCTATTGCAGCGCACATTCGCTCGTCGCTCGTCAATCTGACGGGGGTTTTTTTTTTTAAATTACTCCTCAACTTTGGTCCTTTTTTAAGAACACAAGTTTAACCACCATGTGGGTTTACTTTGCATTTTATGTTTAAACAGGGAGCTAAAACGCAACAGAATCCGAGTTATCGAGAGCCTGACGTTTCACGGCCTCGATTCGCTGAAGTCATTGAAACTGCAGCGTAATGGGATCTGCGAACTCAAGGACGGAGCCTTCTGGGGGCTGAATGAAATCGAGGAGCTGTGAGTCCTTTGTTTTGATGGCTATTCAGGAGTAATTGGATCTTGTCCAGCCGTTGCCCAAGTGGCAATTGAAGTGCTGGTGTTTGGAGTGTTTGATAGAAATGTAATTGTTAAAGCACCGGTAGAAATGCATTAACCTGCTGTCCTCCTTCGGACGGGGCAATGGCTATCATATAGGGTGCCAGCCATAACTCAGTGGGTAGCACCCTCACCTCAGAGTCAGAGGTTGTGGGTTCAAGTCCCTGTCCAAAGACTTGAGCACAAAAATCTAGGCTGACACTCCAGTGCAGTACTAAGGGAGTGCTGCACTGTCAGAAGTGCCATCTTTCGGATGAGACGTTAAACTGAGGCCCCATTTGCGCTCTCAGGTGGACGTAAAAGATCCCATGGCACGATTATAAGAACAGCGGAGTTATCCCTGGTGTCCCGGCCAATATTTATCCCTCAACCAACATCACTAAAACAGATTATCTGGTCATTATCACATTGCTGTTTGTGGGAGCTTGCTGTGCGCAAATTGTCTGCCATGTTTCCTACATTACAACAGTGACTACACTTCAAAAGTACTTAATTGGCTGTAAAGCGCTTTGGGATGTCCTGAGGTCGTGAAAGGCGCTATATAAATGCAAGTCTTTCTGTCTTTATCTGTGTAAAGTAATCTGGAGAAGCCGCACATTTAATGGGACATGGCTTTACATCATTGACCCTGAAGTCTCTGAGTCTGAGTCATGCAGTCTTTGCTGAGATAGCTCAATCTGGGTAGTGCTAGGGAGCTATAATTGACCTGAAAGGATCTGGGCTAGGGAAGGGTAAAACCAATCAGCTGACCTCCAGTAGGTTCACTTGTGGTGGGGTCACCAATGTGTTCCCCACAAGGTTGAATAGTCTTCCAACATTTACTATCGGGGCTCAAAAATGAACATGAGGTCTGCAGAATTAAGCCACAGCAAAGGAATCAACCTCTTTAGGGATAGAAACCCCACTTCCCCCCACAAAAAAATCATTAACTCTGATATTTGTGGGTCCATCTCTGCACCATATATGAAAAGTCAACAAAGCTTTAACTTGTACCTTGTGACAGTGTAACTCACAGCAGCTTTGTCATCTCATGTAGTCTAGTTTAAAATGGCTGAATGTAATTCTCCTGTTGTCTAATAGCTTTTGAATCTAAAATGGGCACAAAGCAGCCTTGCCTAGCTGAGGACTGGGACCTTAAATCTGCTCCGTGTTACAGTATAGTGCACTCCTTGTTCCAGTTGCACTGTGTAGAGTTATGTCTCGTCTGCCCAGTAAGCGAAAGTTTTGGGTAATTTTTAGGAATCTTTGAAGAAATTACAACCTTATTTGAACAAACTGGATCTCGAGTTACTATCTGAACAGAAATAAACTTTTGTTTGCTCAGCAATCTTGATGGTCAGTTTTATTTTGGGACTCGCTTAGGAGAGCTGGTCTCCTTTTGACTTTTTGTTGCTAAAAATATTGGTATACGTAGTGGCGGCTAGGAAATGTTCGGGAAAACCAAACTGATGTTTCTTTTCTCTGTTGTAGGGACTTGAAGCATAATAACTTGACCGACGTGACCAAGGGCTGGCTGTACGGCCTCAAACTGCTGCAGCAGCTCCACCTGAGCCGGAATGCCATCACCAGGATCAGTGCTGATGCCTGGGAGTTCTGCCAGAAACTGACTGAGCTGTGAGTTTGTTTTGTTCTTTCCTGCACTCCTCCAATTCTGGCCTCTTGTGCATCCCCGATTTTCATCGCTCCACCACTGGTGGTCGTGCCTTCAGCTGCCTAGGGCCTAAGCTCTGGAATTCGCTCCATAAACCTCGCCACACATCTCTCCTCCTTTTAAGATGCTCGTTAAAACCTACCTCTTTGACCAAGCTTTTGGTCACCTGTCCCAATATCTCCTTTATGTGGCTCGGTGTAAAATTTTGTTTGATAATCGCTCCTGTGAAGTACCTTGGGACGTTTTACTGCGTTAAAGGCGCTATTTAAATGCAAGCTGCTGTTGCATAGTTTGTGAAAAGATAATGATCCCTATACTCCAGAACTGACTCCTTAACAAAGGGGATAACAGCCAAATCAATAAAGATCTGGGACCGGTGCTCTTTCTTCGCCCCACTGGTGTGTTTGTTAGCGCTAGTTACTTAATGCAGGAGTCACAGATTTAAAGTAATTTAATTGTGGGTAGAGGAAGTGTTTATTGTGACGTAGAACTGGCCTGTGCGGTTGTGCTATGTTCTAACTGGAGGTGTGCATTTTTGCATCTCTAACATAGACTACCACACGATCTAGCACCTCCTGTCCTCCATGACTCTATTGTCCATAACCGTCCCATGCCTAGAACGTGGCTCAGGGTTTTATCCACAATAGAACTGTTTCTTAGAGCCTCCGGTTTAAGTAAGAAAACACCAGTGGTTGCCGTTCCATCCTTTGACTGCTTCCTCTGCGTTTATATACCAAGCCGATTTTGTGTGAAAGTCGATCACCTGCTGTCTATCATGCATTAGAACAGACCAGGAGTCGACGGCAATAAAAACTCTATCTGCCAAGTATGGCCCCAGCACTGAACCGTAGAACAAGATTTTGTTATTTTAGTACTCTGCGGAGGTGAAATAAGGAAAGTCTTGGAGCTCATCTAATCTCTGCTCATCAGTGTGAATGAAACATTAGCTGCTTTCTTTGAAAATGTATAACTTGTAATGGGTGTGTTGGGATACAGTGTATTATTACTGTATCCAGATTATATTGGTCGAGGAGTTACTGTAAATGGGATGGGAGAGCTGTATTACAGTGATGACTTACGCAGGAGTTTCTATCTCATTTATTTCAGAGACATGACCTATAATCAGATGACTCGTTTAGACGAGTCTACATTCATGGGCTTGAATTTGCTCGAGAGTTTGTACATGGGAGACAACCGAGTGAGTTATATCGCTGACGGAGTCTTTACCGGCTTGTCTAACCTGCTGACGCTGTAAGTATGCAGAATAAACGGCATTGTACAGTAAAATCGGAAAACCAGACCGTTTAACAAAGGGATCAGAAGTGAGTCATTTACTCCCCGCCCCATAAACCGATCTTCATACACTGTACTAACCGAGCTCTATCTGTGAGCCTGCCAGTGAACGTCATGCAGGTCTCATCCTGCAGTAGGACTGGAAATCGGTGCTGGGTGGCCGGTCCGGGGGGGGGAGGGGGGATGCTGGCGAGAAGGATTAGAGGAGAGTTGAGATCCTTTTTCATCCAAAGGGTGGTGGGGGGTCTGGAACTCACTGCCTGAAAGGGTGGTAGAGACAGAAACCTTCATCACATTTTAAAAATTACTTGGATATGTACTTGAAGTGCCGTAATCTACAGGGCTACGGACCAAGAGCTGGAAAGTGGGATTAGGGTGGATAGCTATTTTTCGGCCGGCACAGACGCAATGGGCCGAATGGCCTCCTTCTTCTGTGTTTACATTTCTATGATTCTGACAGGTAGCTGATGAGTCGCATATCCTCCATCTCAAAGCCACTATCCCCCACGGTATTGGACAGTAAAGCTGTACTTTTTGCACCTTTTGATACACACATTGGAGGTCATTTGTGAAGTGTGAGTTTATGTTAACTAAACACGAGAGGTATCCATTGTGATGAAGTCCTATATCTATGTTATAACGTGCATTTAGTTTGCCATCTGATGCGGATTACATAGGATATACAGCACAGAAACAGGCCATTCGGCTCAACCAGTCCATGCCAGCGTTTATGCTCCACTCGAGCCTTCTCCCGTCTTTCCTCATCTAACTCTATCAGCATAACTCTCTATTCCCTTCTCCCTCATGTGCTTATCTAACCGCCCCTTAAATGCATCTATATTATTCGCTTCAACCACTCCCTGTGGTAGCGAGTTCCACATTCTCACCACTCTCTGGGTAAAGAAGTTTCTTCTGAATTCCCTGTTGGATTTCTTGATGACTATCTTATATTGATGGCCTCTAGTTATGCTCTTCCCCACAAGTGGAAACATTTTCTCTGTATCCACTCTATCAAAATAGCACTATAGGACCTTTAACATACTCCAGAGAATTGAGCACAAAAAGCGAGGCTGACACTCCCGTGCAATGCTGAGGGAGTGCTGCACTGTCGGAAGTGCCGTCTTTCGGATGAGACGTTAAACCGAGGTCCCGTCTATCAGAATTCCCTGCCTAAACCTGTCCGCCTTGCTACCTCTGTTTCCTCCTTTAAGGCGCTCCTTAAAACCTACCTCTTTGACCAAGCTTTTATCATCTGCCCTAATTTATCCTTATGTGGATCGGTGTCAAATTTTTTTCTTAAAATACTCCTGTGCAGCGCCTTGGGATGTTTTACTACGTTAAAGGCGTTGTATAAATACAAGTTTTTGTTGTTGGCCTTTAGTTATGCTCTTCCCCACAAGTGGAAACATTTTCTCTGTACCCGCTCTGTCAAAACCTTTCATAATTTTAAAGACCTCTATTAGGTCACCTCTCAGCCATTTTTCAAGAGAAAAGAGACCCAGCCTGTTCATTCTTTCCTGATATGTATACCCTCGCATTTCTGGTATCATCCTTGAAAGTCCTCTCTGCACCCTCTCCAGTGCCTCTATATCCTTTTTATAATATAGCGACCAGAATTGTACGCAGTACTCTGTGGTCTAACCAAGATTCGATACAGGTTTAGCATAACTACTTTTCAATTCTATCAGTCTATAAATAAACCCTAGTGCTTGGTTTGCTTTCTAATGGCCTTGTTAACCTGTGTTGCTGCTTTGTGATTTGTGTATTTGTGCTCCGAGATGCCTTTGCTCCTCTACCCCACCCAGACTCGCACCCTCCAAGTAATATGTGACGTCCCTATTCTTCCTACCAAAATGTAATAGCTCACATTTATCTGTGTTGAAATTCATTTGCCAATTATATGCTCATTCTGCAAGATTATTAATGTCTTCCTGTAATCTGTTGCAGTCCTGTTCAGTATTGACTATCCACCCAATTTGGTGTCATCCGCAAATTTAGCAATTGTGTTTTTGATTCCAAAGTCTAAATCGTTGATGTATATTGTGAACAGCAGTGGTCCCAGCACTGATCCTTGTGGAACACCACTACCCACCTTCTGCCACTGTGAATAGCTACCCTTTACCCCTACTCTCTGCTTTTTGTCTTGAAGCCAGCTAGCTATCCATTCTGCTACTTGTCCCCTGACTCCACATTCCCATTTTTCAGTTGTGCTTATATTATGGTGAAAGCTGAAAGAGTTGGCAAGTCTATAGATACTAAAATGTGTACAGCCGCACTCATTTGTTCCAACCCATCTTACGTAGCCAACTGTACAGGAAGGCGTTTAAAAATGGAGGAAGTGGAAATTGATGCCGAGTTGCACAAAGGATGAAGTTAGCAGGCAGCAGATTTAACTCTGGCTTTATCTTTTGCCGTTTCACTCTGCAGTGCCCGTTTACATATTGTAAATGAATCCTCCCCTCTTTTCTCATAGAATAGAAGTTTACGCCACAGAAGGAGGCCATTTGGCCCATCATGTCTGCCGGCTGAAAATCCAGCCTAATCCCACTTTCTAGCTCTTGGTCCGTAGCCCTGGCGGTTACGGCATGTCCAAGTACTTTTTAAATGTGATGAGGGTTTCTGCCTCAAGCAGTGAGTTTCAGACCCTCTGGGTGAAAACATTTCCCCTCAACTCTCCTCTAATCCTTCTACCAATGACTTTAAATCTATGCCCCCTGGTTGTTGATCTCTCTGCTAAGGGAAATAGGTCCTTCCTATCCACTCTATCTAGGCCCCTCATAATTTTATACACCTCAATTAAATCTCCCCTCAGCCTCCTCTATTCCGAAGAAAACAGAAAACAACCCCAGCCTATCCAATCTTTCCTCCTAGCTGAAATTCTCTCGTCCTGGCAACACCCTTGTAAATCTGTGTCTCTTTCTTCCCCCGCCCCCCCCCCCCCCCCAGACTCCACTGTGTTGAATTGCTCGACTGAGCTGATGTGCAAAAGCCCCAAAATAAACTGAAGGGGATGAAGTAACGTGGGATTCTCTGTCCTTCGTGTAACCTTTTTAGTAGTGAAGTGGTCGCAGCTGATCTGCTTTGGTTCAATGTAGCATAAAACAGAAGTGAATTAAATAGTATTGTTGGGTCCTGAGGGGGAGGGGTGTAAAAAGAACTAACTGTCGAGCTTCTTCAGTTCAGGGTCACCGCGTGTATTCACGTTCCAGGGCGTTACTGATTAACGAGGCTCCAGCTATTTGTGCCTGTCCAGCTGTGAGGAAATAGGAAAACTAACTGATCAGGGCAAGGGCGAAAGGGTGGAATTAATTTCTTTAGTCAAAGTGAAGTCAGAATAAGACGTGATGTAACTGTTTTAATTCTGTTTAAACATCTGGGTGAGTTCTACGCGCTCTGGGTATAGTTTAGTGTTCACTGTGGTAAGGATTTGAAAGCTTGTGCTGATGTCTTTGCTCCTCTAAGACTTAATCTGTGGTCCTGACTTGCACAGGACGCCACAAGGTGATGGGGCGCAGATCAGCGGCAACGTTCCCCCTAAGGCGCGCGGACGCATGGCCGCGCATCAATCGGGAGGTCCCGCGCAGGTCGCTCAAGCTATTGCCGCTGGAAGATGCCGCGCAGCAAATTTAAAGGGACCGCACACGGGGGGGCGGGGGGAAATCATAAGGGCATGTCGGTTTGGAAATTAGTTTTTCACAGTTACAGAGTGCCATTGGCAAATGGCCAAGAGTGGATTACCCACTTGCTGAGGGATCTTATACATAAAGTTTACAGAATAGGACTGAGAAATTTAAAACTGAAATGAAAATAATGCACAAACTGCAATGTATCCAAACTGGAAGTCACCAATCTCACCTAGATCAGACTGTAGGACTGTCTAAGATGATAAACGTACACCTCCACCCATGTATCAAAAGTCTCCTCCAAGTTCCAGAGAGAATTTTATCGGACAGTGCGCAGGAACCAACTGTTTCACTGGGATTTTGTTGCAATGCAAGCATCTTAAAAGCTAACATTCACTATACTTTCTGCAGTTGTTCTCTGGCACCTCATCACGCTTGCAATGATAACCTGTCTTTTGGAGCAAATATAATTTTTTTTTAATATCCCTTGTTTACATCTTGCAAGAAAAGGCTTTAGCTGCAGCATAGGTTCTTGTTCAAAGCTTTGGCCGCTTTGTACTTTGAAGTTGACCTTGATTGCAATGAAAACAGAAAGTGATGCAAATATACAGCAGGTCTGTCAGCATGTGAAAAGGAGAGTTAACTTGCTTCTGGTGAAGGGTACAGACCCACAATGTTCAGCTGTCTTTACCTTTTCCGATGCTAACTAACGTGTGTTTCCAGCGTTTGGTGTATTTAGTTCAGACTCCCAGCATTTGTGGTTCTTTATATCTTCTCACAGTGCAGCTGGCCAACTAGTATACTGCACCTGCTGTAGTTTCAAGTCGCACACTGAAGGAACTGCAAGAAAGAAGCAAATTGGGGCCTAGATTATGTCTGTGCCTTATAGTCCAATTTTATTTTATTCGTTTATGGGATGTGGGCGTCGCTGGCAAGGCCAGCATTTATTGCCCATCCCTAATTGCCCTTGAGAAGGTGGTGGTGAGCCTTGGAGGGGAACGTGGAGGTGCTGGTGTTCCCATGCGCCTGCTGCCCTTGTCCTTCTAGATGGAAGAGATCGTGGGTTTGGGAGGTGCTGCCGAAGAAGCCTTGGCGCGTTGCTGCAGTGCATCTTGTAGATGGTACACACTGCAGCCACGGTACGCCGGTGGTGGAGGAAGTGAATACTTAAGGTGGTGGATGGGGTTCTTATCCGTCTGCCCTCTAACGCCTGCTGCCCTCAAGCCTACACTTGGTCTAAACTCCGCATGTCCAATGTCCTCGGCAGATTGACTGGTATCATGTTTATATTTACCACAAAATGAACCAGTCTTACAGTATCAATTTTTAAAAATATAATTTTTATTGGCAGTCCTCTTTGGATTGTGACTAATTTCAAACTTTACTTTTTTAGCATATAACAATGGTATCACAAGACTGCTCTGGCACTAGCAGACAGAGAAGGTGTTTCCACTTGGGGTGGGGGGGGGGGGGGTGGAAGAGAGTCTAAAACTAGGGGCCATAAATATAAGATAGTCACTAATAAAGCCAATAGGGAATTCAGGAGAAGTTTCTTTACCCAGAGAGTGGTGAGAATGTGGGACTCGCTACCACAGGGAGTGGTTGAGGTGAATAGCACAGATGCATTTAAGGGGAAGTTAGATAAACACATGAAGGAGAAAGGAATAGAAGGATCTGCTGATAGGGTAAGATGAAGAGGGGTGGGAGGAGGCTCGTGTGGAGCATAAACACTGGCATGGACCAGTTGGGCCGAATGGCCTGATTCTGTGCTGTAAATTCTATGTAATTTTTTCTGTCCGAATTCACCGATATGTCGGGTCCCTTGTATTCAGTTTGGCATCTGGTGTGTGTTTTTAATTTGTGCACTGGGCTGTATTGTTGCTTGAAAAGTATCAAAGGTGCATTCTCTGAAAATTGGTATACTTCGAGTGATTGCTTTACCTATCCTATTTATAAAAACACGTAACAACAGCTTTCTTCCTGCAGTGACCTAAGGAATAACGAAATCTCGTGGGCGATCGAGGATTCAAATGGCGCTTTCGCTGGATTAGACAAACTGCGAAAGTTGTATGTACCTCACACATTAAACCTACTGTGGCTCACAATCTGGTGCCTTGCTTGCTTTTACATTCTGTATTTTCGTGCGCAGCCTTCACCCCTTGCCACCGTGCTCCCGCGACACTCAAATTAAGACTGCAATGATTTTCAAGTTAATCCATATTTATACAGCCACTAGCAGATCCCCCATGCCATTGCTCACGATAAGCCAAGCGATGCACTATTTTATAAAGGCAGGAACTTTATACCATTTAACATGCAGTATATTACTCTGCTGCTAAGGTGAAGCTGTGTATAATTTGACCTGTCCCTCTTAAAGGCCACAAGGTCCAAATAGACACATCCTGAGGTGCAATACAGGCTTTGGTGCAGTACTGAGGGAGTCATTCCAACTGGGCCCCACGGCTGTGCAGCCTGGGACCGGCCTTTTCAATGGTAAATTTTGCGCTTGCGTGGAACTGTGAATGGCCACGCTGCCCCTTTAAGGGGCCGCGCACCCAAAAAGAAATGATTATTGGGGGGGGAGCTTTGATGGGGCCTGTTGACTGAGGAGGCCAAACATTCAAGTGTGAAACTTGCCTTTGCCCAAAATCTACAAACATACATTTTACAGCAGGGATTGCTGGATAGAGATTTAGGGATGCGAATCCTAGCAGATTTATTTTTTTCCCCCTCCCTCGCTCGGTGCAGAACCCAATTATGGCACTCAAACTGCTGCTCTGGCCCAGATTTGTTCTCGGTGAGAAACTGCCGGCATGTTCAATGTTACTGCAGTGTCTGTTTCTCTGAAAGCATGTTTTTTGCCTCTTTGATTTGGCTGCAATAGCTGCTTTTCTGCGGGTGCAAGACCCAGTTCCTAGTGTTTCTGTTAGACTCACTATTATGGATGTATTTGCCTGCAGGTGTACTAAGGAAGTCTTGTTTAATAGCATAAACCGCACGAGACGACTCCCAGAATCCGAACTAGAACAATTTTTTTTAAAAGCAGCTAGCGTAGAAGAGTGTCTAGAAGCCTGCTCTTTGAGCACTCTGAGCGAAGGAGTATAATTTGGTAATTACTCTCTCATTCTCTGTAGGATCCTGCAGGGAAGCAAAATAACATCCATCACAAAGAAAGCATTTTCTGGGCTGGAAACACTTGAATACCTGTGAGTATCCACCTCAACACTCCTTAATCGTGCATGAATCCCATCACCTCGCACCCAAATAAAATACAACACGAATTAGAGTGAGAGTATTATAAATGAGTGTTGGAAGTCCCATTTTCTAATTGCCATTTGCTAAATAATTTTGTAAGTGAAAGATTTCTGTGCCAGATTTTAATTCCTCGTGGTTGCAGTCTGGGCTCTGTGGTATACCAATCATTTGACTAACAGGGTGGCCCTGTAACGGCTTTGTTTATCGAGCAGAGAACACAATTGGCACCTTTCTTTGAGTTATGCTCTTTTATGTGCGTGTGTGTCTGTCTCTTTGTGTCTGTGTCTCTCTGTGGTTTTTACCATCAGAATTTAGATGCAGATTTGACTCAAAAATGTGTTAAATTTTTCTGATTTTATAAAATTACTGACTGTTCATTCAGGTTAAATATCCACCTGTTCAGATGAACAGATCCCACAGGCCCTATTCGAAGAGGAGGTGCGAGTTCTCCCAGTGTTCTGGCCAAACCGCCTTCCCTCAAGCAACAGCAACAAAAACCAGTCTTTCCGTTCATTACTGTTTCTGGGGGTCTTGCTGTGTATAAAATGGTCGCTGAACTTTCCTGCATAAGTCACTGCACTTCAAGAATGAATCATTGTGTGTGAAGTGCTTTGATATGTTAATGTGCTGTACAAACGCTAGTATTCCTTTTACCGTCTAGTTTTTAAACAATTTTACTTACTTCTTTTAGGGATTTGAGCAACAATGCCATCATGTCTATTCAAGAAAATTCTTTTGCCCAAATGAGCCTCAAGGAGCTGTGAGTATTTAAAATATTCTAGTAAATTAATCAGTACTGCATGAGGTAATTTAATTAGAAAGCCTTTTCCTGGATGAATGCACTTCTCATTCATGTGTAAAGCCCTCTCCACTGATTCCTCCGTGACGCCTGCTCATTGTTTATTGAGAGTTGTCTGGGGGCCGCTCTACATACAAATGAGAAATCTGGAGTGATGTCAGCAACCCAGGAGGCTTTTGGGTGAGTGCGTGAGTCGCGAGTGCTCTAATGAGAAATGGTGAGCAGGTAAATGAAAGGAAAAGCTTCAGCTTCCTTCTTGTGCAGTCCACCACACCCTGAGGTTCAAGTGGTATAATTGCAGTCTTAACATTCAGCGGTAAAGGTGGCTGGGTTTGAGAGGGGTGGTGTGGTTAGCAGGTTGCTAACCTGTTGCTCAGGTAATATGAACCCTGTAATTGGCAAGCTTTAGAAAAAAGGGCAGCTGTGAAATTTAACTTGCTTGTTAAAGCGTCAAATGACATTGTTGGAGTCTGTGTCGAGAAGGATGAGCAAATCCTGCGCCCTGAAATTAGGCAGTGGGATCCAAGCTTATCATAGAATCATAGAAATTTACGACACAGAAGGAGCCCATTCGGCCCATCGTGGCTGTGCCGGCTGAGAAAGAGCTATCCAGCCTAATCCCACTTTCCAGCTCTTGGTCTGTAGCCTTGTAGGTGCATATCCAAGTACTTTTTAAATGTGGTGAGGGATTCGGCCTCGACCACCCTTTCAGGCAGTGAGTTCCAGACCCCCACCACCCTCTGGGTGAAAAGAGTTCTACTCAACTCCCCTCTAATCCTTCTTCCAATTACTTTAAATCTATGCCCCCTGGTTATTGACCTCTCTGCTAGGGGAAATAGGTCCTTCCTATATACTCTATCTATTATGAATGCTTAATATGCTCATCTGTAATTCCTCTCCGTTATCTTTGTGGAAACATTAATCAATTAATGTTAAGCGGGTTACGGTCTCCGCTAGGTAGCAGATTATTTCAAGGCTTTGGTCATTTTGCTGGAGCCACAGATGAGTTGACCTGGGTAACTCGCTAGTGAGTTTTGGTCAGCTCCATGCACATAGGAACAGGAGGAGGCCATTCAGCCCGTAGAGCCTGTTCCACCATTTAATTAGATCATGGCTGATCTTTATCTTGACTCAGTTTACCCAATTTCGTATCCATGCTGCCACTGTCCCTTTTATTCCATGGGCTTCAACTTTGCTGGCGAGCCTATTATGTTTCTCTTTGTCGAACGCCTTTTGGGAATCCATGTACACCACGTCAACCGCATTGCCCTCATCAACCCTCTCTGTTACCTCATCAAAAAACTCGATCAAGTTGGTTAAATACGATTTGCCTTTAACAAATCCGTGCTGGCTTTCCTTAATTAATCCACACTTGTCCGTGACACTTAATTTTGTCTCTGATTATTGTTTCTAAAAGCTTTCCCACTACCGAGGTTAAACTAACTGGCCTGTAGTTGCTGGGTTTATCTTTACACCCTTTTTTGAACAAGGCTGTAACATTTGCAGTTCTCCAGTTCTCTGGCACCCCCCATTTCTAAGGAGGATTGGAGAATTATGGCCAGTACCTCTGCAATTTCTTCCTTCACTTCCCTCAGCGTTCTAGGATGCATCCCATCTGGTCCTGGTGACTTATCTACTCTTAAGTACAGCCAGCCTTTTTTAGTACCTCTATCAATTTTTATCCCATCCAGTATCTCCTCTACCTCCTCCTTCACTATGTCTATGTCAGCATCTTCTTTGGTGAAGACAGAGGCAAAGTACTCATTTAGCACCTCAACCATACCCTCTTCCTCCTGTGTAGGTCTCCTTTTTGGTCCCTAATCGGCCCCATCCCTTCACCCCTACTACCCATTTACTATTTATGCCTATAGAAGACTTTTGGATCACCTTTTGCTCACTGCCATTCTATTCTCCTACCCTCTCTTTGTCCCTCTTTTTCACTTCTCCTCTGTACTTTCTATATTTAGCCTGATTCTCAGATGTATTCTCGACCTGACATCTGTCATACGTGCTCTTTTTCTGCTTCATCGTACTCTCTATCTCTTTCATCATCCAGGGAGCTCTGACTTTAGTTGCCCTATCTTTCCCCCTAGTGGGAATGTACCTCGACTGTACCTGAACTATTTCCTCTTTAAAGGAAGCCTATTGTTCCATTAGAGTTTTGCCTGCCAATCTTTGATTCCAATTTACCCGCGCCAGATCCATTCTCATCCCACTGAAATTGGCCTTCCTCCAATTAAGTATTTTTACTCTAGATTGCTCCCTGTCCTTTTCCATAGCTAATCTAAACCTTATGATACTATGATCACTGTTCCCTAAATGTTCACCTACTGACACTCCACTTGACCTACCTTATTCCCCAGAACCAGATCCAGCAATGCCTCCTTCTGCATTGGGCAGGAAACATGTTCTCCTGAACACACTTCAGAAATTCTTGCCCCCCCTCTCTGCCCTTTATGTTGCATACTGTCTCATCTGAGTCATGCTACCTGTACTGCGCTCAGCATCCCCTTCATGTAGCAGTCATGCTTCTAAGCTAAATGCAGTTTGAAAAACTTCCTGTAATTCACGGCCGCGCATCTTATTCTTCACAGTTACATGTTTCTGAAGGATGTTCATTTTTATTTGCTATCCACAGGGGTCTGAACACGTCCAGTCTTCTGTGCGACTGTCAGCTGAAGTGGTTGCCTCGGTTTCTGGTGGCGAAACAGTTTCAGCACATGGTCACTGCTAGCTGTGCGCACCCTGTGTGGCTGGCAGGGAAAAGCATCTTTAACATTGACGCAGAGGACTACATTTGTGGTTTGTATAATTTGTGTTTATTGTGACTTAATTCATGGGTGCCGTGCCTGGCAGATGCTTGTCTGCCTCGTCTTGTTGTGTGATGGTTTATTTTTCTCACACTGTTTTCTGCTGAATCTGCAAAGTTAAATGAAGGCATCAGTAAATGGAAAGTGCAAACTGAGCTTAATAACAGCAAGTGCATATGATGTAACTTGTTACAAACATTTGGAGTCTGAAGATAAAAGGGACTGGAGGTCAGCTGTTCATTTGATTTTACTGTATATGGGGAACTTGTTAACTGTATGCAGTTGATTAAACTTTTGAGGGTGTACAGATAACTTTATGGACCTGAAATTGCAGTCGGCGGCTTCCCGCGGGCAAATGCCTCCAAACCGCAAGGAAAATCCGTACTTACCTGATGGCCCCGGACCTACGAAGACTCGCGCTCCTGGGCCTGCAGGCGTACGCCTGCGTAAAGAGTCGCGCATCCCAGAGGCGCATGTGGTTCACAAGCGTCCCAGGGATCACGTGGGCCGGCCCAACCAATCAAAAAGGGGGATTCCCATTATTCTATGGGGATTCCATTTATGTACGGAATCCCCATAAGCATAATAGGAATCACATAAAAAAAAAACATTTTCACACAACCTAAATAAAAATAGATAATCACATGTTTAAAATTAATTAAAATATAATTTAGTTAAACATTTAAAACAATTTAATGTTTTGAAAAATAAATGTTAACATTTATAAAGGGGCCAAAAATAACCTAAACTAATTTTAAAGGTTTTTGAAAGTTTAAATGAATTAAAAAAAAATATTTAATATTTATTTAAACCCTTACGCTGGTAAAAAGAAGGCCCTATGCCGCCTTTTACCAGGCGTAAGAGTTTTATGGGCATTCGCTGGGCAGTAGTTGGGCAAATAACCCAACTCTTCGCCAGCGAATGTCCATTTCCTGCGGATTGGTACGATCTGTCAAGCTGAAACTTGACATCGCAAGTTCCGGGTTTTCGCGCATGCACATTGCATGCGGAATCCCGGAATTTGCGGGGCGCTTAAGACCGCATCGCTGTGCGTATGCTGTCATAGGCCCTGGAAAATCGGGGCCTATCTATTCACTGACCTGCAGAACTATTATCTGTGTACCAGGGTTAATGTTACTGGTGTCACTCAGTACTGGGAGTTCCAGCGGATTCCCTTCTGTGAACTTTAATTCCTAGAATTAATTGATGAAGATGTTATGCAGTTGTACGCTAAATTATGAGGACAGGTTGCACAGACTAGGCTCGTATTCCCTTGAGTATGGAAGATTCAGGGGTGATCTAATCGTGGCTTTTGAGATTGTTAAAGGAATAGTTAGGGTAGATACAGAGAAACTCTGAGCGGAGTCCAGAACAAGGGGGCATAACCGTAAAATTAGAGATAGGTCATTCAGGCTTTGTTGTGAAACATTTCTTCACACAAAGGGTAGTGGAAATCTGGAACTCTCTCCCCCAAAAAGCTGTTGAGGCTGGGGGTCAATTGAAAATTTCAAAACTGCGATTGATGTTGGGTAAGGGTATTCAGGGTTACGGAACCAAGGCGGGTAGATGGAGGTAAGATACAGATCAGCTTTGATCTAATTGAATGGCGGAACAGGCTCGAGGGGCTGAATGGCCTCCTCCTGCACCTATGTTCCTGGGCCCCACGACTTGGCAGCTGCCTATATCTGGCAAATGGTACTAACCAAGCAAGCTTAGACTGTTTGATACAGGCATAACCTGGTCCCGATCAGCCCAAGATCATTAAAATATAGAGCAGCGAATGGGTATGGCAATATATTAAATTTAACAAAATATAATGGGGCAGAAATCTGATGTGTGGGATGAATTTACTTTTACAGTCTACTGTTTGAAGTTGCTTAATTCAAATTATCTGATACTGCAAGTCTTAGCACTGGATTCCCACTTGTTTATGTGGCTTTACTTGTATTATTGGAACATTCAATTTTTTAGCACAAAAAGCGACTTTGTTACCAGGAGCAGACCGTAAATCAGAAGATATAAGACTTGTTGACCAGTAGAGCAGTCCGATTGTGTAAACGCAAAACCGTTGCTGCGATTTCAGTTTTTCGCATCGTTGCCGAGCTCTTGGGATTTAAAAAAAAATTTTTTTTACTCTGCAGATGCTTTCCCAAAGCCTGTGATCACCACCCACCCAGAGACCACCGTGGCACTGCGGGGGATGAATGTCAGCTTTACCTGCACGGCCGGGAGCAGCAGCGACTCTCCCATGGTCGCTGCGTGGAGGAAGGACAGCGAGTTAATGTACGACGCCGAGATCCAAAACTACTCCAGCCTGCAAGAGCAGGACGGCGAGTACATCGAATACACCACCGTGCTGCAGCTGCGCAACGTCAACTTCACGGACGAGGGGCGCTACCAGTGTGTCGTCACAAATTACTTTGGCTCCAATTACTCCAACAAGGCAAAGCTCACTGTCAATGGTATGTGGGTTTGCTTGCAGGGGGGTGTGTAGTCTGTCGGTACTTAATTCACTTATTTTCATTTTGCTCCATAATCCTGCACGTAAATACAAATGCCCATTATCAGCGTGAATTTTATTAATACCCCAAGTGAATCTGACCATAATTTACGTCCCTGGTGTCCGGCAGCTTTACAAGTGCTATTTAAATAAAATCTATAACTGGTAGCCATACAGTCAGTTTATAGTGATTTTGTTTTAAATAGCATTTTTCAGATATTGTCTCCCTCGCGTACAGCAGCCCAGAGCCCCGCCCCTCTCTCTCTCTCTCTCTCTCTCTCTCTCTCTCTCTCTCTCTCTCTCCTGCCATTTGGTGGAACTCCATCTTGCTGTAGGGTTGCCAGCCCTCCAGGATTGTCTTGGCGTCTCCTGAATTAATGATTAATCTTCTGACGCTGCTGCCAGCAACTCATCAAGGGATACGGGGATAGGGCGGGAAAGTGGAGTTGAGGTCGAAGATCAGCCATGACCTTATTGAATGGCAAAGCAGGCTCCAGGGGCCGTATGGCCGACTCCTACTCCTAATTCTTCTGATTTTATGTTGCTCAGAAGACTCTGTTATACCTAAGCAATTTAATCTTTTCTCTCCTCACTTTAAATTATTTTCTCTTTTTCACTGATTCTCCTGTATCATCCTTTCCTCTCCTGGTTTAAACCTGGTTCCTCCTCCTAAGTCCCCAAGGGTGTGAGAGCAGAATGTGTGAACTGATTCTCAATCTCTTTGTTTTCCTTTAAACCCCCCTCCCCTTCCCTCCCCCCACCACCCTCGCTTCCTAACTGCTTCTCTTTCTCTACCGACCCCCCCCCCCTGGAAATACTTTGAACACAAGAAATCGTGGATATGCCCTCCCTCCCTCCCCATCACGCACAGCTTGTTGGAACACCAACGCACGGTGTTATCGTGATGTGAATTTCATACCATGGCTCTGTTAATCATTTATCCATTGGTACATTTACAAAATGTATAAATGTGACAGGACAAGAACAGATGATAAGCTGAATGCCAAACCAGCTTAAATAAAATGGTATGGTCAGTTTAATTAGGGGTATTAATAGGACTGTGGTATTGTGCATCTGCCGTGTATTAAATAAACCCCACTTCCGTGCACTCTTAAGCAATTTAGCTTCTTTCTGGCCTCTTTTTTAACAAAAATACAGATGGATTCATTCTTAAAAATTGTGCATTTCTAAAAATCTAACTCTTTAATATATTAATAGTGCATTTGCATGCACTTCCTGTCAACTTTTTCTGTTATAAATTCCTATGTCCACATTTTTAATGGAAACTGTATGTAAACTTCGCACAATAATTCCATCCTTCCTCCCTCGGTGGAGGTGCTGCCCCATCATCACTGACCAGAGGATGTAATTGCAGTCTGACACATACTTGGGCAGTTTTCATTTTTTTTTTTTAAATATGGACGTAGGATTTTATAATGGAAATATAAAAATAAAGACAGAATGTATGCTTTTAAAATGGAGGAATAAATAAGGTCTCACCCTGATCCCTGCTTTCTCACCAACTAGGAACAAAAACCGTTAATACAGATCAATGTTCTGCTTCGATTTTATGCGGACCTGGATAATGTTCAGCTGTCTGAGCAGTTCTTCCTAGTTTTCAGAAATTATGCACTTAGTTGCCTCCTTGAAATCCAGGTTAATAGATTCTAGGTTTTGCTTTGGGTCCTCCCCTGCAGACTACACTTGGTCTTGTCTCCCCAAGTGCAATGCCATAGGAGATCGAACAAGAATATTATAAATACAGTTTCAGGTTTTCCCTGGTAAACTTTAAATTGAATAGTGAACAGATAATTGCCCTAATATTCCAGTCAACGTGGTACCTTGTGCAACCAGAAATGTTTTACATTAATTGGGCTTGTGCGGATTATTTTGATGTCCCTTCTTAGTCTATGTTACAGTAGTAAAGTTTTTTTTTTAACCTCCTCCAGCTCTACAACCCTCCGAGATCTCTGTGCTCCTCCAATTCTGGCCTCTTGCGCATTCCCGATTTTCATCGCTTCACCATTGGCGGCCGTGCCTTCAGCTGCCTAGGCCCCAAGCTCTGGAATTCCCACCCTAAACCTCTCTACCTCTCCTCCTTTTAAGATGCCCCTTAAAACCCACCTATGTGACCAACCTGTCCTAATATCTCCTTATGTGGCTCGGTGTCAAATTTTGGCTGATTACGCTCCTGTGAAGCGCCTTGGGACGATTTGCTATGTTAAAGGTGTTGGGATGTTTTATTATATTAAAGGTGCAGTATAAATGCAAGTTGTTTGTCTTCACAATCGTTTGCTTCTTGTTTTGTTCCTATTAGAACTCCCCTCGTTTATGAAAACCCCCATGGATTTAACGATCCGGACAGGTGCAATGGCACGGCTGGAGTGCGCCGCTGGAGGTCATCCGATGCCGCAGATTGCTTGGCAGAAAGATGGCGGTACGGACTTCCCGGCAGCACGGGAGCGGCGTATGCACGTCATGCCAGAGGATGATGTCTTCTTCATTGCCGACGTGAAGATCGAGGACATGGGCATGTACAGCTGTATGGCCCAAAACACGGCGGGGGTCATTTCTGCAAACGCCACACTAACCATCCTAGGTGAGAGTTAGTGAAACCTGCTGTTAACTTGAGACCACGTACTCCTTGGGAAAATAAGCGTCTGAATGGGGTAGAGGAGCAAAGGGGGTACAGATACATGAATCACTAAAAGTAGTGACGCAGGTTAATAAGGCCATTAAAAAAAGCAAACAAAGCACTGGGGTTCATTTCCAGAGGGATAGAATTGAAAAGTAGAGAAGTTATGTTAAACTTGTATCGAACCATAGTTAGACCACACTTGGAGTACTGTGCACAGTTTTGGTCTCTATTATAAAAAGGATATAGAGGCACTGGAGAAAGTGCAACAAAGATTTACTGGAATGATTCCAGAACGGAAGGGTTATACTGATCAGGAAAGATTGAACAGGCTGGGGCTCTTTTCTCTAGAAAAGAGAAGACTGAGAGATGACCTGATCGAGGTCTGCAAGATTATGAAAGGGTGGACATCGAGAAGATGTTTCCACTTGCAGGCGAGACCAAAACTAGAGGCCATCAATATAAGATAGTCACTAATAAATCCAATCGGGAATTCAGGAGAAACCTCTTTACCCAGAGAGTGGTGAGAATGTGGAACTCGCTACCACAGGGAGTGGTTGAGGCAAATAGCAGAGATACATTTAAGGAGCAGCTTGATAAACATGAGGGAGAAAGGAATAGAAGGATATCTTAATGGGGTGAAATGAAGTAGGGTGGGAGGAGGCTCGTGTGGAGCATAAACACCGGCATAGACCAGTCGGGCCGAATGGCCTGTGTGTGCTGTAAATACTATGTAATGCATAATGCGCCACGAGTTTAATGGGTAAAACCTTAGAATAGCGTTGATAAGGTACTTATTGTACAGGATAATCCTAGATTAGAACTGATTCTGTACTGTGGGGGGTGGCGAGAAGACTAATTTTCTCTTTGCACATTAGGTTTCTTGTAGCTGCGACCAAGGTTGTGATTGGATTTTGCTGAATACGACAAATTGAACTGAAATTCCTTGACCAAAGTTAATATAGAAACATAGAAAAATAGAAGCAGGAGTAGGCCATTCGGCCCGTCTAGCCTGCTCCGCCATTCAATATGATCATGGCTGATCCTCTATCTCAATACCATATTCCTGCTCTCTCCTCATACCCCTTGATGCCTTTTGTGTGTAGAAATCTATCTATCTCCTTTTTAAATATATTCAGTGACTTGGCCTCCACAGCCTTCTGTGGTAGAGAATTCCACAGGTTCACCACCCTCTGAGTGAAGAAATTTCTCCTCATCTCAGTCCTAAATGTCCTACCCCATATCCTGAGACTGTGACCCCTCGTTCTAGACCACCCCCCCCCCCAGCCAGGGGAAACAACCTCCCTTCATCCAGTCTGTCTAGCCCTGTCAGAATTTTATACGTTTCAATGAGATCCCCTTTCATTCTTCTAAACTCTAGTGAATACAGGCCTAGTCGACCCAATCTCTCCTCATACGACAGTCCTGCCATCCCAGGAATCAGTCTGGTGAACCTTCACTGCACTCCCTCTATGGCAAGTATATCCTTTCTTAGGTAAGGAGACCAAAATTGTACACAGTACTCCAGGTGTGGTCTCACCAAGGCCCTGTACAACTGTAGTAAGACATCCTTGCTCCTGTACTCAAATCCTCTTGCAATGAAGGCCAACATACCATTTGCCTTCCTAACTGCTTGCTGTACCTGCATGTTTGCTTTCAGTGACTGGTGTACAAGGATACCCAGGGCCCTTTGTACATCAGCATTTCCCAATCTATCACCATTTAAATAATACTCTACCTTTCTGTTTTTCCTACCGAAGTGGATAACTTCACACTTATCCACGTTATACTGCATCTGCCATGTATTTGCCCACTCACTCAACTTGTCTAAATCGCCTTGAAGCCTCTTTGCATCCTCCTCACAACTCACAATCCCACCTAGTTTTGTGTCGTCAGCAAACTTGGAAATGTTACATTTGGTTCCCTCATCATTGATATATATTGTAAATAGCTGGGGCCCAAGCACTGATCCCTGCGGTACCCCACTGGTCACCGCCTGCCACTCTGGAAAAAAGACCCATTTATTCCTACTGTCTGTTAACCAATTTTCAATCCATGCCAGTATATTACCCCCAATCCCATGTGCTTTAATTTTGCACACTAACCCCTTTTATGTGGGACTTTATCAAAGGCCTTCTGAAAATCCAAATACACCACATCCACTGGTTCTCCCTTATCTATTCTACCAGTTACATCCTCAAAAAACTCCAGTAGGTTTGTCAAACACGATTTCCCTTTCATAAATCCATGTTGACTTTGTCTAATCCCATTGATATTTTCTAAGTGTCCTGTTATCACATCCTTTATAATAGACTCTAGCATTTTCCCTACTAATGATGTTAGGCTAAAAGGTCTGTAGTTCCCGGTTTTTTCTCTCCCTCCTTTTTTAAATAGTGGGGTTACATTTGCCACCCACCAATCTGCAGGAACTGTTCCATAATCTATAGAATTTTGGAAGATGACAACCAATGCATCCACTATTTCCATGGCTACCTCTTTTAGTACTCTGGGATGCAGATTATCAGGCCCTGGGGATTTATCAGCTTTCAGTCCCATTAATTTCTCCAGCACTTTTTTTTAGTAATTTCCTTCTCAGGAGACCCTTGGTTCCCTAGCATTTCTGGGAAGTTATTTGTGTCCTCTTCTGTGAAGACAGAACCAAAGTATTTGTTTAATTGCTCTGCCATTTCCTTGTTCCCCATTATAAATTCTCCCGTTTCTGACTGTAAGGGACCTACATTTGTCTTCACTAATCTTTTTCTTTTTACATACTTGTAGAAGCTTTTACAGTCCACTTTTATGTTCCTTGCAAGTTTGCTCTCGTACTCTATTTTTCCCCTCTTGATCAATCTCTTGGTCCTTTTTTGTTGAATTCTAAACTGCTCCCAATCCTCAGGCTTGCTACTTTTTCTGACAACTTTATATGACTCCTCTTTGGATCTAATACTATCCTTAATTTCTTTTGTTAGCCATTGTTGGGCCGCTTTTCCTTTTGTGTTTTTTGCGCCAGAAAGGAATGTATAACTGTTGCAATTCATGCATTCGTTCCTTAAATGTTAGCCATTGCCTATCCACCGTCATGCCTTTTAATGAAGCTCCCCAATCTATCATAGCCAACTCACTCCTCATACCATCGTAGTTTCCTTTGTTTAGATTTAGGACCCTCGTTTCAGATTGGACTTCTTCACTTTCCATCTTAATGAAGAATTCTATCAATCTTCCCTAAAGGACCCCGCATAACAAGATTATTAAGTAACCCCTTCTAATTGCACAATACCCAATCTAGGATAGCCTGTTCCCTAGTTGGCTCCTCAACGTACTGGTCTAAAAAACCATCTCGTACACACTCCAGGAATTCATCCTCCACGGTATTATTGCTAATTTGGTTTGGCCAGTCTATATGTAGATTAAAGTCTTTTAATTGATTACTGTAGTACCCTTGTTACATGCATCTCTAATTTCCTGTTTGATGCAGTCCCCTACATTACCACTACTGTTTGAAGGCCTATAGACAACTCCCACCAATGTTTTCTGCCCCTTGGTGCTTCTTAGCTCCACCCAGACTGATTCTACATCTTGATTTTCTGAGCCAATATCCTTCCTCACTATTGCTCTGATTTCATCTTTTACTAACCACGCCACCCCACCACCTCCTTTTCCTTTTTGCCTGTCCTTCCTAAATATCGAATATCCTTGGATATTCAGCTACCAGCCTTGGTCACCCTGCAGCCATGTCTCCGTAATCGCAATTATATCGTATCCGTTTACATCTATTTGTGCTGTTAATTCATCTACCTTATTACGAATGCTTCGTGCATTCAGATACAGTGCCTTTAGATTTGTCTTTTTAACATTTTTAGACAGCTTAACATTTTTTGGTACTATGGCCCTATTTGTCTTTATTACCATCTTTTCTTACCCGGACCCTATTTGTTAGTGCACTCCTTTGTTTGTATGCTCTGACCCTTCCTGACACAATCTGGTTATCCTTACCCCAATCACTTTCCTGCACTGCTTCCTTGTCTTTTCTCTTCTCTTTAGCATTCTAAATTTCTCTCCACCGGGACCCCCCACCGCCTTATTTAGTTTAAAGCCCTATCTACCTCCCTAGTTATTCGATTCGCTAGAACTCTGGTCCCAGCATGGTTCAGGTGTAGTCCGTCCCAACAGAACAGCGCTCTCTTTCCCCAGTACTGGTGTCAGTGCCCCACGAATCAAAACCCACTTCTCCCACACCAATCTTTGAGCCACACATTCATCTCCCTGATCTTATTGACTCTATGCCAATTTGCTCGTGGCTCAGGTAATAATCCAGGGATTATGACTTTTGTGGTTCTGCTTTTTAATTTAGTCCCTAGCTGCTCAAACTCTCTCAGCAGTACCTCTTTCTTTGTCCTACCTATGTCATTGGTACCTACGTGGACCACGACAACTGGATCCGCCCCCTCCCACTCCAAGTTCTTCTCCAGCCCGGAGAGATGTCCTTTACCCGGGTAGGCAACACAGCCTTCAGGACTCACGCTCTTGGCTGCAGAGAACAATAATGTTCTTTATTTTTCCAGCTGGCATTATAATAAAACTTGTGGAGCCTTTCTCCCTGCCCCACTCCTACAGCACTATGGTTTAGCTCTGGTTCAAAGTGTCTGTTTCATCATCTGTTCACGGCAGTGATAATTTCACTCACTTGTGGACAGAAGTTGTCTTCTGTGACCACAGCACTGATGTTCATGTCAGCTGCCGAGTGCTGCTCAGAGCTTTGAGGCTGTGGAATTGCTTGCAGCTGAGGACTTTGAGAATTTTAAAGCAGTTTTGTCAGCCGGCTGGACTAATCTTGTTTAATTTGCACTCCTTTCTCCCCCCACCCTGCAGAAACTCCCTCGTTTGTGCGGCCATTAGAAGACCGGACTGTTGCCAGAGGCGAGACTGCTGTTCTGCAGTGTATAGCTGGTGGCAGCCCTACTCCGCGCCTCAACTGGACCAAGGACGACGGCCCGCTAACTGTAACGGAGAGGCACTTCTTTGCTGCTGCCAACCAGCTTTTGATCATTGTGGACGCTGGCCCAGAGGATGTTGGGAAATACACCTGCGTCATGTCCAACACGCTCGGGACTGAGCGCGGTCACATTTACCTGAGCGTGATTCCAACTTCCAACTGTGACTCCATGCAGAAAGGCTCGGTCTTTGAGGAGGACGGCTGGACGACCATTGGAATCGTGATCATAGTCGTGGTGGTTTGTGTGGTGGGCACGTCTCTGGTCTGGGTGATCGTTATATACCACATGAGACGGAAGAGTGAGGATTACAGTATTACAAACACAGGTGGGCAGGCTTCCAATTGTGTGTCTTTATATAAAGTGCTGTATTTCTATTGTAAATTCCTATGTCCACATTTATAATGGACCAGAAACTTAACTGGACCAGCCACATAAATACTGTGGCTACAAGAGCAGGTCAGAGGCTGGGTATTCTGCGGCGAGTGTCTCACCTCCTGACTCCCCAAAGCCTTTCCACCATCTACAAGGCACAAGTCAGGAGTGTGATGGAATACTCTCCACTTGCCTGGATGAGTGCAGCTCCAACAACACTCAAGAAGCTCGACACCATCCAGGACAAAGCAGCCCGCTTGATTGGCACCCCATCCACCACCTTAAACATTCACTCCCTCCACCACTGGCGTACCATGGCTGCAGTGTGTACCATCTGCAAGATACACTGCAGCAACTCGCCAAGTCACCTTCGACAGCACCTCCCAAACCCGCAACTCCTACCACCTAGAAGGACAAAGGCAGCAGGCGCATGGGAACACCACCACCTCCAGGTTCCCCTCCAAGTCTCACACCATCCTGACTTGGAAGTATATCGGCCGTTCCTTCATCGTTGTTGGGTCAAAATCCTGGAACTCTCTCCCTAACAGCTCTGTGGGAGTACCATCACCACACGGACTGCAGCAGTTCAAGAAAGTGGCTCACCACCACCTTTTCGAGGGCAATTGGGGATGAGCAATAAATGCTGGCCTTGCCAGCGACGCCCACATCCCAGGAATGAATTTTTAAAAAGCTGCCCGTGTAAACATTGTAATTGCACCCTCCTGCCAGTGGTGGTGCAGCAGCGCCTGCACGCAGGAGGGTGTAATTACAACTCAAGTTTATATACACATCCTGCTATAAATGTGGACTTGGGATTTATAATGGAAACAGTAAGTAGTGCGCACAGATATTTAATATATTAATAGATATCAGTGCCCTCTGAGTTATTACAAGACACTAGGGTTCAGAGGACTGATACAGACTCTTCAAACTGGTTCAAAGAAGCAAAGGGCCTACACCCGAGATGTTGACCTACCATTTTTCTCTTCAGGTGCTGAAGACTCGCTGTGCACGTTCTGTTTTTATTTCAAACCCTAGTCCAATTATGCCCCACCGCTAACCCCGTTTCACCTAAAGTGTGTTGTTGAAGTCTACAATTGGGTTTTGACTCCCCGTGTGCAGTGACGCAGAAGATCGCTGTGTTTGCTCAGTATATAGTGCATTTTCTCATGGGAATATTCAATATGTTAAGACTCCAGAACCCCTCTAACCCAAGTAAGAGTCTGCCTGCATAGTAGTCACCGCACTTCAGAGTAATTCATTCTAAGTAGTGCATTCTGGTATCTGGCGATACAAGGCATTATATAAATGCAATTTTTTCTTTTTGTTTAAAATGGGCTATGGGACTCCTGCCATGTCTTCTCTGCCTTGTCTGCTTTCCCTGGTAATGCAGGTATGATGCCAATGTAATTTGCATAACTGCATCATGTTATTAAGAGACCATCAGTCTGTATGGGACACCTTCGTTGTAGAAGATTGTCAGAGTTTCTAGGGCAGGATGGCCATTCTGGATTACCAACTCATCGGGGTGGTTTAAAGGCTCAGCTTGTAATTGGACTGTCAGCCATGACTCAGTGGGTAGCACTCTCTCTCGCCTCTGAGTCAGAAGGTTGTGGGTTCAAGTCCCACTCCAGAGACTGGAGCACATAATCCAAGCTGACACTCCCAGTGCAGTACTGAGGGAGGTGCAGTTTTTCGGATGGGACGTTAAACCGAGGCCCCGTCTGCTCTCTCAGGGTGGATGTAAAAGATCCTATGGCACTATTTTGAAGAAGAGCAGGGGAGTTCTCCCCGGTGTCCTGGGGTCAATATTTATCCCTCAATCAACATCACTGAAACAGATTATCTGGTCATTATCAATTGGGCCAGAAATTCGGCTTTCCAGCTTCCTGCAGGTGCAAGCATCGCGCGCGTACTTGCCTACCGCGCCTGCAGTTGTGCTTTGGGCCCACGAGGACTTCGGGTCCTGGGCCTCCTCCAGCTGCCGGCGCGCAGTGCTTGTGTATCCCAGGGGCGCAGTTAGTTCGAAGCGTCCCCTGGGATCACGTGGGCCATGGAGAGCCAATCCTAGCGGGGCATTTTCATTCATAGATTTGACAGGAAGACCTGTCAAATCTATGAATAGAGATCGGCCCCAAAACCACACTTAAACTTCAAATAAATTTAAAAAAAACATCACATTTTTAAAATAACTAAGTTAAATAAATTAACTACTTTAAACAAAAATTTAAATTATTGAAAAAATTAATTATACTTTTTAACGGTGCTAAAAATAAACTTACCTTTCTTTAAAGTATCTAAAAAAAAAAATAAACCTGTTGAAAAAATTTTTACATTGTAATTAATTAACCACTTACCTTGTTAAAAACAGGCCTTGCGCCTCCTTTTTTAAAAGCGCAGCTTCTTCATGCTTACCTTCCCGGAGAAACCTGCAAAAAAAACTGAAGTTCGCTGCGTGCACGCAGCCTCTCCCGCGCACGCGTTCGACTTCTGAACCCCTCCCTTCAGTGCATGCAGGAAACTGGCACTTCAGGTGGCCTTACGGGTGAGTACACAGCGCGTACTCACCCAACAACAGCCGAATTTCTGGCCCAAAGTTGTTTGTGGGAGCTTGCTGTGCACAAATTGGCTGCCGCGTTTTCTACATTACAACAGTGACTACACTTCAAAAAGTACTTTATTGTCTGTAAAGCACTTTGAGACGTCCTGAGGTCGTGAAAGGTGCTGTATAAATGCAAGTCTTTTTTACATTTTGGACTGCTATCTGTGGCCCTGAGGTGTGACGAGATGTATAAAGTAGTTAGTGTACTCTTGTCTGCTGACCCCTGTAATGAATGCTTATTTAAGAACAACATGTACTAATATAGCGCCGTGTCTACAGCAAGCATCTGCCAAGATATATGCTGTTGTGTAAACTTGGTTATTTATTGGAATAAGACCAATGCAATATTTGTTCAGTGAATTAAATACCTGTATTGTAAAGAAAGGGTTCCTTCAGGTACAACGTGAATAGATGGGCTTAAGTTGAGAAGTTTATTGCTAAGTGGAATGTTTTAACAAGTATGTTCTGTGTCCCTCTTTTTTTTCCCCCCCTCCCCCCTCAGATGAAATGAATTTACCTGCCGACATTCCAAGCTATCTGTCCTCCCAAGGAACTCTGTCTGAGCCTCAGGAAGGCTACAGCAACTCGGAGGCTGGAAGCCACCAACAACTCATGGCATCCACTACCCATGGCTACGTACACAAAGGAACCGATGGTGAGTAAAGGCGCCTCTGCTGCTTTGCGCCCGAGTTTGTTGGGATGGTGAGCCCGGCTTGAGGTGCCGCAGAGTTCTGGGGGGCTCCTGGCTATAGGCGGCGGGTTCAAGCATCGGGAGACGGAAGGTAAATTTGTGGAAGTTAGAAGAAAGAGAGGAACTTTTCCACCTTAAGAACATAAGAAATAAGAGCAGGAGTGGGCCATTCGGCCCCTCGAGTCAGCTCCGCCATTCAGTAAGATCATGGCTCATCTTCAACCTCAACTCCATCTTCCCGCACTATCCCCATCTCCCTTCGTTCAAAGGACAATCAAGTTGTGGAATGGGTTACCAGGGAAGGACATTGAAGCAGACAGTATAGATGGGTTCACGAGACAATTGGACACATCTCTGGAGAGAGATGGGACTGAGGGATTAAAAAAAAAGAGACTTGCATTTATGTAGCGCCTTTCACGACCACTGGACGTCTCAATGTGCTTTACAGCCAATGAAGTACTATTTGCAGTGGAGTCACTGTTGTAATGTGGGAACGCGGCAGCCAATCTGCGCACAGCAAGGTCCCACAAACAGCAATGTGATAATGACCAAATAGTCTGTGTTTGTTATGTTGGTTGAGGGATAAATATTGGCCAGGACACTGGGGATAACTCCCTGTTCTTCAAAATAGTGGGATTTTTACGTCCACCTGAGCGAGTAGACAGGGCCTCAGTTTAATGTCTCATCCAAAAGACAGCACCTCTGACAGTGCAGCACTCCCTCAGCACTGCACTGGAGTGTCAGCCTAGCTTTATGTGCTCCAGTATCTGGAGTGGGACTTGAACCCACAACCTTCTAACTCAGGCGCATGTGCTACCCACTGAGCCACAGCTGATAGGGTGAGGTGGTGGGTAGGTGGGGTTGATCCAAGAAAAACCATCAGGCTTGTTGGGCCAAATGGCTTACACCAGCTTCTAGAAGGGAATTCTGCTCCAGTTGCTGTAGTTACAGTGTGCTGTTAACTCGGTTTTGGTGACATAATGCAGATGTGTCTAATTGCTATTGAAGTGCCTTGACTGTTGTACATAGAATTTACAGCACAGAAACAGGTCATTCGGCCCAACTGGTCTGTGCCGGTATTTATGCTCCACACGAGCCTTTGTTTTAATTGTATTCTAGTCTCTATATGCATTGGTGAAAATGTTACCGAATTATATTATCTGGTCTTGTGCAGTGCCATGGGCATTGGGACATATCGGGGATGGGGAGGAGGCTAGTTACACATGTCTTGTGATGCATTCTGGATTGCCATGATCTAATTGAATGACGGAATAGGCTCGAGGGGCTAAATGGCCGCTTCCTGTTCCTGTGTTCCTCGTGACGTGCTAATTTAGGCTTGAAACTCTGTTGCTTCCTCCCAATAGGTATTTGCTACGTAGACACTGGGAGTGAGACAGACGCCGACATCCTGACCACCCCCCTCACAACAAACCTGCACGGGAGAATGGGATCCTTGTATGCAGGAAGGAGCAGCTTCCACCCGAGTGAGCCTCGTGAAGGGCTTGCACAGCAGGCCAACCCAGGTATGCATTATAGGCGCTGCTTAAGTTTGGGATGGGTACTGGGTACATACTTGGAACGTAAAATGCAGTGCAAGGGAAAACCATTCAGCCCAGAGAACTCGGTCTGTACCAAGTCGGTACAAGGTTATTACATAACATAAGAATTAGGAACAGGAGTCGGCCATACGGGCCCTCGAGCCTGCTCCACCATTCAATAAGATCATGGTTGATCTTCGGCCTCAACTCCACTTTCCCACCTGATCTCCATATCCCTTGATTCCAAAAATCTATCTCAACCTCGAATACACCCAACGATTCAGCCTCCACAGCCCTCTGAGGCTGAGAACGCCAAAGACCCGCAACCCTCCGATTGAAGGAATTCCTCCCATCCCGGTCCCAAATGGCTGTCCCCCATCCCTAGACCATGTCTCTTTCTTTCCCACCCCCCCCCCCCCCCCACCTCTCCAGCCAGGGGAAACAAACCCCCATCATCTAACTGTATTCTAATGTAGGGTTATTCTTTCCTTCGCTGTGCCAGCTTGGCTCATTTTCTAGCATTCTCGCCTCTGGTCAGAAGCCTATGGGTTCAAGCCTTACTCAAGGACTTGAGCACATAATCTAGGCTGACTCTCCACTGCAGTACTAGGGAAGTGCTGCATTGTCGGAGGTGCCATCTTTTGGATGAGACGTTAAACCGAGTTTGGGTGGATGTATAAGATCCCATGGCACTATTTGAAGAGCAGGGCAGCTCTCCCGGTGTCCTGGCCGACACACGATCTCAACCAACATTGCCAAAACAATATAAGTGCTCATTGATGTTTGAAAGTAAAGACTTGCATTTATATAGCGCCTTTTGCGTCCTCAACGTCCCAAAGCGCTTTACAGCTATTTAAATATCTTGACGTGTAGTCACTGTTGTAATGTAGGAAACGCAGCTAACTTGCGCACAGCAAGCTCCCACAAATAGCAATAAGATGATGACCAGGTAATTTGTTTGAGTGATGTTGGTTGAAAGATAAATATTGGCCAGGACACTGGGGATAACTCCCCTGCTCCTCTTCGGAATAATGCTGTGGGATCTTTTACATCCACCTGAGAGGGCAGACGGGGCCTCGGTTTAACGTCTCGTCCGAAAGACGGCACCTCCGACAGTGCAGCACTCCCTCAGTGCCTAGATTATGTGCTCAAGTCCCGGAGTGGAACTTAAACCCACGACCTTCTGACTTAAAGGCAAGAGATCTTATGTACGAAATGGCTGCTGCGTTTGCCAATGTCGCAACAGTGAATGTGCTCCAAAATAATTCATTCTATGTGAGGTGCGTGCCAACATCCTGAGACAATGTAGATCTTTCTACCCCACTTCTAAACCTGCCACCATCACTGGAGTGTTGCGTAAATTATTATTTTTGACCCCTAAAATCTGTGCTTTCAGGTGGTACTTCCGGGCCGCTGTTGATCTGCTCGGACTGTTACGACAACGCGAGCATGTACGCAAAGAACAGAGAGTACTGTCCGTACACATTCCTTGGGCAGGAGGATCCCCTGGAGCATGCTCTGACCAACATTATGGGTCAGCTTCCAAAGGACAGCTTTGCAGTGCATGCTCAGCACGAGGGCACGGCCCTAGACAGTCTGATCACAGAAGCTGACATGTCCGTTTATCTAACAAACCACGACAGGATATGCAATCCAGCAACCGCGGCTCAGCAGCACCGCAAGGGTAAGTGGCTCATTTCAGGCCCAGCGACTGACGCCCGCATATCGAGAAATCAAAACTACCAACACTTGATGTTGTAACCTACAGCCCACATCTTGTAGTAAACATAGTTTAGAGGAAGCCACACGGTTCTAATCACTGCTATTACAGAGGGTTAAAAAAAAAAGAAAAATTGCCAAGTGCTGAAAATAGAAGCACAAAAATGTTGGAAATTCACAGCATGGTCACCACATTACAGGAAAGATGTGATTGCACTAGAGAGGGTACAGAGGAGATTTATGAGGATGTTGCCAGGACTGGAGAATTTTAGCTGAGGAAAGATTGGATAGGCTGGGGTTGTTTCCTTTGGAACAGAGGAGGCTGAGGGGAGACTTGATTGAGGTGTATAAAATTATGAGGGGCCTCATAGAGTGGATAGGAAGGATCTATTTCCCTTAGCAGAAGGGTCAATAACCAGGGGGCTCAGATTTAAAGTAATTGGTAGAAGGATTGGAGGGGAGTTGAGAACTTTTTTCACCCAGAGGGTGGTGGGGGTCTGGAACTCACTGCCTGAAAGGGTGGTAGAGGCAGAAACACTCATCACATTTAAAAAGTACTTGGATATTCACTTGGAAGTGCTGTAACCTACAGGGCTACGGACCAAGAGCTGGAAAGTGGGATTAGGCTGGAGAGCTCTTTCAGCCAGCACAGACACGATGGGCCGAATGGCCACCTTCTGTAAATTTCTATGATATGATTCTATGATTTAACGTTTCTGGTGAACGTTTTGATGAGAGTCCTATTTAACATCAGCATCTGTGCTTCACACTAATTCATTCTGTGTAAAATGCTTTGTGGCAGCCTGCGATCTGTACATGGCACTGTATAAAGGGGAGTCCTGTTACCCAACCCAGGGTGGGGGTGGGGGGGGGTCCAGAACAAGGGGGCAGAACCTTAAAATTAGAGCCAGGCCGTTCAGGGGTGATGTCAGGAAGCACTTCTTCACACAAAGGGCAATGGAAATCTGGAACTCGCTCCCCCAAAAAGCTGTTGAGCCTGGGGGTCAATTTTTGTTGGGTAAGGGTATTGAGGGTTACAGAACCAAGGCGGGTAGATGGAGTTGAGATACAGTTCAGCCATGACCTCATTGAATGGTGGATCAACCTCACGGGGATGAATGGCCTCCTCCTGTTCCTATGTTAAGAGTATTGTGTTAAAGTTAAACATTGCGTGTTCTTAATTTTCTTATTGTCGGTTGTTTTGCTTCTTTTGCTAGAATCCTACCCGCGGCCTCCATGGGGTCTGAATGTGGATTCGGGACTGCACGCACATTCCCATTATTCACAGCAGCCCGTGACTGTCCATGAGAATCCCCGGGCTCTTGTGGAAGGTGAGGACGAGCCAGAGGGCGGGTCTGAGCCCACTGCGGCCAACAGCAGACTGAGCCAGAGAAGCCTTGAGCAGAGCGCTGGCAGTGAGCGGACTCTAACCGTGCAGGCCTACGGGGCCACTACGTAGATTGTATGTGCAATGAACGCAAATGCATTAGCGGTACTCTGAGCGACAGAACCTTCACCCACTACCTCAAAGCCCCGACACTGAGGCCAGAAACACCGGAGATATGTATGTTTATGATTAGGCTTAACAGATCTTCATTACTCTCCTCCTCATCATTTACTTATTTTTTAAAGAAAACAATCTTTGTAAGGAAGCGGCGGAGGAATAATTCCATTTCAAGCGCATTTGTTCTCCCAGTGCCAGCCACACACTGTATATACAATAGTGTTAGGAGATTTTAGCGTATCCGTGCAAATACTTTATAGGCAAATAAAACACTTGGAATTGCGGAATGTGATCCCTGAAATATCGGTAAACCTCATGGAATCGCATAATAAAAATTGAATTTGACTTAAAACATTGGCTATAGGAAAAGTCACACTCTAGCCAATTGTGCAGTAGTCTTTCTGTGTGGCATTTAATTCATCCCCTTCAAATTTTTGTCCTCCACTGATAGGCTGTACCCGCCAGTAATTCACCCAGCGTTGTTCAGCTCGGAGTGCTGTCCAGAACAAGGTCTGGAGCGACAGGATCTAGAATGGAGCTGCTGGGTGCATGTTTCACAGTTAGTGAATACAGTGTGCAGCATGTTACTGACATCACAGTGACAACACTGCAGTAAGTAGCAGCTTTAAGAACAGCGCGTGGATGAGCGAGCACGTGTAATTGTTCTCCTGTCTGAATTGATTGTACAGTAACGCGATTGCTTGGTTTGCGGCTCTGAGTCTGACTTTCCAATTAGCCTTTCTAAAAGAATCTCATCTTTGCCAAGACAGTAGCAATAAGTCAGAACGGCAGCCAAAAGAGCATTTTCTCTTCTCTCCCAAGTGTGAGAATTATATAGACAGTCAGCGGGCAGGCACCACGCTGAGTTATTGGTTATATTCCAGCCTCAGTACAGTTAATATAGAGCCATTGCAGTAACCGGACTGCATTGAAAATGTGGAATACACTGGTTGAATTGTGGGTTTTGCGTTGCTGCCAGTGTCTGATTTATGCTGCTGCGAACATTACTGGTTTTGTAAAGCACTTGAGTTTTAAAAAGAACGAACGTGCAGCGCTCCATCCAAGACCAGCTCCATGTGACATGGCTGTCGCATCTCACTCGCAAGATTTGAGAAGGACGTCCTTTGGCTTGGCACTGGACAGCTGAGAAAGATCGACTGGTTTTTGACTCGCTGCGAGTGTGAATTTGAAAGCGTAAGCCGTTGATTAAACGGCTCAGAGTTCAAGACTCCAGATTGTCCTCGTCTGTTCAAGACTTGAGCTGGAACCAAAGCACCGACTCCCAAGCCCCCTTCCCGGAAGCGAGTGGCAAACACAGTATGTCTCAGTGCCGCTCTCCTCCTCCTGTGTTGCTGCATAACCTCGGCAGGATAATCATAAACATACATACAGCATTTTATTTTGGCCTAATGGTGACCCCCTTCGTTGGGTAGCCAGCAGGAGAGAACTTGCCGGGGGCCAGAAACATAGCCGGTTCCGTGCGACTGCTGAAACTTGCCCCTGGCCACAATGTTCTTGTCTATTTTGGAACCTTTGGTATAAATTGACTCTAGCATTTATAACTTTTATATATATTCAAATGTAGAGCCTTATATAATGTAAATAAGTTTCCTTTTCTTTAATTGTGGGATTGCGTGCTTATTGTGAGAACTGGTACACGTGATATCCGTGTAGCTGGGCCAATACCTTCAATTCCACCATCTGAACTGTGTCCCAAATTAGTCCTGGTACCTGCAGCTTTGAGTAATCATCAATGTCCTAATCACTACAGATCAGTAGAATACGATGGCAATGGGAGCCATTCACTGCTATCCCTGATTCCAGCAGTTCTGTGCCTGTCACGACCAATATTCCCTTTAAGCTGCGCGGCGCGCTGCAGCTCCCGTGCGGCCGGCTCACTGGCTTTTAAATAGGAAAAACCGCGCCTGCGTGGTATTTTGAATGGGCAGCGCAGCCCCTTAAAGGGGACACGCACCCAAAAAAAAATTAAAGGGAATATTGATGATCGACCTGTAGGTTTCGTAACCTCCCGGGATTTCGGAACGCTTTGTGCAATCCCACTGTATTACAACAGAAACATCAGTGAGAGATGACACACTCGAGGTAGCTGCATACAGGCAGCAAGGCTGACATCCCAATGGCCAGCTTCAAAAACTTGTGAATTCTCCCACTGAATAAGCACCTATTCCTTAACTTCCTGCCCCTACATTGGATCCGCTGTCAGTAACTGTGATCAGAGTGAAGTACTGTAGCTCCCCTTTCCCCCCTAAACTATAACGTGCGGCTTGAAGTAGCACAGTAGTGTATTGTAGCGACCACTACCTGTACAGCCACAGTTTGCTATGTGGACCTTCAGTTTTCCATTGCTGCTAGAGCGCCTTGTCCTCCTGGCCTCCCAAAACTGGTTTGTAGTCATGGGAACAGGAAGGAGTCGGCCATTCAGCCCCTTGAGTCATACCCAAGACTACCTGGTGTGAACTGCCAAACCGGGGAGGTGGAATGCTGCCCAAACTCTTAACACTATTAAAACCCTTAAGCAAAGTAGCTGCTCTGTTGGTCGCAGTTGTGTTGCAGGAGCGTTAATTATACGGTCAGTCACTTTGCCTTCAACTGAAGGTAATTGTAATCCCGATCAAAAAATCTCCTCCAGCTGTAAATTAATTGACCGTGAACACAGCCTCTGTCTTACCGGCGTGGCTCAGGAGCCACTCCAGTCACCATACCGTGCCCTACACCATACGCTATCGCCATGCCATGCCTCGGTCACCGTGGGATACGTCCAGCACCAAAGGCCGCTACATAAACCGAATCTCTCTGGGTACATTAGCCTTGTGGTTCTGGTACTGGTCCGAGTAACTAAGTTTCAATCCCATGATGCAGTTTTTTGAGGTTGAATTCAATAAGCCTGTTAATTTGTGGTTTAACACAAGGAGAAGTAAGCATGAAAACCGCCGGATTATTGCCGAAACCCAACTGATTGCCTAATGTCCTTCAGCGAAGGGAACCTGCCCCCTTGCCTGATCTGGCCCTACACGTGACTCCAGCTCACACCATGTGCTTGACTCTTAATACCTTGCCAGTGTCACCCACATCCAGAGAACAGTCAGAGAGCACAAACCCATTTAGAAACATAGAAACTAGGAGCAGGAGTAGGCCATTCGGCCCGTCGAGCCTGCTCCGCCATTCAATATGATCATGGCTGATCATCCAAATCCAGTACCCCGTCCCTGCTCTCCCACACAAAATCCCCACAGTACAGATAGAGGCCATCTCGGCCCATCGAGCCTGCACCTATCCCACCCTATCCCTGTAACCCCACGTATTTAATTCCCCCTAACCTATCCCATCCTATCCCCGTAACCCCGCATATTTAATCCCCCCCTAACACTAAGGGTCAATTTATCATAGCCAAATCAACCTAACCCGCACATTTAAGTGCTGACATTTAACTGCAGTGCACAGACTGTTCTAGCACAGCTGTTACTTTGCTACTTGTTAATTGTGTTTCTCGTTTATCAGGCCTACTGTATAAACCTCTTCCTCCATCGCCTTGAAGCGTCTAACACATTGAGTTAATTTGCACAGGACTTTGAGTCTCTAATCTCTGTTCTAATCACCTCTGAGATGTTGGCTAAAGATGTCACTGGAGTTGGGATGAGGTATCGGAGCCACTAATCTCTTAGTTTGATACGATAAATCCAAGTTTGTAGGCTGCAGCTTAACTTGAAACCCGAGACGAGTTTTTTTTTTAACTTACAGCACAGAAGGAGGCCATTCGGCCCGTCGTGCCTGTGCTGGCTCTTTGAAAGAGCAGTCGTGCTCAGTTCCACATCCCTCGCTTTTTGTCCGTGACCCTGTAAGTGCGTCATCCTCCAGTACCGTCCAACTCCCTTTTAAAATTATTGATGGAATCCGCTTCCACCACCTTTTCAGGTGGAGTGTTCCAGATCCCCACAACTCTGAAAAAATTTCTCCTCATCTCCCCTTGATCTTTTGCCAATGGTTTAAATCTATGGCCTCATTATTGACCCACTCGCCAGATATTTTTTCCCTATTTACTCTATCAAAACCTCTCATCATCTTGAAAACCTTTATTGGGTCACCTCTTAACCTTCTCTGTTCCAAGGAGTTTCAGAAATGATCTTCAGATATTCATACCACAATCTGTGAGGACAGTTTGTGAAATGTATTTGCAGAATGGCTTGGCGCAGTGTTTAGGTTCACACTGCTTGTCTTTTAAATTATTGGCCATTGCTAGTTTCCCTGAGAAGGTGGGGATGGGGGTACAATTGAGTAGCTTGCTACAGTAGTCAACCATGTTGGTGTGGGACTGGAGTCACGTATAGGCCCAACCGGGTAAGGATGGCAGGTTTCCTTCCCTAAAGGACATTAGTGAATCAGTTGGGTTTTTACGACAATCCGACAGCTTCATGGTCATGTTTACTGATGCCAGCTTTTTTTTGACCGAATTCAATTCCGAACCTCCATGAGCTCACGTTCTCTAGATTATTAATCCAGGCTGCTCTTACTAGTCCAGTAACAGAACCACTACACTGCCGTACCCATGTCTGACATGTTTGCTCTCTGCACTACCTGCTCCTGACTGTTCAAATCGCCTAAAGTCTTTCTCGTGCACCTCTTGGAACTAAAGCTGCCATCTGATAGAATGTATTAATTACCACTCATTTATTCCTGCGTTCTCCTCTCTCTTTCTGGATCGCAAGTGGGGGGCACAAGAAGGAAATGGTATTTCATTAATAATTGTTCAACATTCTGTGGCTTTTTCTTCAACTGACACCCGGTGGTAATGATTAACAACAGATTTATTTGATCTGATTGTCAGCAGTTGTAGTGCAGTGTGATTTATTCCCTTGGTGCGAAGTATTGTTTCAGTGACCAGTGATTGTTGAGTGACGGCAGTGAATTATTACTGAAACCTTCAATTCCAAAGCATATTTAGGGCATAGTAATGAATTGCCAGGGATTGAATGGTTGGTAACGGGTTTCTGACTTTCATGCATAAGATTGTCTTTACGCGGCCAAATCTTACATAGTATTTACAGCACAGAAACAGGCCATTCGGCCCAACTGGTCCGTGCCGGTGTTTATGTTCCACACAAGCCTCCTCCCACCCCTCTTCATCTCACCCTATCAACATATCCTTCCTCTCTCATGTGTTTATCCAGCTTCCCCTTAAATGTATCTCTGCTATTCGCCTCAACCACTCCCTGTGGTAGCGAGTTCCACATTCTCACCACTCTTTGGTTAAAGAAGTTTCTCCTGAATTCCCGTTTGGATTTATTAGTGACTATCTTTTACATTTATGTCGTCGTCGACGTCCCCCCCCCCCCCCCCAACAAGTGGAAACTCTCTCTCTCTCTCTGTCTACCCTATCAAACCCCTTCATAATTTTAAAGACCTCTATCAGGTTATCCCTCAGCCTTCTCTTTTTTCTAGAGAAAAGAGCCCCAGCCTGTTCAATCTTTCCTGATAGCAGAACTGAGTGCATACAACTATAATCCTTGAACAATTTTTTTGCACTTTCTCCAGTGCATCTATATCCTTTTTTAAATCTCTGGCATTTCTGTACTAGTGCATTTGTCCTCTTGGGGATGTTGGTGAGGGGCTGTCACCTGTATTAGGGTGGCATTGTCGCTAAAGTCAGTAGGTTTCTGCTATCTAATAGCCTTGGGATGTGAGTGTTTTGGCGATGATACTACGGTCATTGCTCCTCTGAATTTTCCTCTCGTTCCTCCAATGCTTCAAGGATATTCTGTCACTGCATTGAACCAGCCACGGTCGCTGATGCCTTCATTCACTCAATCTCCCGCCTCCCAAACTCCTCCAACATAAACTGCAACGTCCCGAATTCCACCACTCGCAGCCTAATCTATACACATTTCCGCTCGCCTGTCATCCCCATCCCCGACTCTTCGATATCGAGGTCCTGATTCTTGTCTACGAGTCCCTCACTGGCCTCGCCTCTCCTGCCCTTTGCACCCTCCTACTCCTACCCTCAGTTCTTCCAGCTCTGGTCTACTGACCATTCCCCAATCCTTTTCTGCCAGCAGCAAGAGTCTTTAGTCATCCCTCCTCTCATTCATTAAACTCCTCTCTCCATCCTCAAAACCAACCTTTGGGCTACCTTTCCTAACCGCCCTCCTGCTCCTGACTCCCACTGCAAAGTATCATGGGATGTTTTAGCCACATTTAGAATTGCTGTCCAAATGTAAATTGTTGCCGTGAAGCTCATTTTTTCTGTGTCCTATTCTTAACTCGTTCTTTCCCAGAATCTCAAAGCAATGGAGCTCCTTGTGTCTTCCTCTCCTTCCAATGTTCAGGTTTTCAGAACCCAAGCTTGGTGCCGCCTTATCAAGTTCCTGATCACCCTCGCTCTTTATGTTGGTTGTGTCCTGCAGATTTTGCCTTGACCCTTCAAGTAGGTTTCTCAACTTTGAAAATAAAATTAGGTGCCCAGAAAACGAGCAGGATCGGCTAAACGACTTGTCTTTGTTCCTGTTTTTTTTTTAAGCTTAACCTGCACGTGTGGGGACAGTAGATTAGTCACCAGGGTTGCGATTTGTCCAGCAACAAACTACCCCCCCCCCCCCCCCCCCCCCCAAAAACGCAAGTTATTTAATGGAAGCCAGCGAGCCTCATCGCAGATTGATTGGGTGTACGTTCACACTGCAGTTTCCTACACACTGAGTTCTAGATGTCGGAAGGTGCTCCTCTCGCTCAATGACAGGTCCTGTACTCTTCCCAGTACTGTAATTGGGCGCAAGCAAGCGAGCAATTGCTCCGAGGCAGCAGAGGTTCATAGAATAGTACAGCACAGAAGGAGACCATTCGGCCCATCGAGTCTGTGCTGGTTCTTTCGACGAGCAATCCACTTAGTCCCGCTCCCCTGCTCTTTCCCCATATCCCTGCAATTTTTTCTCAAGACATTTATCCAATTCCCTATTGAAGGCTACTATTGAATCTGCCTCCACCACCCTATTAGGCAGCGCATTCCAAATCCTAGCCACTTGTTGCATAAAGTTTTTCCTCATGTCGCCTCTGATTCTTTTGGCAATCACCTTAAATCTGTGTCCTCTGGTTATCGATCATTCAGCCATTGGAAACCGTTGCTCTTTATTTACTCTATCTAAACCCTTCATGATTTTAAACACCTCTCTCAAATCTCCTCTTGGTCTTCTCTGCTCTAAGGAGAACAACCCATTAAAGCATCGACTGTCCACGACCTCGCTGTCTGCCTTTAGTTCCAGTCGATCCTCACTGATCTGATATCCCCCCAGGTTAGTTTTCTTGAGTCCGGTTCTCGTTGCAAAATAGAAATGTGGGGGTGGGGGGGCACTATAAATGCAGGGAATCTGAAAGAAACACAAGATTTGTGAAGAGAAATGGTGAGTTAACATTTTAGGTGTGGAACCTTGTTGGTATTGAGGCATCTGGTACTGTTCTATGAACCTCTACAGGGACTGTGCTCTAAACCCTCTACAGGGACTGTGCTCTAAACCCTCTCTACAGGGATTGTGCTCTAAACCCTCTCTACAGGGACTGTGCTCTAAACCCCCTCTACAGGGACTGTGCTCTAAACCCTCTCTACAGGGACTGTGCTCTAAACCCTCTACAGGGACTGTGCTCTAAACCCTCTCTACAGGGACTGTGCTACAAACCCTCTCTACAGGGACTGTGCGACAAACCCTCTCTACAGGGACTGTGCGACAAACCCTCTCTACAGGGACTGTGCGACAAACCCTCTCTACAGGGACTGTGCGACAAACCCTCTCTACAGGGACTGTGCGACAAACCCCTCTCTACAGGGACTGTGCGACAAACCCCTCTCTACAGGGACTGTGCGACAAACCCCTCTCTACAGGGACTGTGCGACAAACCCCTCTCTACAGGGACTGTGCGACAAACCCCTCTCTACAGGGACTGTGCGACAAACCCCTCTCTACAGGGACTGTGCGACAAACCCCTCTCTACAGGGACTGTGCGACAAACCCCCCTCTACAGGGACTGTGCGACAAACCCCTCTCTACAGGGACTGTGCGACAAACCCCTCTCTACAGGGACTGTGCGACAAACCCCTCTCTACAGGGACTGTGCGACAAACCCCTCTCTACATCTACAGGGACTGTGCGACAAACCCCCCTCTACATCTACGGGGACTGTGCGACAAACCCCCCTCTACATCTACGGGGACTGTGCGACAAACCCCCCTCTACATCTACGGGGACTGTGCGACAAACCCCCCTCTACATCTACGGGGACTGTGCGACAAACCCCCCTCTACATCTACGGGGACTGTGCGACAAACCCCCCTCTACATCTACGGGGACTGTGCGACAAACCCCCCTCTACATCTACGGGGACTGTGCGACAAACCCCCCTCTACATCTACGGGGACTGTGCGACAAACCCCCCTCTACATCTACGGGGACTGTGCGACAAACCCCCCTCTACATCTACGGGGACTGTGCGACAAACCCCCCTCTACATCTACGGGGACTGTGCGACAAACCCCCCTCTACATCTACGGGGACTGTGCGACAAACCCCCCTCTACATCTACGGGGACTGTGCGACAAACCCCCCTCTACATCTACGGGGACTGTGCGACAAACCCCCCTCTACATCTACGGGGACTGTGCGACAAACCCCCCTCTACATCTACGGGGACTGTGCGACAAACCCCCCTCTACATCTACGGGGACTGTGCGACAAACCCCCCTCTACATCTACGGGGACTGTGCGACAAACCCCCCTCTACATCTACGGGGACTGTGCGACAAACCCCCCTCTACATCTACGGGGACTGTGCGACAAACCCCCCTCTACATCTACGGGGACTGTGCGACAAACCCCCCTCTACATCTACGGGGACTGTGCGACAAACCCCCCTCTACATCTACGGGGACTGTGCGACAAACCCCCCTCTACATCTACGGGGACTGTGCGACAAACCCCCCTCTACATCTACGGGGACTGTGCGACAAACCCCCCTCTACATCTACGGGGACTGTGCGACAAACCCCCCTCTACATCTACGGGGACTGTGCTGTGAACCGTCTGCAGTTGCTGTGTCTATCCTTGTGTATATTTGTTTCACCTCAGTCATGTGTACATTCTGTAAAGCATGTGTAAAATAAACGTGTTTCTGTAAAATATCTTGTATTTCTGCATACAATAAAAAGTAGGAAAACTGAGCTATGGGTGTTTGGAGTGTTTAATCAATCATGTGGCACGGCAGGTGGCCAGGTGAAGGTTTCAGGTGAAGTAGGGTTAGAAGGTGGGAAATAATTGGCCCAGGGCTCACGAGATATATTTTAGTTCACATTCTAACGCCATACATTCTGTCATTATTTATATAATACTTTGGTTTTATATTATTTATAATTAAACAGCATAAACTTGGGCTTGTATTCCCTTGCGTTTAGAAGGTTGAGGGGTGATCCAATTGAGGTGTTTAAAATGACGGATTTGATAGGGTAGATAGAAACTATTTCTTCTAATGGGACTAAAAGTCAATAAATCCCAAGGACCAGATGACCTACATCCTAGGGTTTTGAAAGAGGTGGCCATTGGGATAGTGGACGCATTGGTTGTCATCTTCCAAAATTCTATAGATTCTGGAACGGTTCCTGCAGATTGGAGGATAGCAAATGTAACCCTGCTATTTAAGAAAGGAGGGAGAGAAAATGGGGAACTACAGACCTGTTAGCCTCACATCAGTAGTTGGGAAAATGCTGGAATCTATTATAAAGGACAAATGTGAGAAGTCACACAACACCAGGTTATAGTCCAACAGCTTTATTTGAAATCACAAGCTTTCGGAGCGCTGCTCCTTCGTCAGGTGAAGTGAAGAGATGCATATAGGCACAGCATATATAGTCAGAGAACACTGCCAGATGATTACAGTTAATCTTTCCAACTGCCATTTATCACACCTCGGCAGAGAGATAATCACAGCAATCAAAGGTGTGGATGGTGTCCAAACAGGTCAGTCAGGAAAACATTACATCAAAGTCAATGTGGCAGATGCTGGGGTCTGTATGGAAAACAAAAAACTTTTTTTGCTGGAAATCACAGCAGGTCCGGCCGCATCTGTGTAGCGAGAACAAGCCAACGACGACTCGAGTCTGGATGACTCTACGTCAGGTGGGGTTACATGTAGCGTGACATGAACCCAAGATCCCGGTTGAGGCCGTCCTCATGGGTGCAGAACTTGGCTATCAGTTTCTGCTGGACGATTTTGCGTTGTGTGTCTCGAAGGCCGCCTTGGAGAACGCTTACCCGAAGATCGGAGGCTGAATGTCCTTGACTGCTGAAGTGTTCCCCAACTGGGAGGGAACACTCCTGCCTGGCGATTGTTGCGCGGTGTCCGTTCATAAGTTGTCGCAGTGTCTGCATGGTCTCGCCGATGTACCATGCTCCGGGGCATCCTTTCCTGCAACGTATGAGGTAGACAACGTTGGCCGAGTCACATGAGTATGTACCATATACCTGGTGGGTGGTGTCCTCACGTGTGATGATGGTATCTGTGTTGATGATCTGGCATGTCTTGCAGAGGTTGCCGTGGCAGGGTTATGTGGTGTCGTGGTCGCTGTTCTCCTGAAAGCTGGGTAATTTGCTGCGAACGATGGTCTGTTTGAGGTTAGGCGGCTGTTTGAAGGAGAGTTGTGGGGGCAATAGGATGGCCTTAGCGAGGTGTTCGTCGTCATCGATGACATGTTGAAGGCTGCGAAGAACATGGCGTAGTTTCTCCGCTCCAGGGAAGTACTGGACGACGTAGGGTACTCTGTTGGTTGTGTCCCGTGTTTGTCTTCTGAGGAGGTCTATGCGATTTTTCGCTGTGGCCCGTTTGAACTGTCGATCGACGAGTCGAGCGTCATACCCCGTTCTTACGAGGGCGTCTTTCAGCGTCTGTAGGTGTCCATCGCGTTCCTCCTCGTCTGAGCCGATCCTGTGTATTCGCAGGGCTTGTCCATAGGGGATGGCTTCTTTAACGTGGTTAGGGTGGAAGCTGGAGAAGTGGAGCATCGTGAGGTCCGTGGGCTTGCGGTAGAGTGAAGTGCTGAGGTGTCCGTCTTTGATGGAGATTCGTGTGTCCAAGAATGAAACCGATTCTGAGGAGTAGTCCATGGTGAGTTTGATGGTGGGATGGAACTTGTTGATGTTATCGTGTAGTCTTTTCAGTGATTCTTCGCCGTGGGTCCATTGGAAGAAAATGTCGTCGATGTATCTGGTGTATAGCGTTGGTTGGAGTTCCTGTGCAGCGAAGAAGTCTTGCTCGAACTTGTGCATGAAGATGTTGGCGTATTGGGGTGCGAATTTGGTCTCCATGGCTGTTCCGTGTGTTTGGGTAAAAAAATGGTTGTCGAAGGTGAAGACATTGTGGTCAAGGATGAAGCGGATGAGTTGTAGGATGGCGTCTGGAGATTGGCGGCTGTTGGTGTTGAGTACTGAGGCTGTCGCAGCGATGCTGTCATCGTGGGGGATAACTGGTGTAGAGTGCCGAGACGTCCATCGTGGTGAGGAGTGTTCCTGGTTCAACTGGTCCGTGGGTGCTGAGTTTCTGTAAGAAGTCTGCAGTGTCGCGACAGAAGCTGGGGGTTCCCTGTACGATGGGTTTCAGGATGCCCTCGACGTATCCAGAGAGGTTCTCACACAGGGTTCCGTTGCCTGATATGATAGGACGTCCGGGTGTGTTGGCTTTGTGTATCTTTGGGAGGCAGTAGAAGTGTCCCACGCGGGGAGTACGTGGGATGAGAGCACGTAGGATGCTTTGAAGGTCTGGATCGAAGGTCTTGATCAGTCTATTGAGTTGGCAGGTGTGTTCTTTGGTCGGATCTGCGGGTAACTGTCTAGTGTTCCTGGTTGTCCAGTTTGCAATAGTCCATTCTGTTCTGTATGACGATGGCTCCTCCTTTGTCCGCTGGTTTGATGACGATGTTGCGGTTGGTCTTGAGAGCGTGGATGGCGTTGCGTTGTGCTCGGGTGACATTCTGGACTGTCTTGTGAGTGCGGCTGATGAATCTGGCGTTGATGCATCTCCTGACAGCTTGAGCATACATGTCAAGCTTAGGGCAGCGACCCTCCGGAGGGGTCCAATTAGACTCCTCTTCAGTTGCTGCACTGTGGGTCCCTCTGTCTGCTGTTCCGGATCATTGATTGTCTCATTGGGTTCGCTGCTGACATCTTGGGATTCGTGGAAGAATTCCCGGAGCCTCATTCTCCTGATGAATTCCTCTGTGTCTGCCGCGAGACCGATGGGGTCCATTTTGGTGGTGGGGCAGAAAATGAGCCCTCGGCTGAGAACTTCGATTTCGTCTGGTTGAAGGGTGTGGTCGGACAAGTTGACGATGGACTTCCCTGTGGTTGCAACCGTGGTACCGGGGTAGGCTTGGTTGCTGCTGGTGGTGATGCCGAGTACTGGCTACTTAGAAACTAATAAGATTGGGCAGAGTCAACATGGATTTATGAAAGGGAAATCCTGTTTGACAAACCTATTGAAGTTCTTTGAGGATGTAACTAGTGGAGTAGACAAAGGGGAACCGGTAGATGTGGTGTATTTGGATTTTCAGAAGGCCTTCGATAAGGTCCCACACAAGAAGTTGGTGAACAAAATTAGGGCACATGGAATTGGGGGTAATATACTAGCATGGATTGTGAATTGGTTAACAGACAGAAAACAAAGAGTAGGGATAAACGGGTCTTTTTCAGGATGGCATGCTGTGACTAGTGGGGTACCGCAAGGATCGGTGCTTGGGCCCCAGCTATTCACAATCTATATCAATGATTTGGATGAGGGGACTAAATGTAACATTTCTAAATTTGCTGATGATACAAAGCTAGGTGGCAGTGTCAGTTGCGAAGAGGATGTGAAGAGGCTTCAAGGGGATCTCGACAGGCTCAGTGAGTGGGCGAGAACATGGCAGATGGAATATAATGTGGATAAATGTGAAGTTATCCACTTTGGTAGAAAAAAACAGAAAGGCAGAGTATTTCCTAAATGGTGAAAGATTGGGGAATGCAGATGCTCAAAGGGACCTGGGTGTCCTTGTACATGAGTCACAAAGTGAATGTGCAGGTGCAGCAAGCCATTAGGAAGGCAAATGGTATGCTGGCCTTCATTACAAGAGGATTTGAGTACAGGAGTAAAGAAGTCTTACTCCAATTATATAGGGCCTTGGTGAGACCACACCTGGAGTACTGTGTACAATTTTGGTATCCTTACCTAAGGAAGGATATACTTGCCATAGAGGGAGTGCAACGAAGGTTCACGAGATTGATTCCTGGGATGGTGGGACTGTCGTATGAGAAGAGATTGAGTAAACTAGGCCTGTATTCTCTTGAATTCAGAAGAATGAGAGGGGATCTCATTGAAATGTACAAAACTATTACAGGGCTTGATGGGGTGGATGCTGGGAGAATGTTTCCATTGGCTGGGGAGTCCAGAACCTAGGGGCCACAGCCTCAGGATAAAGGGTAGGCCATCCGGACTGAGATGAGAAGAAATTTCTTCACACAGTGGGTGGTGAATCTTTGGAATTCTCTACCACAGAGGGCTGTGGAGGCTCAGTCATTGGGTATATTCAAAACAGAAGTCGATAGATTTCTGACGAGTAAGGGCATCAAGGGATATGGCGATAGAGCCGGTGAATGAAGTTGAGGCAGAAGATCAGCCATGATCTCATTGAATGGTGGAGCAGGCTCAAAGGGCCAAATGGCCTACTCCTGCTCCTATTTCTTATGTTTGGGAATCCAGAACAAGTGGGCAGAATCTTAAATTTAGAGCGAGACCATTTAGGAAGCATTTTTTCCACACACACGGTAATGGAAATCTGGAACTCACCTCCCCCAAAAGGCTGGATGCTGGGGGTCAATTGAAATTTTCAAGACTGAGAACGATGGATTTTTGTTCGGTAAGGGTATCGAGGAATAAGGAGCTGAGGTACAGATCAGCCATGATCTAATTGAATGGTGGAATAGGCTCGAGGGGCTGAAAGGCCTCCTGTTCCTACGTAACAGCCAAACTTACGGCAGTTTAGGAAGAGTAGAGTGGGTGGGAACTAGATCCCGGCTTTTATCCTCGGTGTGCGTTGGGTTAGTGGGGCGCGGTGTTTCTCAGTTGGGGAGTCAAAAAAGAATCAGCCAGGGTCTCCGCACTTGACCATCCCCCAGTGGTCCCTGCTGGAAAGTGTGTCTGTGGATGTCTGTTGAGAAATGGGGGCCACAGGCTCAGCTGTGGTTCCCTCCATGGTCTGATGGCCTGCTGGCACTTGCGTCAAGAGTGGATACTTGAGCTGTTGCCTGACGACAAAAATCAACTCTTTTAGGGGGGAGGAAATTTGACGGGAAAACAGGAAATCCCAATCACAAGCGTGGTTCCCCCCACTGCACCGTATTCTGTAACGCGCTCTCCCCCGGTGATGGCCACTGACTCGGGGCTGGGTCGTGAAGCCTGCCAATGTGCAGGTTTAGAATGTGGTTACTCTGCCAAAGTGAGAGTCTTGAGTCGTGATTCACATTTCATACCCATTAAATAAATCTACTGCAATTCATAGAGTCTTACAGCACAGAAGGAAGCCATTCTGCCCATCGTGCCTATGCTGGTTCTTTTTGAAAGAGCTATCCAATAAGTCCCACTCCTGCCCCCTGCTCTTTCCCCATTGCCCTGCAGATTTTTCCTCTTCAAGTATTTATCCAATTCCAGTTTGAAAGTTGCTATTGAATCTACTTTCACCGCCCTTTCAGGCAGTGCATTCCAGATCATCACAACTTGCTGCGTAAAAATATTTCTCATCTCCCCTCCTGGTTCTTTTGCCAACTATCTTAAATCTGTGTCGTCTGTCACTGGAAACAGTTTCTCCTTATTTTTTTCTCTTATCAAAACCCCTTTATAATATTGACCACCTCTATTAAATCTCCTCTTAGCCTTCTAAGGAGAACAACCCCAGCTTCTCCAGTCTCTCCACCTAACTGAAGTCCCTTATCCCGGGTACCAGCCTAGTAAATCTCTGCATTATAGTTGTGTGTTTTGGCAGATGGATCCTAGTCTCCAGTGCCTACCAGCGCATACCCTTAAATCACACCATCTGCATAACTGAACATGTTGGAAAGAAAAGAATGAGCTTGCACTTCTTGAGTGCCTTTCATGACATCAGGACGTCCTGAAGTGCCAATGAAGTACTTTTGAAGTGTAGTCACTGTTGTAATGTCGGGAAAGCGGCAGCCAATTTGCACACAGCAAGCTCCCACAAACAGCAATGAGATAATGACCAGATAATCTCTCTCAATCTCTCCTTTTTGTTCTTTCATCCCCTCCCCCTTTTCCCAGCTTTATCCTTGCCTTAAATCTATTTGATTTCCTGCTATTTCCAATCTGTCTTCGGTGTTGGTTGAGGGATAATATTGGCCAGGACCCCGGGAGAACTCCCCTGCTCTTGGAACAGTGCCGTGGGATCTCTTGCATCCACCTGCAAGGGCAGATTGCTCTAAAATACCTGTGCATGAATTTTCAAACCACATCTTAATGTTTCAAAGTGGCTGCAAAGAAAGAAAGCTTGCATTTGTATTTCACAACCTCCGGATGTCTAAAAGCACTTCATATCCAGTGAAATACTTTGGAACATTCAGCCCCTCGATCTTGTTCCGCCATTTAATGAGATTATGGCTGATCTGTATCTTAACTCCATCCACCCGCCTTGGCTCCATATCCTTTTATACCTTTGGCTAGAAAAAAATCTATCAATCTCCGATTTAAAATTCTTAACTGAGCTAGCATCTGCTTTCTGCGGGAGAGAGTTCCACACTTCTACCACCCTTTGCGTGAAGAAGTGTTTCCTAACTTCTCTCCTACATGGCCTGGCTCTGATTTTAAGGTTTAGCTTCTTGTCCTAGACTCCCCCCACCAGCGGAAAAAGTTTCTCTCTCTCTCTCTCTCTACCCTATTACTTTCAAAATCCTAAAAACCTCAATCAAATTGCCCCTTACCCACCTATATTCAGTGAATACAAGCCTAGTTTATGTAATCTCTCCTCATAATCTCGCCCTTGGAGCCCTGGTGACATTCTGGTGAATCTGCGCTGCCCTCCTTCCAAGGCCAATGTATCCTTTCTCAGGTGCGGTGCCCAGAACTGTACACAGTGCTCCAGATGTGGTCTAACCAGGGCTTTGTATAGTTTCAGCAAAACTTCCTCCCCTTTATATTCCAGCCTTCTAGTTATAAAGACTAACATTCCATTAGTGTTTTTGGTACCTGTCATCTACATTTTAGTGATCTGTGTACATGGACCCCTAAATCTCTTTGGACCACCACAGTTCCGAGCTTTTCACCATTTAAAAATACTCTGATCTATCCTTATTTGGTCCAAAGTGGATGACCTCACAATTGCTTGTGTTGAAATCCATCTGCCACAGTTTTGTCCACTCACTTAATCTATCAATGCCTCTTTGTAATTTTATGCTCCCACCTAAACATTGCGATGGTGTATAACAATGAGTACACTTCCATACACAAAGGACTACATGCAACCTGTCCTCGGAATTTAACCCTTTTATCCCCAGTAGTTTTGGGTCAAAATCCTGGAACTCCCTCCCTAACAGCACTGGGAGCACCTTCGCCACACGGACTGCAGCGGTTCAAGAAGGCGGCTCACCACCACCTTCTCCAGGGGCAATTGGGGATGGGCAATAAACGCTGGCCTTGCCAGCAACGCCCCCATCCCGTGAACAAATTAAAAGAAAGTTCCAGGAGAAGGCTTTCTCGCCTATTGCCAGCCAGGAATGTGAAATAAATGCCAGCTTGCATCCGAAGCACAAATATATATATATTTTTTAAATGAACTTAACGGGACATGGAATTAAACTTTGCACGTGACTCTTGACTCTGGGGTAGAACTGAACAGGACACAAGAATTTAATGCTCCTACAGTAGAATTTCCCCTTCCAAAATCTGTTCCATTCTCCGATCTACAGGGATCTCCAGTCCGAGTCCCAGTAATTAATCTATTGGATTCAGTTGGATATTGATTCGCATCATAGATTTCATCTTCGAAATTACAGCCCAAAATACAGACATTGAGTATTCCGAATCCCTCAGCCTGCCAAGTCAAACATTCCGCACTGTGTACCTTTACTTTCCTTAGAACCATAGAAATTTACAGCACAGAAGGAGGTCATTCGACCCACCGTGTCTGTGCCGGTCGAATAAAAGCTATCCAGCCGAATCCCACTTTCCAGCTCTTGGTCCGTAGCCCTGTCGGTTACGGCACTTCAAGTGCATATCCAAGTACTTTTTAAATGTGATGAGTGTTCCTGCCTCTACCACCCTTTCAGGCAGTGAGTTCCAGATCCCCACCACCCTCTGGGTGAAAGAAATTCTCCTCAACTCCCCTCTAATCCTTCTACCGATTCCTTTAAATCTGTGCCCCCTGATTATCAAATGACAAGAATTGTTTTTTTAATCATGGAATTTGTCATTTTATTTTTTCTGAAATCTGGTTCATTCATTGCGCCATTACATCGAGGGGTGTGGCTAATAGATCAGTGCAACCTGTGATTAGACGCAATAATCTAGGCCACACTACTTTCCAACCTGCAATTTGAGGTTTGTAAAGGTAATGACTTTGCAGAACCAGGAGCTGTGGTAACAAGCAGACAGTGAGTGAGAGTGTGCCCTGTGTTAGTGCTGAACACTCCAGGTAAAATTGTCACAGCTACCTCTACATAGAGAATTGTAACCAGTTCAGGTTAGATACAGAGTAAAGCTCCCTCTACACTGTCCCATCAAACACTCCCAGGGCAGGTACAGCACAGGTTAGATACAGAGTAAAGCTCTCTCTACACTATCCCATCAAACACTCCCAGGGCAGGTACAGCACGGGTTAGATACAGAGTAAAGCTCCCTCTACACTGACCCATCAAACACTCCCAGGGCAGGTGCAGCACGGGTTAGATACAGAGTAAAGCTCCCTCTACACTGTCCCATCAAACACTCCCAGGGCAGGTACGGCACGGGTTAGATACAGAGTAAAGCTCCCTCTACGCTGTCAATTATTTCAATTAACTTCTCTGACAGTGCAGCACTCCCTCAGTACTGACTCTCCGACAGCGCAGTGCTCCCTCAGTACTGCCCCTCCGACAGTGCAGAGAGTTGTGAGGCTGTGGAATTCACTCCCGGGGTTAGTGGTTGGGGCAGAGACTGCGCCAACAATCAGGATTTGATTGGAGCGGAAGGTGAAGGGGTTGAAGGGTCATGGGAGCCGGGCGGGTGAATGCGATTGGGGCTATTTGTTCATGTGGAGGGTAAACACCGACACGGCCTGAATGGGCCGACGGCCTGTTTCCCTGTTGTAACTGCCATGCATCTCTTTATAATTAAATCCTGGAGTGAGGCTTGAACCCACAGTCTTGTAACTCAGATGGGCAGAGCTTCCAGTGAGCCCGGGCTCGCATTGATTTGAAAACTTGCTTCAAGGTTTATGAACAGTAGCTCAGATAAATGCACTGGGAGAGCGAACAAGCAGTGGGAGAGTGAGAGCGTGCACTGGGGGAGCGCGCACTGGGAGAGGGAGGAGAGGGAGAGCGAGCACTGGGAGAGGGAGAGTGTGCACTGGGGGAGGGCGCACTGGGAGAGGGAGAGCGTGCACTGGGAGAGTGAGCACTGGGAGAGGGAGAGCGAGAGCGAGCACTGGGAGAGTGAGCACTGGGAGAGGGAGAGCGAGCACTGGGAGAGGGAGAGTGTGCACTGGGGGAGGGCGCACTGGGAGAGGGAGAGCATGCACTGGGAGAGGGAGCGCGTGCACTGGGGGAGGGCGCACTGGGAGAGGGAGCGCGTGCACTGGGGGAGGGCGCACTGGGAGAGGGAGAGCGTACACTGGGAGAGCGTGCACTGGGGAAGGGCGCACTGGGAGAGCGTGCACTGGGGAAGGGCGCACTGGGAGGGGGAGCGCGTGCACTGGGGGAGGGCGCACTGGGAGAGCGTGCACTGGGGAAGGGCGCACTGGGAGAGCGTGCACTGGGGAAGGGCGCACTGGGAGAGCGTGCACTGGGGAAGGGCGCACTGGGAGAGGGAGAGCGTGCACTGGGAGAGCGTGCCCTGGGAGAGGGAGAGCGTGCACTGGGGGAGCGTGCACTGGGAGAGGGAGAGCGTGCACTGGGAGAGGGAGAGCGTGCACTGGGGGAGGGAGAGCGTGCACTGGGGGAGGGAGAGCGAGCACTGGGGGAGTGAGCACTGGGGGAGCGAGAGCACTGGCCACAAACCCCACCCGCAATAACCCAGCTCCGGTGGGCAGGGCTCATCCATTCACACTAACTTCACATTCCCCCTCGCCCCTCGCGTCCTACAGCAATAACCTACAGCACCCAGAGTGCTTCGGACTGGAAGCAACAACAACTTGTATTTATATAGCGCCTTTAACGTAGTAAATCATCCCAAGGCGCTTCACAGGAGCGATTATCAAACAAAATTTGACATCAAGCCACATAAGGAGATATTAGGACAGGTGACCAAAAGCTTGGCCAAAGAGGTCGGTTTTAAGGAGCATCTTAAAGGAGGAGAGAGAGGCGGAGAGGTTTAGGGAGGGAATTCCAGAGCTTAGGGCCCAGGCTGCTGAAGGCACGGCCGCCAGTGGTGGAGCAAAGGGAGTGGGGGTTGGACAAGAGGCCAGAATTGGAGGAGCGCAGAGATCTGGGAGGGTTGTAGGGCTGGAGGAGGTTACAGAGATAGGGAGGGATTTGAACACAAGGATGAGAATTTTAAAATCAATGCCAGTGAAATAATCTCTTCAATCATAAGGTCAGTCTGCGCTCCCTGAACTCTCGCTCAGTGGCCATTCCCCCCAGCTGTGAAGCTTGTGGTATTTTCCTGCATCTGATGCAGATTGGGGAATCAGTTCCTGATGCACATCCGAAATGCGTAATAAACACTTCTGGAGTTGGGACTGACAATGACCATAGACACATGCCAAATGCTCAGACCTGCGCTGGAGAGCGTTGGACACCTCGTTAGCCGAGATATAATTTTACTGTCTCCAACTAAAGGCTGTTTCCGGCTCCCAGAAGTGCTGCTAAATTGTAGGAATGTTGCAAGTGATTCAATCATTAAATTAGAGGCTGAAAGTATATTCACTGATTCGAACGGACACTGACTCAGCTTGTGTCTTTAGCGGGATTCTGGAACACTAAAACCAGATTCCCCGACCCCGGAAGCACGGAAGGGGATTTTCGGGCCGTCTGCGAGATGTCAGCTTTCTGTAACTTATTCCTGTTGCTGTATAACAATAATTCAAAGAACTTTGGGTCGCTGACTTTCAACCGTTAGGAACGGAGGGTCCCAGGAGAGTGTCAGTATTTACGGGGGGTCCCCGGGAGTGTGTCAGTATTTACAGGGGGTCCCCGGGAGTGTGTCAGTATTTACAGGGGGTCCCCGGGAGTGTGTCTGTATTTACAGGGGGTCCCCGGGAGTGTGTCTGTATTTACAGGGGGTCCCCGGGAGTGTGTCTGTATTTACAGGGGGTCCCCGGGGGTGTGTCAGTATTTACAGGGGGTCCCCGGGAGTGTGTCAGTATTTACAAGGGGTCCCCGGGAGTGTGTCAGTATTTACAGGGGGTCCCCGGGAGTGTGTCTGTATTTACAGGGGGTCCCCGGGAGTGTGTCGGTATTTACAGGGGGTCCCCGGGAGTGTGTCGGTATTTACATGGGGTCCCCGGGAGTGTGTCAGTATTTACAGGGGGTCCCTGGGAGTGTGTCAGTATTTACAGGGGGTCCCCGGGAGTGTGTCAGTATTTACAGGGGGTCCCCGGGAGTGTGTCAGTATTTACAGGGGGTCCCCGGGAGTGTGTCAGTATTTACAGGGGGTCCCCGGGAGTATGTCAGTATTTACAGGGGGTCCCCGGGAGTGTGTCAGTATTTACAGGGCCTCCCCGGGAGTGTGTCTGTATTTACAGGGGGTCCCCGGGAGTGTGTCGGTATTTACAGGGGGTCCCCGGGAGTGTGTCAGTATTTACAGAGGGTCCCCGGGAGTTTGTCCGTATTTACAGGGGGTCCCCGGGAGTATGTCAGTATTTACAGGGGGTCCCCGGGAGTGTATCAGTATTTACAGGGGTCCCCGGAAGTGTGTCAGTATTTACAGGGGGTCTCCGGGAGTGTGTCCGTAATTACAGGGGGTCCCCGGGAGTGTGTCTGTATTTACAGGGGGTCCCCAGGAGTGTGTCAGTATTTACAGGGGGTCCCCGGGAGTGTGTCAGTATTTACAGGGGGTTCCCGGGAGTGTGTCAGTATTTACAGGGGAGGTCTCCGGGAGTGTCAGGATACGGGCACCCGAGTTTTGGATGACCTCAAGTTTACGCAGGGTAGAACGTGGGAGGCCAGCCAGGAGTGCGCATGATGAGGCCACCCACACCCACCAGACGCGAGGATCCCGCCCGGAATTCAGAGCCGGTGCTCCAGTCTCTGCTCACTGGGACTGTCTGGAGTGGGCTTTGAACCCGGGTCCTCCTGACTCAGAGGTGGGGAATACCACCCCTGGCTCTGGCTGCAGGAACAACTTGTGTGAAGAGCTCCAACCACTGAGAGAGCAAGATCGCCACCTGCAGCTGCTTGTGAAAACTGCACATCACTGGAACAGTGAATGACAGAAAGTCGATCAGCTTTACTCCCTCCCTCTTATGATCTGGGCACCTTTATTTAATTTAACCGAAACTTGGCATCACCTAATCATTACTTTCTGATTTACCCCTCGATACTGTTGCTCCTTTCAACCTTGGTGATGGTCTGCCTTTGGCCCTTAATAAAACGTCAGTGATGCTGACACATTGGGCTGGATTTTGTCAATGGGGGTGTGTTGGGGGCGGGACTACTGGTTGTCGGGTTTCAGTCCCGCCCCCAACGACGTACGGCCAACCCACACTCTTTTCCCTTGATTGACCTTGTTGAGCCCGCCCTGCGGGCTTAGCCGGCCAATTAAGGGAAAGCCGGTGACAGAGGACGTCAGTGTATGACGCTTCATCTGTCAAAAATTTTGACAGATGAATTGTCAGCGTTTGACAGCTTAGCGAAGCTGTCAAACACTGACAATCTCTGTTCTAAGGTGAGCCCTTGCACTGAAGACTCACCAAACCTCTTTCCTCAGCAGAAATCAGATGGCTGCTGCATCTGAGAATGCAGCAGCCATTCTGTCATCTCTGCCGTTGAGATGAGGAGCCTCCGGATCCCCAAGGGTTGAAGCCTGCAGGAAGAAGCAAAGGTAAGTAAACTTTTTCTAACACTTTACACTCACCTCTCATACTTACCTGTCCACACTTGCACCCGTCACTCACCTCCACAGCGCACTTTTCGACCCCCCTCACCCCCGCAGACCCACTGCTCGCCTCGCTGACCCCTGGCGAGGTTCACAGCCGTCGGGAAGCCCGCACTTGCAGGGGTAAAATGGGGAAAAGCCTCAAAACTGCCTGTAATTGGCTCTAATCTCCTTCCCGCCCGGAGGAGATGGGTCCCTGCTCGCCTCGGGGACCCACCCCCCGGGAAGATGGCATGGAGGCGGGTTGAGAGCGGGGTCGGTACCCGCTCCCAGTTTCTGCCATTTTCCCGGCAGCCCCGCCTCCATACCCGCCTCCTCAGGGCTGGGAAAATTCCCCCCAGAGACACAGGCAGAACCAACAGGCTCAGGAGTCAAATTAACAAAGAAATCTTAATCATTAGAGTTTCTCCCTCAAATGGTCTCCCAGGTCAGGAGTTCTGAGTGATGAGGTGCCAACCTGGGGAAGCTGCAACACAGGACTACATGCATGTTAAAAAGCGGAAGCAGCATGCTATAGACAGGACTAAGCGATCCCACAATCAATGGATCAGATCAAAGCTCTGCAGTCCTGTGGGAGGAGGAGGCTCCATGAATATCCCCATCCTCAATGCTGGTGGAGCCCAGCACGTGAGTGCAAAAGACAAGGCTGAAGCGTTTGCAACCATCTTCAGCCAGAAGTGCCGAGTGGATGATCCATATCGGCCTACTCCCGAGGTCCCCACCATCACAGAAGCCAGTCTTCAGCCAATTCAATTCACTCCACGTGATATCAAGAAACGGCTGAGTGCACTGGATACAACAGACTATGGGCCCCCGACAACATCTCGGCTGTCGTGCTGAAAACCTGTGCTCCAGAACTAGCCGCGCCTCTAGCCAAGCTGTTCCAGTACTGCTACAACACTGGCATCTATCCGACAATGTGGAAAACTGCCCAGGTATGTCCGGTCCATAAAAAGCAGGACAAATCCAATCTGGCCAATTACTGCCCCATCAGTCTACTCTCAATCATCAGCAAAGTGATGGAAGGTGTCATCGACAGTGCTATCAAGCGGCACTTACTCACCAATAACCTGCTCACTGATGCCCAGTTTGGGTTCCACCAGGACCACTCAGCTCCAGACCTCATTACAGCCTTGGTCCAAACATGGACAAAAGCTGAATTCCAGAGGTGAGGTGAGAGTGACTGTCCTTGACATCAAGGCAGCATTGGACAAAGGAAGATGGTTGTGGTGATTGAAGGTCAATCATCACAGCTCCAGGACATCACTGCAGGAGTTCCTCAGGGCAGTGTCATAGGCCCAACCATCTTCAGCTGCTTCATCAATGACCTTCCCTCCAACATAAGGTCAGAAATGGGGATGTTCGCTGATGACTGCAGTGTTCAGTACCATTCACAACTCCTCAGATAATGAAGCAGTCCATGCCTGCATGCAACAAGACCTGGACAACGTTCAGGCTTGGGCTGATAAGTGGCAGGTAACATTCGCACCACAGAGGTGCCAGGCAATGACTATCTCCAACAAGCGAGAGTCTAACCACCACCCCTTGACATTCAATGGCATTACCATCGCCGAATCCCCCACCATCAACATCCTGGGGGTTACCATTGACCAGAAATTTAACTGGACCAGCCACATAAATACTGTGGCAACAAGAGCAGATCAGAGGCTGGGTATTCTGCGGCGAGTGTCTCACCTCCTGACTCCCCAAAGCCTTTCCACCATCTACAAGGCACAAGAAAGGAGTGTGCTGGAATACTCTCCACTTGCCTGGATGAGTGCCACTCCAACAACACTCAAGAAGCTCGACACCATCCAGGACAAAGCAGCCCGCTTGATTGGCACCCCATCCACCACCTTAAACATTCACTCCCTCCACCACCGGTGTACCGTGGCTGCAGTGTGTACCATCTACAAGATGCACTGCAGCAACTCGCCAAGGGTTCTTCGGCAGCACCTCCTAAACCCGTGACCTCTACCACCTAGAAGGACAAGGGCAGCAGGCGCATGGGAACACCACCACCTCCAAGTTCCCCTCCAAGTCACACACCATCCTGACTTAGAAGTATATCGCAAATCCTTCATCGTCGCTGGGTCAAAATCCTGGAACTCCCTCCCTAACAGCACTGTGGGAGCACCTTCACCACACGGACTGCAGCGGTTCAAGAAGGCAGCTCACCACCACCTTCTCAAGGGCAATTAGGGATGGGCAATAAATGCTGGCCTTGCCAGCGACGCCCACATCCCATAAACGAATTTTAAAAAATGTTGCCAATCCATGTTTAATATTACCTTATATCATTTTACGGTATTAAAAAGTGGGTAGCACTCTCGCCTCTGAGTCAGAAGGTTGTGGGTTCAAGTCCCACTCCAGAGACTTGAGCACAAAAATCTAGGCTGACACTTCAGTGCAGTACTGAGGGAGTGCTGTACTGTCAGAGGTGCCGTCTTTCGGATGAGACTTTAAACCGAGGCCCCGTCTGCTCTCTCAGGTGGACGTAAAAGATCCCACGGCCACTATTTGAAGAGCAGGGGAGTTCTCCCCGGTGTCCTGGGCCAAAATTTATCCCTCAATTATCAACAACAGTGACGACACTTCAAAAAGTACTTCATTGGCTGTAAAGCGCTTTGGGACGTCTGGTGGTTGTGAAAGGCGCTGTAGAAATGCAAGATTTTTCTTTATATTTTGAGAACCACATTGTGAAGCAAGTTTGCTCAAAGTAACTGTGACACCATGACCTTTGCAGCAGGCAGCAGGGCGGAGGCGAGTGAGTACACAGCATCAGATGCCAGCACTATGTGTTGGATTTACAGTTGCCCGTAGCGGACTTTGATCCGACTGAGTCTCTCGCTCGGCCACTTCAGAGGGCAGTTCAGTGTCAACTGAAGTCACATATAGGCCCAGACCGGGTAAGGACGGCAGGTTTCCTTCCCTAAAGGGACATCAGTGAACCCGTTGGGTTTTTAAAGACAATCCGACAGCTTCATGGTCACTTTTACTGAGACCAGCTTTCTATTTCCCGATTTAAAAAACTGAATTCAAATTCTCAAACTGCCACGGTAGTTACTGGTTCACTATTATAAGCGACCGTTCCTGGTGAATGGTGAGTAAAAATGAGCTCTGATTCTGGGCTTTGTGAAGATCTTTCTTATGTGATGTTCTTATCAATTATTATGGGGAGCGGGCAGGAAAGTGGAGTTGAGGCCAAGATCAGATCAGCCATGATCTTATTGAATGGCGGAGCAGGCTCAAGGGGCCAAATGGCCGACTCCTGCTCCTATTTCTTATGTTCTTATGTTAGGAGTTGAACTCACGTCTACTGGATTATTCGCCCAGGTCTCTGGATTACTGGTTCACTAATATAAGCGACCGTTCCTGGTGAATGGTGAGTATAAATGGGCTCTGAATCTGGGCTTTGTGAAGATCTTTGTATTAAACACCAGGTGGTGCTATTGAGTCGCCCCACCAGAGCAAACCTGCTTCATTCTGCGCCTTGTGTTCTCTGTGAAAGGTTTCAACAGATTTCCCCAAACACCCGCCCACCGCCACCCCAGCAGTGCTGACTGTTGCTGGGGTTCAGTTCCATCGCCACACTGCCGCCTGGAAGGGAACGTCAGTAAGTTATTTGAAAGTTGGGGGTGGGTTATCACCCAGCTGGACACATCCCTAGTTGCCCCTCGAGAAGGTGGTGGTGAGCCGCCTTCTTGAACCGCTGCAATCCGTGTGGTGAAGGTGCTGTTAGGGAGGGAGCTCCAGGATTTTGACCCAGCGACGATGAAGGAACGGCCGATATATTTCCAAGTCGGGATGGTGGGTGTGACTTGGAGGGGAACTTGGAGGTGATCGTAGAATCATAGAGATTTATGGCTCATCGTGTCTGTGCCAGCCGAAATAGAGCTATCCAGCCTCATCCCACTTCCCAGCTCTTGGTCCGTAGCCCTGTAGGTTTCGACACTTTAGCAGTTCCAATGATAAGTTGCAGCTGTAATTTGTGCCTTGCATTTACGGTAAGCGTTCAAGGGCTGCAGTATAGTTGCCTGCTCAGTTATGGCCGGGGTTATTGTAATGGCATGCAACTTACAGGAATATTACATACAACGTCTTTCACATCACGGAAACATTGGTTGCTCGGCGCGCGAGCGATCCCAGCGTTGCTACAGCAGCGAAGGAGGGGCTTAAAATGTTAAATGCCCTGAAAGGAATGCAATCGATCGCAGAACAATCTATTACACTCCCTTTGCCCCAATTTTTTAAGTGGTTTTGCACACACACAAAGATTCTCATCAGCGGAGAAAGAAAGAAAGAAAAGAAAATGAAAGAAAGAAAATGAAAGAAAGAAGGAGAAAGAGAAAGAAAGAAAAAGAATGAATGAGAAAGAAAGAAGGAAAGAAAGAAAGAGAGAAAGAGAGAGCGAAAGAAAGAATCAACGAATGAATGAATGTCTGTGCAGCAGTGATGTGGATTGTGTGCAGGGAGCTTTGTCAGTCCTACATTGTTCACTGCCTCATTATTCAGTCGAGGGCCGCGAATTTCGGGGTGTAGCGCCGGCCATTAAGGCCGGTTTTGCTGAACAAACTGACCCCCTGCACAAAGCTCGAGTGCTGTGTCCGAGACCCAAGGGTTCATATTTTACGTGAAGAAGGCAGTTCAGCTTTAAGAGCCGCAGACTGCCGAGTTTGGAATGATTTTAAAAACATTTTTGCGGAAGGCAGTTCAGCTTCAAGGGCTAGAGACTGCCTTGAAAACTAACAACCTAGCTTTGAGGAAAGGCAGCATCACTCCAGCGTCGCGACCTTGGGCCTCCTGCTGAGCACACGGCCTGTCAGCAGCGCAATAGTCGCTGGGCTGTGCACTAAAATCATTTAAATGAGCACCAAATTGACGTGCTGCCTGCATTTCTAAACGGGCGCGAGCGCATCTCGCCGCGCGGTTCCCACGCACGTTTTCGGCCTTATCGAATTTCCCAGCCGAGGAGACGACCGGTCACAGGACCTGACCAAGAGACGGTCCACAATACATCAGTTCAGACTGCAACACCCAGAAACACTGGCGGCAAATCCACAGAAAACCTTCAGACCCGTGGACAACAGAACGGCCCAGCCAGCACCTCACACCTCCTGGTAGATGGGCAAAGTACGCTCGTCACAAAGTCCCCGAATTTCCTCCCACTCCTTGTGCAACATCAGGAGGGTGGGAGCTCCGACTCCCAAGCACTTCATTGGCTGTAAAACGCTTTGGGATGCTGTGAAAGGCGCTATATAAATGCAAGTTTAGATGTAGGACCAGCAGTTTAAGCAAAAAGAAATAAAGAACTTGCATTTCTATAGCGCCTTTCACGACCTCAGGAAGTCCCAAAGCGCTTTACAGCCAATGAAGTACTTTTGAAGTGCAGTCACTGTTGTAATGTAGGAAACGCGGAAGCCAATTTGCGCACAGCAAGCTCCCGCAAACAGCAAGATGATAATGATCAGATAATCTGTTTTAGATGCTGGTTGAGGGATAAATATTGGCCCCAGGACACCGGGGAGAACTCCCCTGCTCTTCTTCGAATAGTGCCATGGGATCATTCACCTGAGAGAGCAGACGGGGCCTCGGTTTAACGTCTCATGCGAAAGAACGAGCTCTCGAGAGCAAAGAACTCTCAGCCTGCGTATAAATAATTGAGCGGCTTACTTCTGGGTGCATTTGTATCATTGAATTGAAACGCTTCGTCTCTGAACCTCCTGTGGGGCCTCCCGAAGCTGCTCGGGAGCGCAGCAGAGCAAAACTCCAGCAACCTGAGTCCCAGACTCCAGAGGAACCATGTGAGTCCGATCCTAGCACCGAGGAGCAGAGCAACTGGTGGTGCAGGGAGAGTCGACCGGGGGGAGGTCTCTGTCAGCCCAGTCTGTGGCATGTGTGGAATTCAGAAGGAAACAATACTCGGCGCCGGGGAATGCCAGGGACGTGAGGGACCAAGACTGGGACAGGCAGCTGGGTGGGGCAGAGTTCATTGAAGTGTGCTTAAGGGATACGGCAAGAATTTTGGAAGTGGCAGCTGGTGGATTGATCGGATTTGAAGGACTGAAGACAGATTGGCTCGACAGGCCCCTCTGCCGACAAGCCAATTACCTCTCGCAGAGTGAGCTGCGGGCTGGGGAGCGGAGCCTGTAGCCCGCTCTCAAACCAAAAACAGAGCCAAATATCTCTGCTGTCTGTGAGAAACCACCCATTCATGATCATGCAACGTCTGCATAATCCAGCGCAGTACCGGGAGAGGGAGCGCCGCGCTGTCGGAGGTGCCGTCTTTTGGATGACAGGTCAAACCAACGTCTACCCGCTCAGGTGGACGTAAGTGATCCCGTGGCCACTATTGGAAGAAGAGTTCTCCCTGGTGTCCCTCAGCCAACACCAGTAACTAAAAAGAAAGACTTGCATTTCTATAGCGCCTTTCACGACCTCAGGACGTCCCAAAGTGCTTTACAGCCAATGAAGTGTAGTCACTGTTGTAATGTAGGAAACGCAGCAGCCAATTTGCGCACAGCAAGATCCCACAAACAGCAATGTGATAATGACCAGATAATCTGTTTTTAGTGATGTTGGTTGAGGGATAAATATTGGCCTCAGGGCACCGGGGAGAACTCCCCTGCTCTGCTTCAAAAAGGGCCATGGGATCATTTACATCCACTTGACAGGACCTCGGTTTAACATCTCATCCGCATGACGGCACCCCCGACAGTGCAGCGCTCCCTCAGAACCGCACCGGGAGTGTCGGCCTGGATTATCAAGTCTCCGGAGTGGGGCTTGAACCCACAACCTTCTGACTCAGAGGCGATGGTGCTGCCCACTGAGCCACGCCCGACACACAAAGTAACTACTCAGTCACCTCACTGCTGTTTGTGAGATCTTTCTGTGCGCACATTGGCTGCAGCATTTCCCTTCAGTGCAACACTCACTGCCCCTCAGAGCTGTGATAAGATGATGTATGAATCGAGGTGTGCCTGGCTCCCTTTGTTTATTTTAAAACTGTGGAATGAAAATCATGTGTCATTTTCCCCGGTAAATGAATACATTCTGGCCGTGCTTTGTTTTGTTATTCTGTAGGGAAACAGGAACTGTAACAGTAAACTCTCCAGTCCTAAGCCAGGGAAGCCAAGTTAGGTTAAGGATCGGGGCTAGGAGTTGTGATCCAATCTCTGACCCGTGCTCGCTTCGAATGGGAATGTGGTCTGGATATATCCCAGATATAACTAGTCTTCTCCCTCAGCACAGACATCGCACCCAACAGAAGCCATTACGAGGGAGAGGAAATCTGAAAATCACAGGCATCATCTGCATAGCCCCCAAAGCTCTCCACCATCTACAAGACACAAGTCAGGATTGTGATGGAATTCTCTCCACTTGCCTGAGTGCAGCTCCAACAACACTCAAGAAGCTCGAAGACAAAGCAGGCCCGCTTGATCGGAACCCCATCCACTAGCTTAAACATTCACTCCCTCCACCACCGGCGTACCGTGGCTGCAGTGTGTACCATCTACAAGATGCGCTGCAGCAACTCGCCAAGGCTTCTTCGGCAGCACCTCCCAAACCCGCGACCTCTACCACCTAGAAGGACAAGGGCAGCAGGCGCAATGGGAACAACATCACCTCCAAGTCACACACCATCCCGACTTGGAAATATATCAGCCGTTCCTTCATCGTCGCTGGGTCAAAATCCTGAAACTCCCTCCCTAACAGCACTGTGGGAGTACCTTCACCACAAGGACTGCAGCGGTTCAAGAAGGCGACTCACCACCACCTTCTCAAGGGCAACTAGGGATGGGCAATAAATGCTGGCCTTGCCAGCGACACCCACATCCCGAGAATAAATGACCACATTAATCCTCTAAAGGTTACAATCGAACTCAGGAGATTGAAGAGATTCCCAGCTGCCAAAGAGTCATGTAAAGAAAAATAGGTGATCAAAAAGACAAGAGTCAAGAATTATTGAAGAATTAGAACTCCTGTACAGTTGCTCTCACTACACACTCTTTCCACATCTAAGAAAGACAGACTTGCATTTCTATAGCGCCTTTCACAACCTCAGGACGACCCAAAGTGCTTTACAGTGAATGGAGTATTTTTGAAGTGTAGTCACTGTTGCAATGTAGGAAATACAGCAGCCAATTTACGCACAGCAAGACCTCACAAACAGCAATGAGATAATGACCAGATAATCTGTTTTTAGTAATGTTGGTTGAGGGATAAATATTGGCCAGGACATTGGGGAGAACTCCCCTACTCTTCTTCGAAATAGTGCCATGGGATCTATTGCACACTGCGCTGTCACACTGCACTGTCACACTGCACTAATGCACTGCACTGTCACACTGCATTGTCACACTGCGCTGTCACACTGCACTGTCACACTGCACTAATGCACTGCACTGTCACACTGCATTGTCACACTGCGCTGTCACACTGCACTAATGCACTGCACTGTCACACTGCATTGTCACACTGCGCTGTCACACTGCACTGTCACACTGCACTAATGCACTGCACTGTCACTGCACTAACACACTGCATCAATTGGCTTCATTATATTTCTATTCTAACGGTTGACCTAGATTGTACAATGCGTAAACACCTGTCAAATATTTACAATGGAGTCAGTGTGTAGGTCACCTGCCTCACCTGAGTGAATCAGATCATTGATCCTGTCACCAACAACAGAACACACAGTAACTGCGGCTGGGAGAAGTTAGTCATTCAACTTTCAAACTACAATTGTTGCTTAGACATGTTTCTTCCATTGTAACAAGGATAAAGTATTACGCCCAGCAAATCAGAACATAGTGTATAAAAAGTGGAGTGCAATAGGGAACAACTTGTTCATTGTAAAGTATGTTCTATTCACTAATTATTAACCTTGGCTTTGTGCTCAGTCCTATCAAACAGGAAAGCGACTCGCACACCAGCTCCTGCTGTCCAGCTACTGTGTTTCTGTAATCTATGATTTCCTGAATAGTAAATATAAATATTAAGATCAAAGAATTCCATCAATTATATCCTGATGGCTGAGTGTTGTGAATTATATTCAAGTCCCACGCTAGAGACTTGAGCACAAAAATCCAGGCTGACACTCCCAGTGCAGTACTGAGGGAGTGCTGCTCTGTCGGGGGCGCCGTCTTGCGGATGAGACGTTAGACCGAGACCCCGTCTGCTCTCTCAGGTGGATGTAAACTATCCCATGGCACTATTTTGAAGAAGAGCAGGGGGAGTTCTCCCCGGTGTCCTGGCCAATATTTATCCCTCAACCAACATCACTAAAAACAGATTATCTGGTCATTATCACATTGCTGTTTGTGGGAGCTTGCTGTGCGCAAATTGGCTGCCGCGTTTCCCACATTACAACAGTGACTACACTTCAAAAAGTACTTAATTGGCTGTGAAGCGCTTTGGGATGTCCTGAGGTCATGAAAGGCGCTATAGAAATGCAAGCCTTTTACCATGCGTGCTGCCCCACACGCAGTGTTGTGGATTATATTCAAAGAAAGAAAGAAAGACTTACATTTATATAGCGCCTTTCACGACCACTGGACATCTCAAAGCGCTTTACAGCCAATGAAGTACTTTTGAAGTGGAGTCATTGTTGTAATGTGGGCAACGCTGCAGCCAATTTGCGCACAGCAAGCTCCCACAAACAGCAATGTGATAATGACCAGATTTTTTTGTTATATTGGTTGAGGGATAAATATTGGCCAGGACACCGGGGATAACTCCCCTGCTCTTCTTCAAAATAGTGCCATAGGATCTTTTACGTCCACCTGAGAGAGCAGACGGGGCCTCGGTTTAACATCTCATCCGAAAGACGGCAACTCCGACAGTGCAGCACTCCCTCAGCACTGCACTGGAGTGTCAGCCTAGCTTTATGTGCTCAAGTCCAGTACAGTACACGCTATTCCACATTCAGTGTTTTTGTTTCCTATCACACTGTGTGAACTTGTATCACTAACCGCCAGCACGCTGCCTGGTGTACTGCCACACTCAGAAGTACCAGCAGCAGTGAATAGGTGCTGAGGTTATTAAACTAATGGTGAAAGTCTGTTTATGGTGAGAAAGATCATCCACAATCAACGGTGTTGCAGCTTTAGACAGTGCCACACTGTTGTACAACCCCAACCAACATCCAACAGACTGAAATACATTTCTGTATGTTACATACACAATCATAGAATCATAGAAATTTATGGCACAGGAGGCCATTCGGCCCATCGTGTCTGTGCCGGCAAAAAAAGAGCTCTCCAGCCTAATCCCACTTTCCAGCACTTGGTCCGTAGCCCTGTAGGTTACGGCACTTCAAGTGCATATCCAAGTACTTTTTAAATGTGATGCGGGTTTCTGCCTCTACCACCCTTTCAGGCGGTGAGTTCCAGATCCCCACCACCCTCTGGGTGAAAAAAGTTCCCCTCAACTCCTTCTACCAATTACTTAAATCTATGCCCCCTGGTTATTGACCTCTCTGCTATGGGAAATAGGTCCTTCCTATCCACTCTATCTAGGCCCCTCATAATTTTATACACCTCAATTAAATCTCCCCTCAGCCTCCTCTGTTCCAAAGAAAACAACCCCAGCCTATCCAATCTTTCCTCAGCTAAAATTCTCCAGTCCTCGTAAATTTCCTCTGTATCCTCTCTAGTGCAATCACATTTTTCCTGTAATGTGGGGACCAGAATTATATGTTATAAGCATCTCTATACATGTTATATACATTTCTGGTTAATATACCTGTCTCATCCATGCCTTTGTTACCTCTAGACTTGACTATTCCAACACACTCCTGGCTGGCCTCCCACATTCTACCCTCTGTAAACTTGAGGTCATCCAAAACTCGGCTGCCCGTGTCCTGACTTGCACCTAGTCCCATTCAACCATCTCCCCTGTGCTTGCTGACCTACATTGGCTCCCGGTTAAGCAGCGCCTCGATTTTAAAATTCTCATCCTTGTTTTCAAACCCCTCCATGGCCTCGCCCCTTCCTATCTCTGTAACCTCCTCCAACCCTACAACACTCCGAGATCTCTGCACTCCTCCAATTCTGGCCTCTTGCCCATCCCCGATTTTAATCACTCCACCATTGGTGGCCCTGCCTTCTGTTGCCTGGGCCCTAAGCTCTGGAATTCCCTCCCTAAACCTCTCTACCTCTCTCTCCCCCTTTAAGACGCTCCTTAAAACCTACCTCTTTGACCAAGCTTTTGGTCACCTGTCCTAATATCTCCTTTTTTGGCTCAGTGTCAAATTTTGTCAGCTAAGTAGTAGTACTTTCTAGAAAGCACTCACATATATCGGGTAATAAAAACGCTGGCTACACTGCACTTGGTCTAAGTGCAGAGTCGTTCTGTAAGGTTTGGCATCATGAATAGTAAGTCTAGGAGATGAGTGGGGAGAGTTAAGGCACCGTAGATGAAGGCAGACTAGTTGCGGGCACAGGAGAGAGGGAGGCAGGACTAGCAGAAGCATGCACCTCATACACCTGTTTTCAGCTGGCATTCTTAGTGTTGGGAGCCAGAGCTCCAGAGGGCTGCTCTGATTGTGCAAGAGCCTCCTGCCACTTGCCGTTGGACAAAATATTGATGTGAGTGTGGAGTGCCTTAAAACGGAAGATGGGAAGTGAAAAAAAAAAGAAAGACTTGCATTTCTATAGCGCCTTTCACGATCACCGGACGTCCCAAAGCGCTTTACAGCCAATGAAGTACTTTTTGAAGTGTGGTCACTGTTGTAATGTAGGAAACGCGGCGGTCAATTTGTGCACAGCAAGCTCCCACAAACAGCAATGTGATAATGACCGGATAATCTGTTTTAGTGATGTTCATTGAGGGATAAATATTGGCCCAGGACACCGGGGAGAACTCCATTGTTAGCCGTGCCTTCTGTTGCTTGGGCCCTAAGCTCTGGAATTCCCTGCCTAAACCTCTCCGACACTCTCTACCTCTCTTTCCTCCTTTAAGACGCTCCTTAAAACCTACTTCGTTGACCAAGCCCTGCCCTAATATCTCCTTATGTGGCTCGGTGTCAAATTTTGTTTTATGACACTCCTGTGCAGCGCCTTGGAATGTTTTACTACGTTAAAGGCGCTATATAAATACAAGTTGTTGTTGTTGTTGATGGCCTCTAGTTATGCTCGTCCCCACAAGTGGAAACATTCTCTCTGTATCCACTCTATCAAAACCTTTCAGAATTTTAAAGACCTCTATTAGGCCACCCCTCAGCCTTCCTTTTTCAAGAGAAAAGAGACCCAGCCTGTTCATCCTTTACTCATATGTATACCCTCGCATTTCTGGCATCATCCTTGTAAATCTTCTCTGCACCCTCTCCAGTGCCTCTATATCCTTTTTATAATATGGTGACAAGAACTGTATGCAGTACTCTCAGTGTGGTCTAACCAAGGTTCGATACTTTTCAATTCTATACCTCTAGAAATAAGTGCTTGGTTTGCTTTTTTTATGGCCTTGCTAACCTGTGTCGCAACTTTTAGTGATTTGTGTATTTGTACTCCGAGATCCCTTTGTTCCTCTATCCCACCTAGACTCGCACCCTCCAAGTAATAAGTGAGAAGTCGCACAACACCAGGTTATAGTCCAACAGATTTATTTAAAATTACAAGCTTTCGGAGCTGTCGCCCCTTCCTCAGGTAGAGTTACTGTGAGACAATCTACCAGAATTCACAGAATATAAACACAGAGAAAATGCAGAGATTCAATCTATCCCTACATCAAAGACATACTAAGAGCACAGTCAAGACAATGAGATGTGTCCCAGGGGGTCCAACGTGTCAAAACACCTGCTGGCTGCATATCCTCTCCATTTGGATTTGTTTCTTGTGTTTGTTTCTTGTGTTTGTTTTTTTAAAAAGCTGGAAAGACCGGCAACGATGTCAAGTCACGTTCTATAACGTGACATGAACCCGATATCCCGATTGAGGCCGTCCTCATGAGTGCGGAACTTGGCTATCAGTTTCTGCTCGATGATTTTGCGTTGTCGTGTATCCCGAAGGCCGCCTTGGAGAACGCTAACCCGCAGATCCGAGGCTGAATGCCCTTGACTGCTGAAGTGTTCCCCGACTGGGAGGCAACCCTCCTGCCTGGCGATTGTTGCGTGGTGTCCGTTCATACGTTGTCTCAGTGTCTGCATGGTCTCGCCGATGTACCATGCTCTGGGGCATCCTTTACTGCAACGTATCAGGTAGACAACGTTGGCCGAGTCACATGAGTATGTACCATATACCTGGGTTCATGTCATGTTACAGAACGTGACTTGACATCATTGCCGGTCTTTCCAGCTTTTTAAAAAAACAAACACAAGAAACAAACACAAGAAACAAACCCAAATGGAGAGGATATGCAGCCAGCAGGTGTTTTGACACGTTGGACCCCCTGGGACACATCTCATTGTCTTGACTGTGCTCTTAGTATGTCTTTGATGTAGGGATAGATTGAATCTCTGCATTTTCTCTGTGTTTATATTCTGTGAATTCTGGTAGATTGTCTCACAGTAACTCTACCTGAGGAAGGGGCGACAGCTCCGAAAGCTTGTAATTTTAAATAAATCTGTTGGACTATAACCTGGTGTTGTGCGACTTCTCATTTTTGTCCACCCCAGTCCAACGCCGGCATCTCCACATCACAAGTAATAAGTGACCTCCCTATTCTTCCTACCCAAATGTAATACCTCACATTTATCTGTGTTGAACTTCATTTGCCAATTATATGCCCATTCTGCAAGTTTATTAATGTCTTCCTGTAATTTGTTGCAGTCCTCCTCAGTATTAACTATCTCCCCCTCCCCCCCCCCCCCACCAATTTGGTGTCATCCGCAAATTTAGAAATTGTGTTTTTGATTCCAAAGTCTAAATCATTAATGTAAATTGTGAATAACAGTGGTCCCAGCACTGATCCTTGTGAAACACCACTACCCACCTTCTGCCACTGTGAATAGCTACCCTTTACTTCTACTCTCTGCTTTCAGTCCTGAAGCCAGTTGTTGTTGTTGCTCCACCTCTGTATCTTCTATGCATATCTATATTCTATAAATTTCTATACGTGCTATACATTTCTGTATGATCTATACCTCTCTGGATGATATATGAATCTCCGTGCCTTATATTCTTGCAGAAAGTCTGCATTACATGTAAGAGTTTAATTCATTACTCACAGATTTTCGATGGCGTTTATCATGTGATGGGCTAGGGGTGTTAGTAAAAAGAGTGATGCTGAAGGTGTGACAGGGAAGTGTTACGGAAAGTAAGTGTGACACATGCAGGGAATGTGCTCTCTACGCAAGACTTTTAAAATATAGATTTCTGATCATTTTATCTGTGCCTGTTACCCCCACGCCATTGCTCCTTTTCTGTTTTTCTTTGCAAAGTCTCCACCCACCAAGAATCGCATTGACTTAGATCCAATGCTCCCAGTATCAATGGCAATTTGTTGCCCAATCAAAGCCCTCGGAATAACAGATAACAAGCTTCCTTAGACCTTGACCCAGGACATAAAACATGGATAAGATCAATTAGTAGTTGGCAGTTTATCGACACAAACTCAAAGTTGTCATGCAATCTTCAACTAACATTACCGAATGGGTGGGTGCGTCATGGTAAAGATCATTTGTATTGAGATTTGACCATAAATAGCCAAGACATTGCTCCTCCATTTTATGGCTGTGTTATGCCTTACATTAATGCTTAGCCATGGCTCAGTGGGCAGCACTCTCGCCTCTGAGTCAGAAGGTCGTGGGTTCGAGTCCCACTCCAGAGAATTGAGCTCAAAAATCTAGGCTGACACTTCCAGTGCAGTGCTGAGGGAGTGCAGCACTGTCGGAGGTGCCGTCTTTCAGATGAGATGTTAAACCGTGGCCCCGTCTGTCCTCTCAGGTGGACGTAAAAGATCCCACGGCACTATTTTGAAGAAGAGCAGGGGAGTTCTCCCCAGTGCCCTGACCAATATTTATCCCTCAATCAACATCACTAAAACAGATTATCTGGTCATTGTCACATTGCTGTTTGTGGGAGCTTGCTGTGCGCAAATTGACTGCTGCGTTTCCTACATTACAACAGTGACTACACTTCAAAAAGTACTTCATTGGCTGTAAAGCGCTTTGGAACGTCCTGAGGTTGTGAAAGGCGCTATAGAAATGCAAGTTCTTTCTTTCTGTTGTTAGGTGTTGCAAGCTCCCACAACAAAGAAGCAATGTTTCTTTTCACATGACGAATTTGATACGAACATAAAAAATGTTGGACAGGAAAAGACCAATTGGTCCATCTGGCCTGTTCCATATAATCGTGAAGCCTTATGCAGCACAACAAGAGACTCCCTGTCCTCTCGGGGCCATGCAGTGTCCCGGGAGAGGAGAAAAAACATCTAAAACCCGCAGCCCATTACATCATCGTCATCACAGAATCTACAGCACAGAAACTGGCCATTCGGCCCAACTGGTCCATGCTGGTGTTTATGTTCCACATGAGCCTCCTTGCCGCCCTACTTCACCCTATCAGCATTTCCTTCTATTCCTTTCTCCCTCATGCTTAGGAAAGAAAATCTGGAAAATTCCTCTCCAATCCCCTCTAGGCGACTGGAACTAGTCCGGGAGACCATATGGACCATGACCTTTGTTCCCTCTAATTTTTTTTTGGGTGCGTGGCCCCTTTAACGGGCTGCCCGACCCATTCAAATTTCTCTGCATGCGCGGTTTATCCATTTAAAAGCTGTTGACCGGCCTGCACGGGACCTCCCGATCGCTGTGCGGCTGCGTGGCCCTACGGCTTAACGGAAACACTGACCATGACGTATATTACGCATGGCAGCTACCTCTGGTATGATGCGATCTCCGCTCCGGAACCGGCACAGCTCTCTCGTGAAGGTACACGGTGAATCAGCACTCATTGCAACAACCGGCAGCTTGTTCCCGAGGTGTACTGTTCTCTGGGAAGAGAAGAACTGCCTAACGTCTGACCTATTCCTTCCCTTGCCTAATTCATATGCATGACTCCTCGTTCAGCCCAACCTATTTAATTAAAATAATTTTCAGCCTGCACACGATCTGCGTCCCTTTGTTACTTTAAAGAGCTGAATCAAATTGCCCCAAAGTCTACACTTCACTGAGTTACACAGACCCAGCTCGTTTTTTTTAATTATTCGTTTATGGGATGTGGGCGTCGCTGGCAAGGCCAGCATTTATTGCCCATCCCTTACTGCCCCTTGAGAAGGTGGTGGTGAGCCGCCTTCTTGAACCGCTGCAGTCCGTGTGGTGAAGGTACTCCCACAGTGCTGTTAGGGAGGGAGTTCCAGGATTTTGACCCAGCGACGATGAAGAATCGGCGATATATTTCCAAGTCAGGATGGTGTGTGACTTGGAGGGGAACTTGCAGGTGGTGGTGTTCCCATGCACCTGCTGCCCTTGTTTTTCTAGGTGGAAGAGGTCGCGGGTTTGGGAGGTGCTGCCGAAGAAGCCTTGGCGAGTTGCTGCAGTGCATCTTGTAGATGGTACACACCGCAGCCACGGTGCACCAGTGGTGGAGGGAGTGAATGTTTAAGGTGGTGGATGGGGTGCCCATCAAGCGACCTGCTTTGTCCTGGATGATGTCGAGCTTCTTGAGTGTTGTTAGTGCTGCACTCATCCAGGCAAGTGGAGAGTATTCCATCACACTCCTGACTTGTGCCTTGTAGATGGTGTAAAGGCTTTGGGGAGTTAAGCCTATCTGGGTAGCTTTGGGGCTAAAGATTCGACAACGCTAACGGTGTGAAGAGCCGCAGAAAATGGTGGCGCCTGCGGGACCGGTAAATTGGCGCTGGGGACTAATTAACATAAGCCCAGCGCTGAAGTCACCGTGTAACGCCATCCTAGTGGCGTTCGTCCCAGCTGGAGGCCCCAATGTAGCGTGGCCGCAGCGTCACTGCAGCAAGAACAGCCTGCCCTGCTCTGAAAGCCGACTGAAATGAAAAAAATAAAAATCATGTAAAAATCGGCAGTTTTTAGCCCTTACAGCTCAACTGCCTTCTGAAAAAAAATTAGCATTAAAAAGAATTCCCAAATGGGAGTCTTCAGCTCTTAAAGCTGAATTCCCTTCCACACCTAAAAAAATGGGAAAAGTGCCTCAGCACTGACACAAGTGGCTCAGCAAGCCAGGGAAGGGGCACCCAGGGTCTCGCACGCAGCACTCCAGCTTTGTGCAGGGGATCAACACTGCAAGAGAGGTCCTCGACCTACAGGGGCCAGAAGGCCCTCCAGAAAGAAGGATGTGGGACCAGATCACCGAGGCCATCACTGCCAGCAGCATCACTCCCACCACCTGGCTCCAGTGCCCAAAGAAGCTTCATGACCTCAGACCAAGTGGTCAAGGTCAGTGAATGCATCTTCAAAAGCCGTCTCCTACCAACTGCACCACTAGCCTCGCTCACTCCTCAATGCACAACTCCCCCCCCGCCCCCCCCCCGCGCCATCACTCACCTACCAACAATCTGTACCAAACACGAGGTATACCTCCCATTCCTAGCTTCACCTCACCCCCTTGGAGGAGACAGTGCAAGCCATTCTTGGCAGGGGCATGACTGAGCCCTTGGCCAGCAGCGGGGCTGAAAGGATACAAGATGCTGGTATCCTCATACGTTATCTCCTTCTCGCCTGCACCTCTTGCTTTTCCGCCTTCCCCTCACCACAGCTCCACCCTTGTGCCTTCCTCATTTCACACACCCAAGAAATGCAAGCTGCCCAGCCAGAGGTTGGCCAAGAAGAGGGAGAGGAGAGTGAAGAAGAAGAAGAAACACAGTCACTCGATTTCACACTCCCAGCCACCAGCTCCTCAAGGTCAACCAGCAAGGCCATTTGCACCGTCCCCCACTGAAAGTCAGCAACCTTCCACCAGCCATGCTGCAGCCACTGGGGTAGCACTGCGTGACATCAGTAGGATTGGCAAAGACAGTCACTAAGGGAATGCATAAGGGTGATGAGTTGATTTCTTAATGTTATATTGGATGGAGAGATGTATAAAAGTTGGATTGGAAAGTTTGCTTTGTGGTGGCTTTTATTTCAGCATCGTGGTCAAGAGGATGTTGTGATGGCCAGTAACAGAGGGAAGCTAAGGTGTGGGACTAATGTTGAAAGGGGAATTGGGGTTGTGCTCAGGGGGTCACTGATACTATGGATGGATGATTACATCTCGGATATCCCAGCCAGAAAGGGGCTGTCTGGGTTGCATCCTTCCTTCCGCTTCCTCCTCTTTTGCGTCTTCCTCTTCCCTCTGCGAGTGGATGCTGGAAATCTGAAATAAAAACGTAAAATGCTGGAAATACTCAGCAGGTCAGGCAGCATCTCAACCTGAGACATGAACTCTGTTTCTCTCTCCACGGATGCTGCCTGACCTGCTGAGTATTTCCAGCATTTTCTGTCTTCTCAGAGGCCTTCCTTTACCATCCGAGGCCTTGCAGGCGTCCAGCAGCACTTCCTGCACACTTAAATTTTTTTAACATGTATTGTACCAAGCCACTACTTCAATAAAAAATTTTTTAAATCCAGTCCAAAAGCTTAAATACAGATGTGTGTGTCCCTTTAAGAAGTGCTGACAGCATCTCTGTCAGTCTGCTGCACGCTCGCTTTTCAGAGCGTGCTTAGGACCCAGCGCTGAACTCAGCGCTAAGGTCGAAGTTTGCAGACGTAGCATCAAGTTGGCATTACATGCCGACTGATGTCACGCTCTCCATATTTGCATCTCCAGGGCCAGCGCTGCTATTGGCAGTGACAAGGCCCTCACCAAAATGGCGACCGCTGAGTCCCGCGCCAGAGGAGGGCCCGAGTCTGGTGGCCACCATTTTTCGCCAGGATAGCGGCGCAAACGGGTGGCGGTAAGCAGCCCAGTTTTTAGGTCATGGTGTTTTAAACTGATTGGCAGCTCAGTGGATCAACCCTCAAGTTGAGGGTGAATTGACTGTCTTTGTTCCTATCTCGCTTGCTAGAGAGAGTATGTGAGTCAATCAGGACACACAGAAACTCCACAATGGCAGAGTGAACTTAATATTACCTGGATGTGAAATCGGTACCAGTTATTTTAGGGACAGCCGTGGCTTAGTGGGCAGCACTCTCGCCTTCTGAGTCAGAAGGTTGTGGGTTCATAGTCCCACTCCAGGGACTTGAGCACATTAAAAAAAAAACCTAGGCTGACACTGCAGTGCGGTGCTGAGGGAGCGCTGCACTGTCGGAGGTGCCGTCTTTTGGATGAGATGTTAAACTGAGGCCCCGTGTGCTCTCTCAGGTGGACGTAAAAGATCCCGTGGCCACTATTTCGAAGAAGAACAGGGGAGTTCTCCCCGGTGTCCTGGCCAATATTTATCCCTCAATCACATAACAAAAACAGTTTATCCGGTCATTATCACATTACTGTTTGTGGGACCTGAAATTGGCTGCTGTGTTTCCTACATTACAACAGTGACTACACTCCAAAAGTACTCCTAAAGCGCATTGAGACATCCAGTGGTTGTGAAAGGCGCTATATAATTGTAAGTCTTTCTTTTTCTTTTGACAGCTAGCTTGAAAATTAGTTTTACCTAGAACAGTGGTAGAGTTGCAAATGTAATTTATTTTGCTGGTATGAGTAGTGACTATGAATTGATTGACTATCACTGTCCGTTCATATACTACATGCAAAATAAACCAGTTTGCTGGTTCATAATGGAACTTGTCTCACTAGGGTGATTTGCAGCCCGTAAAGACAGAAGCATGATGGCACGTGAGAGATCATAGTGCCCAGTACATGGAACAAGAGGTCTATGTTCAGATCCCGGTTTAGCCATCGTTTAACCAGATATTGGATAGCAAGGGTGTAATCCTGAGCGTAGGGGACACGAAGCCCGCTTACGGGAGTGACCGATGATACCGAACCTGAGAAAACAGCTACTGTGGAAGTGTGAAATTTGTGTCAACCATTATAAACCGCGGAATTCCATAAAATGAAAATGGAAATTGTCTGATTAACATCTGCTGCTCAGTTCCACCTGAAAAATAGGCATAAATTGGGGCAAGACGAATTTGAAATTGGGGTAGAGTAATTGTCATAGAATCATAGAGTGGTTACAGCACAGAAGGAGGTCATTCGGCCCCTCGAGCCCGTGCCGGCTCTCTGCAAGAGCACTTTAGCTAGTCCCACTCCCCCGCCCTTTCCCCGTAGCCCTGCAAATTTTTTTCCTTCAGGTACTTATCCAATTCCCTTTTGAAAGCCACGATTGAGGCTGCCTACACCACCCTCTCAGGCAGTGCATTCCACTCGCTGCATAAAAACGCTGTCACGTCACTACCTACGTAAATCGGAATATATTCCTCTCTCTGAATGCTACACTTGCTTGCCGCCATTGTCACAAAGATCATGCAAGTCAATGCTTGCTTTGAGTGTCAGCCATGGCTCAGTGGGTAGTACTCTTGCCTCTGAGTCAGAAGGTTGTGAGTTCAAGTCCCACTCCAGAGACTTGAGCACAAAATCCAGGCTGACACTCCAGTGCAGTGCTGAGGGAGTGCCGCATTGTCGGAGGGGCAGTACTGAGGGAGTGTTGCACTGTCGGAGGGGCAGTACTGAGGGAGCGCTGCACTGTTGGAGGGACAGTACTGAGGGAGCGCTGCACTGTCGGAGGGGCAGTACTGAGGGAGCGCTGCACTGTCGGAGGGGCAGTACTGAGGGAGTGTTGCACTGTTGGAGGGGCAGTACTGAGGGAGCGCTGCACTGTTGGAGGGGCAGTACTGAGGGAGCGCCGCACTGTCGGAGGGGCAGTACTGAGGGAGCGCTGCACTGTCGGAGGTGCTGTCTTGCGGATGAGACAATTAAACCAAGGCCCTGTCTGTCCTCTCAGGCGGACGTAAAAGATCCCTTTATTTGGAAGAAGAGTAGGGGAGTTCTCCCCGGTGTCCTGGGCCAATATTTATCCCTCAATGAACATCACTAAAGCAGATTATCTGGTCATTATCACATTGCTGTTTGTGGGAGCTTGCTGTGCGCAAATTGACCGCCGCGTTTCCTACATTACAAGAGTGACCACACTTCAAAAAGTACTTCATTGGCTGTAAAGCGCTTTGGGACGTGAAAGGCGCTATAGAAATGCAAGGCTTTTTTTTCACTTCCCATCTGCCGTTTTAAGGCACTCCACACTCACATCAATATTTTGTCCAATGGGAAGTGGCAGGAGGCTCTTGCACAATCAGAGCAGCCCTCTGGAGCTCTGGCTCCCAACACTAAGAATGCCAGCTGAAAACAGGTATAATGAGGTGCATGCTTCTGCTAGTCCTGACTACCTCTGTCCCGTGCCCGCAACTAGTCTGCCTTCATCTACGGTGCCTTAACTCTCCCCACTCATCTCCTAGACTTACTATTCACGATGCCAAACCTTACAGAACGACTCTGCACTTAGACCAAGTGCAGTGCAGCCAGCGTTTTTATTACCCGATATATGTGAGTGCCTTCTCGAAAGTGCTACTACTTAGCTGACAAAATTTGACACCGAGCCACATAAGGAGATATTAGGACAGGTGACCAAAAGCTTGGTCAAAGAGGTAGGTTTTAAGGAGCGTCTTAAAGTGGGAGAGAGAGGTAGAGAGGTTTAGGGAGGGAATTCCAGAGCTTAGGGCCCAGGCAGCTGAAGGCAGAGCCGCCAATGGTTGAGCGATTATAATCAGGGATGCGCAAGAGGGCAGAATTGGGGGAGCACAGATATCTCGGAGTGTTGTAGGGTTGTAGGAGATTACAGAGATAGGGAGGGGCGAGGCCATGGAGGGATTTGAAAACAAGGATCAGAAATTTAAATTGCCGGACTAGGAGCCAATGTAGGTCAGCGAGCACTGACCCCCCCGCCCCCCCCGGTCACTGAACACCCCCTCCCCCGGGTCACTGACCCCCCCCTCCCCTAGGTCACTGACCCCCCTCCCCCGGGTCACTGACCCCCCTCCTCCCATAGAAACATAGAAGATAGGAGCAGGAGTAGGCCATTTGGCCCCTCGAGCCTGTTCTGCCATTTAATGAGATCATGGCTGATCATCCAAATTCAGTACCCTGTCCCTGCTTTCTCCCCATATCCCTTGGTCCCTTTAGCCTTAAGAAATATATCTAACTCCTTCTTGAATATATTTAATGAATTGGCCTCAACTGCCTTCTGTGGTAGAGAATTCCACAGGTTCACCACTCTCTGGGTGAAGAAATTCCTCCTCATCTTAGTCCTAAATGGCTTACCCCTTATCCTTAGACTGTGACCTCTGGTTCTGGACTCCCCCGCCATCGGGAACATCCTTCCTGCATCTAGTCTGTCTAGTCCTGTTAGAATTTTATAAGCCTCATTCTTCTAAACTCCAGCGAATATAAGCCTAATCGACCCAATCTCTCTTCATACGTCATTCCTGCCATCCCAGGTATCAGTCTGGTGAATCTTCTCTGCACTCCCTCCATGGCAAGAACATCCTTCCTCAGATAAGGTGACCAAAACTGCACACAATACTCAAGGTGTGGTCTCACCAAGGCCCTGTACAACTGCAGCAAGACATCCTTGCTCCTGTACTCGAATCCTCTCGCTATGAAGGCCAACATACCATTTGCCTTCTTAACCGCCTGCTGCACTTGCATGCTTACCTTCAGCGACTGGTGCACAAGGACACCCAGGTCTCGTTGCACTTCCCCTTTTCCCAATCTATTGCCGTTCAGATAATAATCTGTCTTCCTGTTTTTGCCACCAAAGTGGATAACCTCGCATTTATCCACATTGGGCAGATGCAGTATAATCACCCAACCTGTCCAAATCATACTGGAGTTTCTCTGCATCCTCCTCACAGCACACACGCCCACCCAGCTTTGTGTCATCTGCAAACTTGGAGATATTACATCTAGTTCCCTCGTCTAGATCATTAATATATAGTGAATAGCTGGGGTCCTAGCACCGATCCCCACTAGTCACTGCCTGCCACTCGGAAAAAGACCCGTTTACTCCAACTCTTTGCTTCCTGTCTGCCAACCAGTTCTCTATCCAAGTCAGTACTTTACCCCCAATCCCATGTGTTTTAACTTTGCACGCTAATCTCTTATGCGGGACCTTATCGAAAGCCTTCTGAAAGTCCAAATACACCACATCCACTGGTTCTCCCTTATCTATTCTACCAGTTACATCCTCAAAAAATTCCAGTAGATTAGTCAGGCATGATTTACCTTTTGTAAATCCATGTTGACTTTGTCCGATCCTGTCACTGTTTTCCAACTCCGCCCCCCCCTCATTGACCCCTCCTCCTTCTGCAGCCTTGGGCCAGCAGGGGGCGGGGTTTGTACAAGGGGGCGGGACTGTAAAAAGTGGGCGGGACTGCTGGAAGGGGCGGGGCCGCAAAACGGTGGGGCTGACTATAAGGGGCGGGGCCAATCATAAGGGGCGGGACCGATCATAAGGGGGCGGGGCCGATCATGAGGGGCGCGGCCAATGCTTTGCTTCTGATTGGCTGCCTGTAACCCCGCCTCCCGAAATCCAAAACTGGAGCGTCTGAGCTCGCGTGTCAGCGCGCTGACATCATCACGCAGGGGCGGCGGAGAGTCTGAGAGGAATCCGGGGAGCGAGAGAGAAGAGGAGCCCGGGGAGAGCGGAGAGCCCGCGGACTGAGAGACTGAGGAGCGGGCCCGGGGACTGAGAGAGCGAGAGCCCGGGGAGCGGGCCCGGGGACTGAGAGAACCAGAGCCCGGTGACTGGGCCCGGGACACCCCGAGCCCGGGCAGCGCGGAGCCGGAGCCCGGGGGTCGCCCGCCCGCCCGCCGCCATGCCCTCCCGCTGAGCCGCCCCGCTCCGCCCCGCCATGTCGCGGTCGCTGCGCCGGCGGCGGCACTGGCTGAGCCGGGCCCGGGAGGCGGCGGTGCCGGGCGAGGCGCTGGCGCTGGGCGGCGGCGCGGAGTTCGGGCAGTTCCCGGTGCTGGGCGCGGCCCCCGGCGGCCCCGAGCTCGGGCCCGGGCCCGGAGACATCCTGCTCGAGGTCAACGGCACCCCGGTCAGCGGGCTGACCCGCCGCGACACCCGCGCCGTCATCCGGCACTTCCCGCAGCCCGTCCGGGTGCGCACCGTGCGGCCAGGTGAGCGGGGCAGGGGGAGTGACTGGGAGTGAGGGAGGGGGGG